>SSNP01000043.1:484299-506415 GCA_006937955.1 Pachypanchax playfairii | reverse complement strand
ACAGCATCAGTTCCTGCTGTTTGTTCACATTCTGCCATAATTCCAAAGGCCCATTTAAACAGATTTCACATATAAAAATAAATATGTTCATTTCAAATGTTACTCTGTGTCTGCTTTACTGTATGTTGCTATGGTTACTTAGTTATACATCCACTAGATGGCAGTGCAAAGTTTACTTCGAGGTTCTGAGGTCAAACAACTGAAAACATGGAGCCGGTAGAGAACAAAATCAAGATGCATATTTTGAGAAAGAGACATAGTATAGTAGAAACAGGTGGCCATTAAACTCAACCTGACATGTAGACAAACAAGTTTTCTGTTTGGTTATAACAATGTTTGACCTCTTCTCTTTTTCTCTAGTTGCACATGAACCACACTGCACAGCCCTGCCCATATGATCTCTATTAATCTGATGGTTTGCACATCCACAAGCTCTCAGACCACAAATGAAAATGTGTGAAATGAATTCAGAGGACAAACAGAAGATCCATTAATACAAATGCACAAAGACACACATGCATTCAGACAGTCTTCAATCTAATGAGGTGGAACGATTTTTCACTTAACATAACAACAAACTGTTTGTTTCAGAGATATAAAGAATATTGACAAAGTCAAGTTAACCCTATAATGCCCCTTGTATCATATTTGCTACATAGTTTTGATCATTTCTAACATGGTTGCTCCCAGTAAATTATCCACTTGCCTTTTTTTTTCAGGTTAAATTATCATTATTACATGGATGAATGCATTATTATGAACTAATTTTTTATATTACAATGAAACCGTAAAAACGGCTAATGTAATAAATGTGATACAAAAAAGCTATTATAAATAACATGATGCAGCCAAAAACATTTGTGAATTTTGTTCTAAGGCTTCGTAAACATCCCAGTTTCAAAAAATCAGAATTTTCTGGCTATTTTTTAATAAGTTGGGTCTTACAGGGTTAAAAGAGAAAAAAATATGATATTTTAACTAAAAAATGTATATATGTGTTTATATATATATATATATATATATATATATATATATATATATATATATATATATATATATAAAATATAATAATATATTTATTATAAAAAAAAGCAAGTCCCACTCATTAGCTTATTACTAACTAACAAATAAATAAATTACACACACACATTCACTCACTGACTCTTCTGTTTCCTTGGTGGTCAGTACCTATACGCAGAAACGTTAGAGAGACATGCTTCACACATGCGATGCAATCAATTTGATATACACTCACCTAAAGGATTATTAGGAACACCATACTAATAAGGTGTTTGACCCCCTTTCGCCTTCAGAACTGCCTTAATTCTACGTGACATTGATTCAACAAGGTGCTGAAAGCATTCTTTAGAAATGTTGGCCCATATTGATAGGATAGCATCTTGCAGTTGATGGAGATTTGTGGGATGCACATCCAGGGCACAAAGCTCCCGTTCTACCACATCCCAAAGATGCTCTATTTGGTTGAGATCTGGTGACTGTGGGGGCCGTTGTAGTACAGTGAACTCATTGTCATGTTCAAGACACCAATTGGAAATGATTCGAGCTTTATGACATGGTGCATTATCCTGCTGGAAGTAGCCATCAGAGGATGGGTACATGGTGGTCATGAAGGGATGGACATGGTCAGAAACAATGCTCAGGTAGCCCGTGGTATTTAAACAATGCCCAGTTGGCACTTAAGGGCCTAAAGTGTGCCAAGAAAACATCCCCCACACCATTACACCACCACCACCACCAGCCTGCACAGTGGTAACAAGGCATGATGGATCCATGTTCTCATTCTGTTTACACCAAATTCTGACTCTACCATTTGAATGTCTCAACAGAAATCGAGAATTGTAGCTTCTTTTTCCTATTTGTAGTGGAGATGAGTGGTACCCGGTGGGGTCTCTGCTGTTGTAGCCCATCCGCCTCAAGGTTGGGTGTGTTGTGGCTTCACAAATGCTTTGCTGCATTCCTCGGTTGTAATGAGTGATTATTTCAGTCAAAGTTGCTCTTCTATCAACTTAAATCAGTCGGCCCATTCTCCTCTGACCTCTAGCATCAACAAGGCATTTTCACCCACAGGACTGCTGCATACTGGATGTTTTTCCCTTTTCACAACATTCTTTGTAAACCCTAGAAATGGTTGTGCGTGAAAATCCCAGTAACTGAGCAGATTGTAAATACTCAGACCGGCCCGTCTGGCACCAACAACCATGCCACGCTCAGAATTGCTTAAATCACCTTTCTTTCCCATTCTGACATTCAGTTTGGAGTTCAGGGGATTGTCTTGACCTGGACCACGCCCCTAAATGCATTCAAGCAACTGCCATGTGATTGGTTGACTAGATAATTGCATTAGGGAGAAATTGAACAGGTGTTCCTAATAATCCTTTAGGTGAGTGTAGTTTTTAATGAAGACTTCTTACTCAAGAGTCTGCTTTGGTTTTCTTCTTCTGCATTCGATGTGACTTCTGGTCCCTTCTGCAGGTTCTGCAACACTTATGTTCAATACAGTCATAAAAATTTGTGCTGCATGTGCTGATTCTCTGCGGGAGCTGGAGGACCCCGGTGAACTGGAAGGATGATGCACATGAGAAAAGAATGTATAAGTATGTTTTCACCTTAATCAAGCAGACTACAGGTGAGAGAAGGGTTACACCTTGAACAGGTGCATCACAGGGCCGACACATTAAACAAGCAACCAGCAACACTCACACTTCACTTCCATTTAAATTCTCAAGGTTACACAACATTAGTGTTTTTGGACTGTGAGTAAAAACCAGAGTATCAAGAGAAAATCCTCAAAAAACCTGCATCCTTTTACTGCCCTCGATGACAGCGCTAAAATGTGGGTTTAAAGCTGAACCCATGTCATGATTCATCAAATTTAGAACCACTATTGGCAGGAATAACCTGTAGTAATTGTGTTCTGGACTGTATCAGGTGCAGAGAACGAGCCCTGGTTGTTCCTGTGCAGGTTTGCAGGTGTCAGTCATCAGATGAAAGGCGGGATCACACCCTGGACAGGTCATCAGTCCATCACAGGGCCACGTAAAAGACATAAAATTTTTCAAACATGCACACACATGCACACACACACACACACACACACACACACGAACAACTTCCACCAGTTTAAAATAGCAACAGTACTGATTGTGACACTGCAGCTATCATAAGCTGCATTATCTTTTTAAGGTAGCAACAATTGACACAGTACAAATCAGTTCTACAACAAACATTTTGTTCCCACTTTAATATGTTATAAAAGATAGAAAGTTAAGTTATCTACTTCCTTTATTTTGTCCTTCAACTTCCTGTCATTCAGCAGTCAGGGTGAGAGACAAATACATTTACTTTTGGAAAGTTTAGATTTAGATTTTTTTATACGTATACATATAAACAATAAAAACATATATAGATATATGTGCTGATACCATAATGTACTGGTATCGGTATCGGTTGGTAAACCGATACCATGAACCGATACTTAAAATATGAAAACTCTGCAATAATTTCACAGAAAATGTTTATTTCTCACTTTACATTTTAGCTTTGTGGTCATTTTTATGAATATTTTTTTTTTAATCAAGTTCACCATCATTTGTTGTAACAAGCAGAGAAAAAAATAAAACCTATCTTCCATTTAATTGCATTTTTTGTGTGGTAGAAGTATCGGCATTGGTACTCAGTATCAGCAAGTACTCAGATCCAAGTATTGGTATGAAAAAGCGGCATCGTTGCATCCCTAGTACATATATTAAATACACACGCGTATCGGTTCAATGGCCCTATTCAAGAAATCAATGTCAATTTATAAGATGTTGATTTTATTGAAATCCCAGTTTTAACTGCTATGTGAACCACTTACATTAACCTACAGCATCTGTATTAGGCTACTTGAGCCCTTCACTCAGAGAATGCAGGCGCATAGTGAGAGACACTCATTACCTGCTCATTTTACGGATGTTTTATACTAGGTGTCCTAAAGCACAGGCAGAAGTTCATTTCTGACTAGAATGTTTACGTTCCACTCGATACTCTGAGATCATTTAGCCTCAGTGAAGAAATGTCAACATGAAGAGACTCTTTGACAGTTGGTCTGTGACTAGAGGATGAGATGTTGCTAAGTAACTACCATCCTGACAGGCTGAGGGATCAAGCTTCAGACTGAGCAGTTGGAGTGTGTAGGACGAGCATGCATGCTGTAGTAAGTGTGCACGTTATGTGTGTATGAATATGTGAGAGTTGTGTGAATGTGTGAACCAGGAAAAATGCTACTGTTTAAGTTTCATGATTTTATTTTATTTGTATGACTGCCTGCAGTCAAAAACATAAAGCAGATGCTCATTGGATCTTTAACCTTTCAGATTCAATGTGTTCAAGTCTCCAGTGAAAACTAATACCACTGATATGACAGCATGGAAGAACACAAAGTCTTAATTCATTAGTTTTTAATATCAAATTACAGTCATATTGACAATTAGTTGAAGTGTGTTGTTTTTAAGATGCGTTCAAGTTTCAAGTTTATTTATTTATAAAGCACCAGTTCATGACAAAGTCATTTCAAGGCACTTTACAGAAAAATCAACCAATTAATAATAAAACATTTCCAGCCAATTGGGTTGAATTGTTAATTCAGCACAATCCCCCACCCTGAGCACAACGATTGGCGACAGTGGAAAGGAACGACTCCCTTTTAACAGGAAGAAACCTCTAGCAGAACCCGGCTCAGGATGGGCGGCCTTCTGCCTTAGCCGACTGGGGTCTGAGCTGACAGGAAAGAGACAAACACTGATGGATTTGGGCCAGTCGTTATGTCTATAGAAAGATAAACAGAGAAACAGTTAATGGCAGCAATAAAGATCAATACAAACATGGAGAATAAAGAGAGACAGCACAGTGAAGAAATGTGGTCAGTATGTCCTCTGGCAGTCTAAGTCTATAGCAGCATAACTAAAGGGAAAGCTCAGGAGAACCCAAGCTAACCCTGACTATTGGATTGTGCAAAAAGGAAAGTCTATTAAGTCTATTCTTAAAGCTACACAAGGTGTCTGCCTCACAGACAAAAGCTCTAAAAAGCTCTAAAAGCTCTTCCTCCCACATGCCCCTTTCCTGTGTATGGGACTATCAACTCACACACAAGAAGATGCGTGGTAACTAATCCCTCAGTGACTACCTGTCTAGAGATGTCTCGTGTCGTTCACCCTCTGTATTGGGTCAGTGCCCAGTCCCTTTGTCTTCCACTTGCTATGCAGATTGATCTAATCAATAGCAATGGTTTCATTTCTGTTTTGTTTTTTTACAGCCTTTTGGGTCAACATGTTGTCCAGTGTACAAGGTCATCTGCAACACAAAACCTGATTTGGCCTCAGATTTGGTTTGTAGCCATATTTATCAGGCTTGTTTGAGTTGTACTGCTTCAGAGTATACCTCCCTTTAAAAGCAATGACCATGTCATCCAATGACAGATACTTGGATGGACCATAGACATTGTGGACATGTAGAATGATGTTATCCAGGATTGGAGACACCTCGAGGAGTCTGTTGGGCATGGTTGTCCCCTCTAGACATGTTACTTATTGTTGGAAAAGACAAGATTGATTGAAATCTAGTCCTGTCATCGCTTTTCCAAATCTTGGAGTGATCGTTGGCAAAAACTAGCCCAGTAATCGTCCATCTGATTTTTCCACCAGACCCATGCACCAGAACATAGCAAAGAATGCTTTCATCTCCAGGCCAATTTGTCAACCTTGATCTCAGCTCGGCTGTTCCAGGCCATTTTGTCTTGCCTCGGAAATTTTCAACTCAGTTCTGTCGTTCAGACCGCCTTCGTCTCAGCAATCCTCATCTCACCATGGCTGCTACTGCCGCTGTGCTTCAGTCATCCAGCATCATCTCTCAGACTCAGACTCTGTTGTTGTTATGCAGCTCGCTCCACGCTCCGCTGGTTGCACCCCCTGTCTGTCCCACGTCCAGCCCCATCTCAAGTAGGTTATGTTCAATACATCTTTATGTTGTCTCCCAGTGTTCCTGACTAACTCTTATCTTTTCTGTCCCCAGTGCCAAGTTTTCTGCCTCTCATACTCTAGACTAGAACTTCATGTCTTTGTTTTGTCAATTAAGTAAAGCTCATTATCTAATATTTCTGGTGGTCACCTGGTCCCCGTTCCTTGCATTATGAGACAGTTTTTGTTTGTAAAGCATAAGAAACAGTGACCGTGTGATCATCTCTGAACAGTTCTGTTATTTTTTTTTTAACAAAAGCAATGTGTGAATAGGAGATAAAAATGCTGGAAATCTGTTTTTTTGAGGTATCTGGAGTATTATGAACAGGGCCTAGATGCATTCGCACACATTTTCTTTCTTTATTTTTTTTCTAATTTTCACAATAAAAGCATATTTTTCCAAATATTCTGGAATTGCCTTAACCTTTCTGATGAAGACTCGATTAAACACGTGCTCTCCGGTGAAGAAATACAGGGTTTGTTTTTTTTTGTCTGAGCGCAAGTTGAACATTTCTTTTTTTAAGTACAGCTCTAATGGACTGTGATCAATAACCCTGCAGGTTTTAGTAGCCCGTCTAATAAAAAAACCTTTGCAAATTGTAATTGTGCTGAAACTTACAGCCCCGGTGGGGACGGTATAATTAAGAAATTGCTTGTAATGGAGGCTGGCAATAGTCTAAACTAGAACTGGCCATATGTACCGTATCTGGTCTGACAGCAGAAAAGAGCTGGACACACACACACACACACACACACGCAAACATAATGAAAAACCTAAAAAGAAAAAGCCCAGCAAAATGATCTTTTATTCCATTATGTTCCATACACATTAATATAATGCCATGTATGTGACAAAAATAAAAATGCATCCGTTGATTCAGTCATTGCTCATCTCAGCACTACATGAATTGTAATTAACAGACCGTACCGAAGAGTCACGACCATCTGCATGGGGACACATTTAGACATTTAGAAAAGGCCAAAGTGTTTTAGGAGAGCAAATAAAGAGATGAATGACTCAAGTCACCCAGAGGAAAGCTGGAGCTTGACTCATTCTTTCAAAATGAAGAAATTTCCCTCATGAGAATAGATGCAGCCGTCTACTTACAGAGAGGAATTTGAAATCCCACAGAACAAAAATATTCTGTGGCAGATTTCTTTTGACACACGCATCTGGTTGAATGTTACCATGAATTTTAGGGGATTCTGAGGTCTTTTTAAATCAGCTTTTATACTGGTATAATTTTTGTTTGTTGCAAAATAAAGTAATTGAAATGTTTCCAGTTGTAAATTAAAAGACCGTCTCCCAGACCACTAAAAGCACTTTGGGCCTTATATGGTTTAATGTCTTGGCCAAGGACACTTCATCAGGAATGAACCTCCAACCCTTTGAATAGCAGACCACCGTATGGCGTCAGATAACTTTCTTTAATATGAGGCTGCAATTTACAACAAAGTGAGTGTATAAACCGGTTGGGGAGAGCAAAACTTTCATGGGTGCATACAGTGACTTTTTTTTCTCAACTTCCCAAGATCTCAGACGATCTTTCTGATTTGGTAACTTTGCATAACACTTTTGCAAAATTAGGCTGCATGGTGGTGCAGTGAGTAGCACTGTAGACTTCCAGGGAGAAGGTCCTGGGTTCTTTCTGCATGGAGTTTGCATGTTCTCCCCATGTATGCGTTGGTTTTCTCCAGAGACTCCGGTTTCCTCCCACAGACCAAAAAAATGTTTGAGGTTAATTGCTAACTCTAGATTGTCCCTAGATGTGAGTGTGTGTGTGATAATTGTCTGTCTATATGTGGCTCTGTGGTAGACTGGTCACCTGTGCAGTTGTTACCACACCTCTCGCCCGTGACCACTGGAGATAGGCACCAGCTCCCTGCAACAACCCTGAACAGGAAGAAGCAGTTTTAGAAGATGGATGGATGGATGGATGGATGGATGGATGGATGGATGGATGGATGGATGGATGGATGGATGGATGGATGGATGGATGGATGGATGGATGGATGGATGGTGAGGTAACGTCCCATTCCGATCGAGTCCCGATCGAGGCCCGATTTCTGATCACATGATCGAATCTGGACATCCCTAGTTTATATAGCACTGATTTGCTCAAACATTTGCTGCAGAGGTTTGTAGCGTATTAGCATGGTTATACATTTCATAAAAATATACTGTAACATGTCAAAACAGCAGCAGTGTTGGTGGAATAGCTCGGTTCAAGCATTGGTGTCATGTCCAGTGCTCTGTGTCTGTGTTGTGGGTTTTCTGTGTCGGGTGAGTTCTCTTCTCAGAGATGTCATCTTCGTGGAGAGCAGAGCAGGCTGATTGATCACAGCTGGCGGAGATCAGGACTGATGAGGAGTGAGAGCTGTACTTAAGCTGCAGGCAGACTCTCAGTCAACGCCTGGTTGTTAACCTAAACGGTAAACATACCCTTCCGAGTTTTCAGTGTTTTTTCCTTCCGAGTTCCCGAGTAACTTTATAGTTAAATATCCCAAGTTTCCTTGTTGTTGTGCCCATTAACCCGTCTTCTCTCCAGGACTACATCCAGAGCTCTCACTCCTCCGTCCTCCCGTGCAAACCTTCCTCTGAGTTCCCGTGTTCCTGAGTCTCTCTGTGCCCCCCTGGATTATCTCTGTGTTTACTGTGGATTACCCCCTGTGTTTCACCTGAGCCCACCTGCACTCCTCGTAACCTCCTGTGTCTCTCTTCGTGACTTTCCCCGGACCTTCCTGATTAATCTCCGCCATCAGCCTGCCAGCTCTCCAGCCGCTCATCCGACACACACACCTCACGGACTCCATCTCCATTCACAGACACACCACTGGACCTGCCTTCCCCTGTGTCATCAGCATCAGCCCTCCCGTGAGTGTTTCTCCTTCTGTGAACATTTCCTTCGTGTGTCCTCGTGCGTCAGTGACTAACTGTTTCTCTCCTCCCCCCGTCCCAGAGATCCCAGAGAATCATCATCGTTGTACATTTCTCACTGCTCACTTTGTAAATAAACCTTCACCTTTTTCACCTGAGCTTGTGTCTGCGTATGAGTCTGCAATTGGGTCAAACCTCTCCTAGCGAGAACGTGACAATTGGAGCATGCAAGTCGGTAAACCTATAGCTAAACTTCATCTGAAATTAACTAGTCAGGGAGCCACCTCGCATTTTTGACAAGGTGGCTTTGGCAGCCATGTTTCAAAATGGCCACCAGGAACTACTGTTTTCTTTTGAAGGATGGTTAGAATTTGAAATTGAGGACATTATTGGTTAAATGTATTTACTACTGTGCGTTCCTTTTGCACCCTGCAATAAAAATTCAAGATGGCTGCCGTTTTTTAGCCACTCTATTTTCAAGGGCATGAAAATTACTATTAATTNCAAGTCGGTAAACCTATAGCTAAACTTCATCTGAAATTAACTAGTCAGGGAGCCACCTCGCATTTTTGACAAGGTGGCTTTGGCAGCCATGTTTCAAAATGGCCACCAGGAACTACTGTTTTCTTTTGAAGGATGGTTAGAATTTGAAATTGAGGACATTATTGGTTAAATGTATTTACTACTGTGCGTTCCTTTTGCACCCTGCAATAAAAATTCAAGATGGCTGCCGTTTTTTAGCCACTCTATTTTCAAGGGCATGAAAATTACTATTAATTTGTATTGTATTTTGAATAATTACTGTTATTTTGTAATCTCCATAGACATAATTGTGTCATATGTGAAATGTTGTTCGCAATGTTCCCATTTATTTGCTAGAAGGAGGCCAGTTGAGAACATTAAATGGGCCTGTTTAACAAAAGATGGTAGTCCTCTATATTATTAGCTCAGAGCTTTGTAGCATTTATCATTCATCACTCTGAGGCAGCTGTGTTTATAATGGGGTCTGATGTCCTGAGCCACTGCTGGCCTGCACTTAGTGGTGTCAATGATTAGAGCTCAGCATTTATTTTCTGATTGGGAGTCACTGTCATCATGTGGAAAAGAGAGAGAAGACGATGAAAAACAGGAGAGTGAGAGTTACAACATATTCCGCTTCACACAAGAGGACCTGGCAGAATGTTGCTGGATTGAGACAAATTTAGAAACCCTCCTTAAAGAGGCCATTCCATTAAAAACAGTTTTTCTGAGGTTTCTGTTGAATATTTTAGCTCCACAGGTGTTCTTACCTTCATAGTGGGTGTGAAAACAGGTCAACAACTTCTCTTTCAGTTTTTATCTCTCAAACTACGCAGGTGGTGATAAAACCCGAGTTCGAACGGCCGATACTTGTTACGTGACAACTCGTTTGCTCATTAGTATTCATTAGCTCCCGCAGCTGAAACCACGCCTAACCTGCTGCTAGCTAAAAGCCGTATCAAACCGGAAGAGACTCAGTGTGCTGTTGCCATGTGCAGCGGGGCAGGAAACAGGAAGCCGTGCTCTCATAGGCTAGTTTGTTAGCCAATCAGAGTCCAGCAAATTCAAATAATGAATATTAATGAGTTGCTGCCTGAAGCCTGACGAAACTAGCCAAATCTTGACGCAGACAGATTGAAAGGTCTGTTAATCAGTGTTTCCTTACGTTTTTTAAATATAAAATGTTTCATATTAAAGGTTAATACTTAATAAATAACCACAAGGTCATGAAATGGCCTCTTTAAGATATGTCCTCTAGCATCAGAAAAAGGCCAAAAGAACATGTTAACAACATGAAAAACATGATTTTTATCAGAGTGGGTCTTTAAATATATAAAGATAATCATATGAACATGTGGTTTCTACTTAACAGAACCCAACTGCCTCGATCCAGGTGGGATCACTCTGTTATAATGGCTCACTCTGTTTTAAAACTGATGTCTCCTATAAATATAATGAAATCCAAGTTTACATACATGCAGAATGTAACCAACAAAACACATGAAATATACACAGTAAGTCAGTAATTCATGTTTCTCAGTCCCTGCAGATGTTCCTCGCCTCCAGTTCTAGTCTTACACCGTTTTAAATATCAAAGCGAGGAACATTCTGTCTGGCTGCAGGTTCTAAACTCTCTGGCTGTGATCGTCTGAGCTGAAATCAGAGTTATTTCAAACGCCTCCTCACTAACTTGCCTGCTTGATGTTTCACTGCCTGGGGGTGTATGTTTCTCCACTCCCTCATTAATGCCAGTATTTTATTGTTGGGCCTTGTTTTTGAGAGGGTGTGAATAAACTTGCATTAAATAGCCGAAAACAAGTCCCAAGTCCAATGGCCTGTATCTGTTTCGTCACAACTCCTTTGTTTGTTAGTATTCGGCAGCTCCCGCAGTTGAAACCACACCTAGCCTGCTGCTAGCTAAAAGGCTGTAGCATAAGATGTATCAAATAGAAAGACACGACGTCTGACGTTGCCATGCGCAGCGGGGCAGGAAACAGTATACCTTGCTCTCATAGGCTAGTTTGTTAGCCAATCTGAGTCCAGCAAATTTGAATAATGAATGTGAACGAGCTGCTGACGAAGCAGCCTGATGGAAGAAGCCGGAACCAGCCAAATTTTAATGCAGACAGATTGAAAGGTCTGTTAATCAGTGTTTCCTGACGTTTTTTAGATATAAAATGTTTCATATTACTGGTTACCATTCCGGAATAGCGCTACAACTGGTGGCAGCTTGTTGGAGTAGCTCTGTGACTTTGCTAGCATTTGCTAGCAATTTTTTGTTCTTTTTGAGTATTTCTTGCTAGTTTTTTCTTCTGGAAATATTTTTTTAATAATTTTCTTCTGATTTGGGTGCTGTGCTGATTGAGTTTTTTGCTTGATTTGTCACTTTTTTGCCACTTGTTATGATGTGTAACCATGGCAACAAGAGACTTGTTTACCAGAAAGAGCAGCTAACAGACATTTCTAAGGCTGAAATAATCCTCAAGTTGAAACTCTGGATCCCTGATGAGCTCAAAAGAAGAAGACATGGATGCAGAGCAGGAGCAAAGTGAAGAGAGAGAAAGAGGAAGTTTAAACCTTCACTTCCATCAGTCATATTGACAAATGTGAGATCTCTTTGCTAACAAAATGGATGAACTTGAAACTCTGTTGAAGACCCAGCCAGAGTATCGGGAATGCAGCATCATGTGTTTTACTGAGACATGGCTAAAGGAACATATCCCGGACTCCAGCGTGTCTCTACCTGGCTTTCAAACAATACGAGCAGACAGAGATTTGAAGAGGAGTGGCAAAAGAAGAGGAGTTTGTCAGCTGATCAGTCACCTGTTGGGGAGCAGCATCAGAGCAATTGACATGAAGATGCTGAACAGATTGATAAGGAGGACTGATTCTGTCCTGGAGACTGAACTTGAGTCTCTTGAGTTGATTGTCCAAAGGAGGATGAAGAACATGATGGAAAACCCTCATCATACCTTCAGAACACACTGAACAACACTCAACAACAGAGTTTCTCAGTCAGAAGATTCTTTAGATCTGCTGCAGCACAGACTGCTACAGGACATCCTTCCTGTCCACAGCTAGAACCCTCTTCAGTGGCTCCCTGAAAAAGAACTGAGCTACAACAACACTTAATTTCCCTTCAGGGATTAATAAAGTATTTTTGATTTGATTTAATACTAAAGAAATAACCACAAAGTCCTGAAATGTGTATGAAATGGCCTCTTCAAGGGGGATGTGGTGCTGCTGCATTCGGAGTATTGAACCACCAAGTTTTTCTTGCTAAATGACACATTCCATCGTTTTCTGGAGATTGAAGACTCCACCACGTGTAAATTTGCACCCAAACACCCTGCAAAGCAAGACTTTCTGCACTGAGATTCAGGAATATTTAGAAAATCCTTTTAGTTCAGAGCTGCCAGATCATACAGTACAAGTGGGTGTGAATAAAGTCACTGAAAAGTCTGAATTTAAACAAAACAGTTAAAAAGACATTTGAATTAAACAGATGCTGTAACTGTAATTTTCTTACTTTTTCACTGACTCATTCCTCTCAATAACTCTATCCCAACACATAAATAACCGTCTTTCGCTCTTAATCATCCTGCTGATCTACCTCAGTCTTCTTTAGATTGTTCTTTTATTCTTCCTCTTTTCTCTACCTTTCTCTTCCTTCCTGCTTTTGTTTCCCTCCAGTTTTTTTTTTCTCAGCAGCTGAATCCTCAGAGTTGTTTTGCCTGGGGAACTTCCTTTCTGTAAGCCTTTATCTCCGCCTCCCTCCCCCATAAACAAGCTGGTCTTGTGATGGGAAACAAAAAACTTCCTTATTTCGGGTCCTCTGGGGAAAATACAAGTGTCATCCGGCCCAAACACAAATCACTTCTTGCTTATGAAGCACACGGTTGCACACAAAAAATACATGTTTGTGTATTTAAATGAGGTGCAGTCTAACCTCAGATGTGTATGTGTGCGTGTGCAGGTGGATGAGTGTGTTTAGAGGGCCAGTTCTACATCCTCAGGAAGTAAACACGAATGAATACACCAGACCTCCACACACCGTCCAAAATAAAACACACATATTTTACACTCAGACAAAATGAGCTAAACATCCATATGGCTGAACTGTGATCATTTCCACAAGTAAAATACACTGACCTACATCTTACATGGTGAATAGTGATATTCAGTCATTGCCACTCTAATCAGCGTTGGTTACCCTGGTGATACACTAATTGTGATACTGATAGTGCTGAACAAACTTTGCTAACCCTTAAATCTTACTAGGTAGTATTTCACATTAAAGAGAATCTAAATTGGCACTGCGCAGTTGGTAGAGCTGTTGTGTTGCAGCAAGAAGGTCCAGGGTTCGAATGCGGGCTGGGGCCTTTCTGCGTGTTAATTGGTGACTCTAGATTGTCCTTAGATATGAGTGTATGTGTGTGTGGTTGTCTGTCTGTGTGTCCCTGTGATGGACTGACGACCTGTCCAGGGTGTCCTCTGCCTCTCACCCCGTGGAGATAGGCACCAGCTCCCTGCAACCCTAAACAGGAAGAACAGGTTCAGAAAATGGATGGATGGAGACTCTGAACTAGTTTTTTGTTTCGATTTTGGTGTTCATACATAGTCAGAGAGTGACAGTGCTGATGTAATTAGGTTTGGATAAGCAGCTTTAAATAATTATTTTCTCCTTTAAGGCTAGAAGACTCTTTTCATCACTGATGTCAGTTTTGCTTAAAGAGGCCATTTCATACACATTTCAGGACTTTGTGGTTATTTCTTAAGTATTAACCAGTAATATGAAACTTTTTATATCTAAAAAACGTCAGGAAACACTGATTAACAGACTTTGCAATCTGTCACATAAACCCACTGAATATGATCTGAACTATAATTTTAAAGTTTCTTGAAAACATAATAAAGTTTTAGTGTTACTGTCAGTCACATTGCGAACAGTTCCATATATTGCAGTGTGGTAAACAACATATGGCCTCCCAGGCAACCAAAGATCATCAGCGTTCTCATCTATCACCCACCGAGAGCTATTTAAATATCTGACATATGACATATTTGTTCGAAACGCAGGCTGTTGTTTTCCCACTTCTTTTTCTTGACTAAAATTCAAGTTCAGTTTTAAATTGTGTTTTTATATCCTTGTTTTAAACAATTATTTTTATTTATCCACAAATGATTGTGATCATGAAAGAGTGATTTGTTTTACTTTGTTATTGTCTGGTAATGGAAAAGGACTGTGTGTATTAACACTTAGTTCTGATAAAAGTGTAGGATGTGTGAAAATAAGAACATTGTCTAAATTAAAAAAACAAAAACTTTTTCTTTGCTTTTTCTAGGTTTCTTGAATTTTTGACAGCTATATCTGTCACAACATGCCAGATTGAAAGGAAATGTGCACAAACTTTGTGGACATTGTTGCCTTTTGAAATGACACATACAACCGAGATATTCTAAAAAGTTGAAATATTTAGATAGTTTGTCAAAAGCACAGAGTGTTGTGCCTTTAGATTTATCTTTAAAAGAGATTTAATCCCACAAACCCCAGGTCTGATGCTTTAAACAAGAGTCCTATTCATGGTCAAAAATCAAATGATCTACTTCTCATCACGAGTTACAAACTGAGAACATTGTGTCTTTTATATTATGAATAAAGCTCAGTTTAAAAGACCAAGAGTCATGAGATACAAAGTAAATGTTTAATAATTTCTTTGCTCTTACATCTCATCATTTTAAATCACCCAGAACTGCAGGCAACAAAGTCATTTAGAAAACATCATTCATAAAGTTCAAAAAATCTTAAAAAGTCTATTTTTACAATAAACATGTTTTAGTTAATATTTATCTTTAGCGATTTACAGACCTTTTGCATCAAAGATCTGTATTTAAAACTGGAGTCAGAACAGTTAGGCATGCCTGAGGTGAAGAAAATCATCTGAAATCTTTAGACAGCGCTGCCAAGAGAAAGATTTCCTTCATGTGTTTGTCACCTTGTGAACATCTGGATCGAAAAGGACAAAACAAATCTGCACCTGTTGATCCTGCTTAGCGTTAGCATTGCCGCTATATTGTATAGAAATCCCATTAAAGCTATAGTGCGTAACTTCTGTCGCCCCCTAGCGGAATTTTGCGTTATTACAACAATGAAGCTGGCGCTTCCATATGACGTACGCCCACCTGTACCCCTTCCCCCAACCGCTATCCCTCTGCCGCTGTGATTCACGATTCCACAACATTTTTATTCTGTTTGAATAAGGACAGCTGTTGGAAAAAGATGGACTCTTCGGAAGAGGTAATTATTGTATTTTTTATTTATTTTCCGCAGAAACGCAAATAGCTTATTACAAACGGGAGACAAGGTGCCTGCTAATTTGTAACTGACAGGTTTGTGAATGATCTCCTGCTACGAGACTCTCGGCTCATCCTCCCCCTCCCTTCTTGTTGTGATGTAAAAGATGTAATTTCCTGCGCGCCAGCGCGGGAATGTCGCCGGTCGACACGCAAAGTAGAAATGATATATATTGAAAAATACCGTGAGATGTTTGAGGAGCCGATCGGCTTAATCTGCATTGTGTCATCTCCTCTAATAGTGGCTTGGCTGAAACGGACATTCACGGACATGTAAAAGTTATGCACTATAACTTTAATTCTTGCTTCAAAAGTGAAACTACAGTAACAACAGGAATAGTTAAGATCACTGTAATGATTTTTGTGACATAACAATTCCAGTAATATTTGATATAAAATTAGTTATCAGCACGATGTTAGTATAATGTTGCTATTATTTTGCTTTCTGATGAGAAATATGCTGTTTGTGTCTGTCTGATCGTATACTGTGCTTTCAAGTATCTTTATGTCTTTATGTGAGCACTGCCCGACTAAAAACATCTGCTTCCTGCACATCTGGCCTAACACTCTAATGTCTCTGATTCTTTTGGTTTGGAAAACACAAGTAGAAATATAATTTTGGGGACTTTGGAGCATTCAGTCTTGAAGACATCACAAACAGCATCACGTCACAATCAGTTTCAAGCTGTTGTAGTTGCTTATTTGTTTCTTTAAGAAATAAAAAAGGGTTTTCCAAGAGCTTTAGACCAGTCCTCTTAAAATAAATTGGATTTATCACAATTTTATGACACCACTTGGTATATAAAGGGATTTTTTTGTTGTTGTTATTTTTTATCTGGTAAAAAACCTCTGTGGTGTTGGTGGTCAAGCGAATTCTGACTCAAATTCTCAACTCACAGTAACAAACTGAAAGATATTGAGATGAAGTGCAAAGTTTTGACTCTATATGTCCAGCAAGGACGTGAATCCCACAACGACTCACAGTTGGATTCATTCTCAGCCGCTTGTTTTAAACAAAAACTGAGTTAGCATAGCTACATCCAGCTAGCTCCGAGAGAAGCTCAGAGAAGCCTCTCACATTTCACTTTTTCATTTAATGGCTGTTTGATAGCAGATAATCTCCTGGTACTTTAACGTGGTTTGGGGCGCTTCAAAAATTGCCCTTCGTGAAGTTATTTTCTCAGCGTTTATTGGTTAAATTAAGTTCTTCCGTTTGGCAATGCAGATCTGCTATTGGCTAATTCGATCTAAAAGCCCACCTCCTGAGGGCGCTGTCTCCAGCGCTCCAGAGCTGAACTAGACACATGAGAAGTGAAGAAGCAGGAGGAAATCATGTTTTACAAAATAATTTATGTCTTTCAGAAATCATTTGGGTGTCCGTGGCTCAGGCGGTAGAGCAGGTCGCCTGGTAACTGGAAGGTCACTGGTTCGATTCCCTGCTCTGCCCAGAGATTGCCTGGCCGTTGTGTCCTTGGGCAAGACACTTAACCCACCTTGCCCGTTTGGTGGTGGCCGAGTTGCTTGTTGCTGCCACAAGCCGCCTCCCATGTGTCGGCTGCGATGAGTTTCGCTGATCGCTGTTGTCTGTCGCCTCCCGTGTGTCTAGCTCCTTAACCTGTAATATAAAACATTTTATATCAAAACAACATTAGGAAACACTGATTTACAGACCTTTCAATCTGTCTGCGTGAAGATTAATCCAGCTTCAGGCTCCAACTAACTAATATTCATTATGCAAATTTTCTGGAATCAGATTGGTTAACAAACTAGCCTATGAGAGCAACTCTTCCTGTTTCCTTCCCTGTTGCGCATGGCAACAGTGCACCAAGTCTCTTCCGGTTTAATACGTCTTATGCTACAGCTTTTAGCCAGCAGCATGCTAGGCGGGGTTTCAACTGCAGGAGCTGATGAATACTAACGAGCAAAGGAGTTGTGACGTAACAAGTACCAGCCGTTCGAACTCGGGAGATAAAAACTGAAAGAGAAGTTGTTGACCTGTTTTCACACCCACTATGAAGGTAAAAACACCTGCGGAGCTAAAATATTCACCAGAAACCTCAGAAAAACTTTTTTTAATGGAATGACCGCTTTAAAAAAGCCAAAGCGAGCCTAACCATTTAACTTAATTGAAGACAAACAGGCTGTTTGTTTTTCTTCCTCTAAGCAGAAATATGTGAATATCTAAAGTTAATGTGTTGACCCATCTCATGCTCGAACAGAGGTCACTGAGTGAAAAATAGAATGCACGGCTAGTAAGACAGGAAATGTTTGGACCTCTTTCAAAGGAACAATTCTTGGAAATTTTGAATCAGTTCAGAATCAGAATAAATAAAAATCGTGATTTAGACTTGAATCGTTTTTTTCCAGCAGCCCTACTGTCCAGTAGAAGATGTGTTTACTCCACCACCACTAGAGGGCGTGCACACCTGAACACAAACTGCCACAAAGGGAGTTTTTTTTTTCTTAAATACAGTGGCCAATAATGTGTCACTTAAATGCAAAATTAATCCATCAGTTCAGTTTACTAATTACAGTTTAATATTGTTGTACTTTACTGTCACAATTAAACTCATACTGTACATTTCTGATTATTTGTAGGAGGAATTTTAAACTAAAGATTTTATTTTTTTTGTCTTGCACCACTAAGAGGCTTAACCTCTTTTTTCTAAACAAGTGTAATCCTGTTTACCCACAAGTATCTGTTTTTAGTGCTACATAGTGAAATAATGGTGAAAGTAATGAATGATCTAACTGCGTTTGAGAGATCGACACCCAGCAGAACAACTTCCTCTCACTTTTAGAAAGGAGTTTGTGTGAATTGATGGAGTGAAAGAAACAGGAGGAGGGATTTGCAGGCAGCACAGTGAAGTGACATCAGCTTTGAAAAATGTGTGTGTGCAAGTATGTGTGGTATCAGATGGAATTCCTTAAAGAGCGCTCACTCCGTTGCTTTTTTCTGACAATATAAGAAATGGACAATGTGTTTATAAAAATAACCCTGAATAAAACCTGTAAACAGATGAATGAGTTAAAGCCATTTCATCACTCGTCCAACCATTTAACTGTATTTTGCACATTCATGCAGATGTTTTTAGGCAAACGTCAAGACAAAATGTTTCACTAGCACGCAAACTCCAAAATGTTTGAATGTATTTTCTATAAATATCACAACAGACATTTTGAAGTCCAGTTTGCTTCAGATGTTTTTGTGCTGAGCTAAATCATATTTAACTTGCACAAGAATATAATCTACATTACTGGAATAAAAAGTAACTTGCTGATGCACATTTTCAGTTT
The DNA here is from genome assembly GCA_006937955.1 of Pachypanchax playfairii. Taxonomy (NCBI): domain Eukaryota; kingdom Metazoa; phylum Chordata; class Actinopteri; order Cyprinodontiformes; family Aplocheilidae; genus Pachypanchax; species Pachypanchax playfairii. The sequence continues at coordinate 487,353 of SSNP01000043.1, read as the reverse complement.
ACTGTGAAAGGAAGCTGCAACAGTCAGTCAGTCATTATCTATAACCACTTGTTCCTGTTCAGGGTCACATGGAGCTGGTGTCTATCTCCAGCTGTCATAGGGTGAGAGGCGGGGTCACACCTGCACAAGTAACCAATCCATCACAGGAACACACAGACAGACAACCACTCACACACACTCAGATCTAGGGACAAGTTAGAGTCACCAATTAACCTACAAGCATATTTTTGGTTTGTGGAAGGAAGAAAACCCCCAAATGCACGAGGAGAACATGCAAACTCCATGAAAGGTTCTGGTTGGTTTCAAAACAGGACCTGCAAGGGAACAGAGCTACCCACTGCACCACTGTGCAGAGTTTACAACAATCACAAAAATTCATGTTGCATTACATTTACCAGAAAAGACTGAAGTCGACTCAGGAACGCAGTCAGGTAACCAGTCAGGAACCAGTGGGATGTGTTCATGACTGAGTGACGAGGCTACAGGCGCTGGTGTGTCTTCATTTCATAAAAACTCTAGTCCAAAAATAGTTCAAGCAAACACACTCTTTACCTTCAGTTTCATGTGACACAGTTTTATCATTAAATTCTGTTGTTGTTGTTTGCAAATAATAAACTGTATCAGCTGTGTGAGACGATGTTAAACTGAACTCCAGCTGAAGATGTGACATCTGGGCCAACTTTGATCCAAAAATGACCAAATTCTGATAGTCAGAGACTCAAAATTCTGTTGGAAAGAAGAACATTTCAACATCAGAGTCATGTAAAGGTTTAAAAAACTGAATGTGATGAACTCCTATAATTTATAGATTGTTTTTAAATGGCAGCAATTTACTTTGTGACAGCAATCAAACTGTCAGCTGCTTGTTTCTAAATCCACTCCTAATTAAACAAATTCTCTAAAGTAAATTGAAAATTTCTAGATTTAATTTATTTCTTTACAAATTTCGTAGTTGAATGCAGATTAATTAAAAATATATGATTAAATCTAGTCATGACATTGTAATTCATTTCACATCTTAATCTAACCTGTGTGTGTGTTTGTGTGTGTGTGTATGTGTGTGTGTGTGTGGGGGGTGATTTGGAACTTTAATTCAGTGAAGACTCGACTGAGATATTTTCATGAAAAACAAAACCTAATAATAAAAGGTATAAGGAATAAAAAGGTTTTCTGTGTCGACCTGAATAAAAGGGGAAATAATGAGTGTTTTTATCTAAAACACAAACACTGGGACTTTTCAAAATTGTGCAATTTTAGCAATTCAATATCTTTCAGCTGTGATCACCAGAATTAGCACTAGCTGAGTCCATCAAATAAGAGTAGAGAAATGTGGAAATGCTGAAAAGAGTTTATTACAGTGTAATGACCTCTAGCAGCTCTGTGCAGAAATACATATAACATCTCACATCTTAAAATAGTGTGTGGTACTACTCAAGATAAAAACCATGATATTTATCTGAAACCTAACCAAATAATTTTATCATCTAACCCAGAAACAAGAGCCACATTTTCAACATGTTCAGTTCATGTTTCTCCAGATACAAGAAACAAAATGTGGAAAATCATTTTTTTGGTTCATATCTATTTTCCATGGTTTAATATGTATGAAACTGCTCTTTTTTGTTTGTTTGTTTTCTAATTTTTTTAAAAGCGCCGAGATACGAGTCTCTACAAACTACTAGAATAGAGTTCCATCAAACATTTTTAGATTTTTTGATAGAGTGAGACCTGATTTTATATAGACGATCTCTGATCAAATCAACGTTCTTAACCGTGACCGAGAGAGAGCGAGAGAGAGAGAGAGAGAGAGAGAGAGAGAGAGAGAGAGAGAGAGAGAGAGGAAAAGGCGTCTCCACGCTTCAGCAGCCGGTCACACAGCAGCGAACAGCGAAGCACACGGACACTCCCGAACCTCCTGAGTCACGACCACCGCCGAACCCTTCAGTTCTGAGTTACTAAGACCAAACTTTGACTGACAGCTAAACTAACCCGCTCCACCTTCACGGCCGCCCCGGTAAAACACACTCAAACCATCACTGACGACTTCAACCATCGGAAAGTGAAGAAACCCAGACAGACCCGGTGGACCGTTTTCAACGTCTGTCCTCCCTGTTTCCGGCCGACATCTGTGTTCCAGAGGTGTTTCTTCCCGCCAGAGTCAGTAGGACATTATCCTCCCCGCACATCTCTCCCTGCCTGTAGCCGAGTCATTTCGCAGCGCGCGGGGTAAGTACATCTTTATTTTACCCCCCGTAGGGTTTATTACTTTAAGACTCTAATCCCTCGCGCGCACTTCATTCACTTGACTGCACTGACAGTCGGACGGACTCCTTCATTCATGAATACGGTTCATTCTCCTCGCGCATACCGTTACACGACAACCGCGAGGGACTACTTCACTGCCCGCTTGGAAAATATAGTTTCCACCTGTTTTTACATCCGATAAGATTCCAACAAATTGAATTTATTTGAGATGTTTTTAATTTATTTTATGTTTAAATTATAGTGGTTGTTTTCGATTTGAAGTTTAGTCAACGTGATGCTGTCAGGTGAGGATCTCAGGGCCTCTTTAGTTTACTGTATACTGGGGAATTAGTGGATTTTATATTCTCCAGTAGGATTTCAACGCAACAGAGGTTAAAGTAATTGGATTGGGATTAGAGCTGCTGTCAGGATCCATGTGGTGTCCTGTTTTTACCCAGAATGTCCATGTTTGTGTTCCACATTCTGAATTCAGTCATATCACTCCATGTTCTGCTGAAATCACCAGGGGTTTTCATGTTACGTAACAGCCTGTAAGGCAGTGGGATCTGGATACACTGGTGAGCTGTTGGGAGGGTTTTTTTCAGTCTTTTCAGGATCAGATTATTTGTAATACTCTGATTGTGGTCAGAAACAAACATTAAGTGTCAGAAAACAGGGACGATGAAGCGCTGGCGACCACCTGTCACTGCCACAGATGTGTTAGTGTGGGAGCGGAGGGGTGGATTGTTTTATGAATGGATATCTGCACGGCTACTGTGTGTATTTGTGTGTGCGTGTGTGTATAAAGGG
>SSNP01000043.1:452222-484272 GCA_006937955.1 Pachypanchax playfairii | reverse complement strand
GGGGGGGGGGGGGGGGATTATAAACCAAAAACTGGTTTATATCACCAAACATGTCAAACACACAATAGTCTATTTAAAGTGAATTGTGAATTCATCACATAAATGTAAAACATTAAACGTGTTTTTCTTTTACACATTAAAAACAAATTAAATGTTTCTTTTGTTACTTTTAAACTAATTTTTTAGTTTATCAGCTTGCACATGAAAACCACATGAACTTTACATGTGGAAAAGTTACATTTTCACATGTTAAACTTGACAAAATGTAAAAACATGTTAACAGTTGATAAATGTGAAACACGTGAATCATATTTTCAACATTAAGACGAGGTTTTGATTTCTGTAAATAGAAAATTTTCACCATGTGCATTCTTTCACACCTCTGATAACATGTAATTCACATTTAATTAATATGTGATTCACATGTTAAACTCCTGGGGTTTCTGTCTGGGTTGTTTCTTGTTGATCTTCTTCTCCAAGACCAAAATGACTGAATCCAGTAAATATACTACGAAACAATGTCGGAGAGAAAAGTTTTTCTAAAACTGGTCCGTGCTCACTGATCTGAGTCAGTGTGGTCAAACAAACCCACATCTGGGTTTTAACCAAACCTGAACCCAGTGACTGACCGGGACCAAGCCAGATCCTTAACCTGAAGCAGAGCTCCAATGCAGTCGAGTCTTTAGGACCTGAGTCTCAGATCTCTTTACTGAACCAAACTTGCAAAGTCTAAACAAACAAACAAAAAAAGAATATCAAAAATATAAAACCGATTTTGACTATTTTCTCAGTTTTTTGTGATGAAAAACTAGGATAGATATTGAAAAAGCTTTTCATATTGTTTTTTCTGAATGATTAAATCCCAGAGTTTCTCCTGCAGCATTAACATGCTAGCCTTGCGCTGCAAGACGGATTCTCGCGAGATTTGGACTTTTCCAAACCCACGAAAATCCGTCTTGTACCGCTCCATTGACAACTGTCTATTTCGCTCAAAAAATGGTTCAGACCAATCATGTGTCAGCATTGTGCTTTGGGGCAGGTGTTCAGGTATGATTAGCAGCAAGTGCCCAGGCAGGCAAAGCAAAACAAACATGACTGCTGGTTACGCATAAAAGCGGATATTTAATCTTTTTTAGTACTAGAGACGATTTCTTCATTGAAAAATGAGCAAAGGTAAGAACTTTAATTATTTCTTAGTGGTAACGATGAGTGTGTTTTACTACCAAATGGAGTTGCAAGAGCTTGATTTACTGTTACGGCTAAAAACAAGTCATCAAAGGCAGACACTTGCTGGCTCGTCCTCCAATCAGCTTAAATATTATATCAGCTGTCCCTCACTTTTATAGACAATTTCAAACGGAGCAGTTCCAGATGAATGTGTGTCCCTGAATTGAGAAGAGGCGGGGCTACACATAAATCTGGCAGAGCCAGGTTATCAACATGCACAATGTGACTGAGAAACACGCCGTAAAGAATGTTATAAACCCACAAAACAAAAACAGAGCCATATAAACACTGAACAGTATGTAACATGCCAGCTGAAGGTTAGCGCCGCACTTACACACACAAGGATTTATATTTACTCCAAATAATAAAATAATGAAACAGAATAAACACCTGAACTTTACAGTTAACACTTTTTATTTCTGATTTATTTTTCCCATAATATTGTTCAGCATTTGCATGAATAAGGTTTATTTAAAGTTAAATAAAGAAAACATTTCTAGGAAGGGTTATTTATTTTAGCAACAAAAACTAACTGGATGATAAACTAATTTGAGCTCAGAAAAATGTAGAATGTTCTGTAAGAACCTTGGTACTAGTTGTTGATCAGCTTCCTTTTGTGCACCCTTATGATGTGAAACACACACACACATGTTTCATTAAAGAATGTGACGTGTGTACAAGATGACAGCTGTCACTTCACTTTCCTGTCAGGCTCATTTAACGTTCTCCAGCAATAAATAAGCTTCAGAAGAGACTCAAAAAGCTTCTTTTAACCTCCTCTCAAGGTCCTATTGGCTTTAAAGCTTTGTGTCAGGTTGGAGGTTCAGGTCCTGTGTGTGTGTGGGTGTGGGTGTGTGTGTGTGTGAGCCATGACTCAGCTTTTTTTGGAGCTTGTCTCCTCTGTGATCCACATTGATCTGTCTGCTTGAACAGAGGGAGAAAAACTGGGCACCGCAGCAGAAATGTGTTTCCTCTCCCGGGTTCACTTCCTCTGAGTGTGTGTGTGTGTTTGTGGTGTCGACTGCCCTCCCACCCACCCCTTCGCCGCTGCCGCCGGGGGAATGTTTGTGGCTGACTGTTTGCAGGACTCTGAGTTAAACAGTTTTCGGGAAGATCCGTGTTAAACTGGTGAAACTTGAAACAGTCAAAACAAAAGAGGAAACAGGTCAGTGTTTGGTTTTCTTCTTCTTTTTCATGGAGTTTCATGACTGCTTGGTTTGCAGGCTGTTTCTTGTCGCACATTCAAAACTATTAAACACAAACAAATGAACAGAACCAGAATCAGAGCAGGAGAACGATTGTTCCCACACTGTTCTCCGTCAAACAAGCTACATGTGTTATATTTGGTGTGATAAGGAGAACTTTACTCACCACAAGCAGGAACCAACATAATCGCTACCAGGGATGAAAGTCTGGAGTTGAATACGGTTACTCGGGCAACCACAGGAAATGAGGAATCGAAAGTTTGGTTTAAAAAAAGCGTAGAAATGCCTCAGAATGCTGCGTGAAGCTGAGTGACTTCATCTCGCCAAAGTCAACAAGTTTTATTTGAGCTGTTTCCTACTCGGCTTTCATAATGAAGTAGTTTTAAGGGCTGCTGGTTTGAAACTTAGAGTTATCTTAAAGAGGCCCTTCCGTTAAAAATGTTTTTTCTGAGGTTTCTGTTGAATATTTTAGCTCCACAGGTGTTCTTACCTTCATAGTGGGTGTGAAAACTCTCAAACTATGCAGGTGACGATAAAACCCGATTTCTCCCGAGTCCGAACGGCCTGTATCTGTTTCATCACAACTCCTTTGTTCGTTAGTTTTCATCAGCTCCCGTAGATGAAACCACGCCTAGCATGCTGCTGGCTAAAAGCTGTTAGCATAAGACGTATCAAACAGAAAGACACTACGTCTGACGTTGCCATGCACAGCGGGGCAGGAAACAGTATACCTTGCTCTCATAGGCTAGTTTGTTAGCCAATCAAAGTCCAGCAAATTCGAACATTGAATATGAACGAGCTGCTGATGAAGCAGCCTGACGGAAGGAGCCGGGACCACCCGAATTTTAACACAGACAGATTGAAAGGTCTGTTAATCAGTGTTTCCTGACGGTTTTTAGATATAAAATGTTTCATATTACTGGTTAATACTTAAGAAATAACCACAAAATCCTGAAATGTGTATGAAATGGCCTCTTTAACTAAACTTCATGTAAAATCAACATGTTTTTAATGTTTTTTTTTAAGATATTGTCATTTTTAAATATTTTAAAGTGTAACTGACAGAAGTGACTGATAAGCCCACCACATCTGGCTCAATCAGTTGGGTATAATCTGTTTTATTTTGAGTTTAAATGCCCAGATGTTCAACAACCCAGTTCAGGAGGAAAATATCTGCTATTTGAATGTGTTTGACATTTTCATATTTCACAACTGCTTGTTTCAAGAGACAGAAAGTCCAGTTGCTCTTATTTTGAGTGAAACTTTTTGGATACTCTGCTGTTAACATCACTGTGATGTGCTCGCTCCGATTGTCCTGAACCCCAGATTTCTTGACTGGACTCTGGGCGGGTGTTAACAGATTAAACTGTTGAAACGTTTCCTAAACAACCAGGAAATACTGAAGATTTAAAGAGATTCATGCTGTTGGAGATGTTTCAGGAAAGATCAGCTATATTTTCGACTTGTTTGATAGTTTGTTCCAAACTTTAATAAACCTTCTTCTTCACGTTAAAGGTTTGATGAACATAAATCGACTAACTGAAACATCAGATTTAAATCAACCCTTTGATCTGATTCTCAGCTGCATTGTGGAGCTTTTTTATTGAACCAACACATTTATTGTGTTTAACAGATGATGGTGACAAACATCCTCCTTCCAGGTAAACGTTCAGGTCTTTTGGTTGCACCTTTATAAGACAAAGACCACCGTCTGAGGTGGAACCAGCACCAATAGGAACCAGTGGGGGTGTAGGATGGATGGATGGAGATAAAGAGACTTAAAGGGACATAAGGCAAGATTTGTGAAAAACTACACATGCATTTCCAGTTTATTCAATGCTAATGGGTCATGAAGCATTAAAAACCCAAAATAACGAGGCCATCCGCATATATGTCTGTTGCCTTGGAAACGCTGTGTGCCACATAATGCGCTGCAGTTCGACGTCCGAATTTCCAGCGCAGTTGTAGGGATGTGACGTAAATTGACGCTGCATGCGCGTTGCCGACAGCTCTTGAACAGGAAGAACATGGCCGCCGTGGACTTGGATTCAAACACTGAAGGTATACTTATGGATGTTTCTGCAGCCAGCAAACGACCTGCATCCACTCTCACCCCCCAAAAAAGTGGCACCACGAAGAAAAAAAAGACTTTATCAGCGGCATCTCGTGAGTCTAAAAGAAAATATGACCGAAGCCGGGCAGGCACCCGCATAAATATTGGATATGCGTTCGGTTCATGGAGGGAACTTCAGCTGCATTTGGGAGTGAAAACGGATGCTGACATGGCTCATTTCCTTGTGACCAGGTGAGAAAACATTATAGGTCGTGTTTAGAGCCTGATACAGTATGAAAATGATGAGATCAAATCAAATAACAGAGTGGAGAGACGTGAGTATGTTAGTGAAGTATGTTAGCCTCCCCGGTGCAGTGCTGTGAAGACGAACAGTCTGTAAAGTGTCTGTGCGCGCTCCCATGCCGGCTTGGCTGGTGGCTGCAGGTAGCCACAGCGCCTGTCGCGGCAGCACTGAGTCAGATTTTGTAAAGCTGCCTTAAGTTCCTTTAAAGAACAAGATGAATTAAAGATTTTAAATGGAGCTCATAGTACAGGAACCCTTCAGGGTCAGATGTCCGTCTCAGTCATTTGGGTCACTGAAAGTGATACTGCCGCCAGAACCAAATGTGGATGATGTGTGGGCAACAGTGAAACCAGCACCGAGAGCAGAACTCACCGCCCCCGATGAAATAAAAATGTCTGATAACAAACAGTGTTAAATATATCCAGAACGTTCTGCTTCAGGGCAAACAGGAAGTGAAGAAATGACATCATCGCATGTTCTCGTTCTCTTCCTTTGGTGTCTTATGTTCCACGGACGGGCAGGTTTTTCTGTCCCAGTCTTTATGTTAGACCAGAACATGTAAACACATGTCACCACATCTGGAACATCAGCCTTAGAACCCACATGTAGAACCTGGAAACAGGCATCCAGTGAGAACATGCTCAGTGAATTTGATTTATTTTAAATTCTCTGGAGATACAGAGGTTAAGCTGTTTCCTCTCCAGCTTGTAGCCACCACACACACACACACACACACACACACACACACACACACACACACACACACACACACACACACACACACACGCACACACACACAAAACTCCCACGGATTGAATCCATCCAGCAGCTGCAGAGTGTTCCTTCACCTGCATGTTCAGGTTCCTTCTGTTTGGGTAGAATCCAACATGTCAGCCTGGTGGTTTGGGTGCAGAAAGGTGTGCGTTCAGCTAGCTGGAGTTATTCAGCTGATTCTTATGGATTTATTGGAGAAGAGCACAACAGGCTGCATGAGCACAGCTGTGGAAGCGTTTCGTAAGCCCAATCTGTCCGACTGGCCGCGTCTCGCAGGGGCCAGGATAGTGGATTGGAGGAAACACACACACGGGCAGCAGACTTAAGCCACACAAACAGTGCAGAGCAACAGAAGTGCACACGTGAACAAACACATTTCCACACACACAAATGCACAATTTGATTCGGACCGTTCCAGTTTGCCTGTAGGCTTAATCTGCTCTGCCGCTCAACGCCTCAGTGGGTCTGATTGGATCTGATAAGACCGGATTCGACTGGAGCAGGAGGGAAAGGACGAATCAACTGCGATGCACTGCGTGTGTTTTACAGGATATTATCAGAGGTCACCTCTCTCTCCCACGTAAATCAGTGCTCATCATCAAATCGACTGTAGCACGCTCTCTGGATTCTAATGTGTGTGACTGTAAATGAGTAGATTAGCATGTTTAGTTGAAAAACCAAAGCGTCATGGCGGTGTTTTACAGAGCAATAAACCCCCCTCAGTGTGTTAAAGTCAGCTGCTCATCAGAAGTGTTTAGCGAGCCGCTCTTAGTGCTGTTGATCTAATGGATTCCACGTCTGCTTCCTTTACCCCCGACCCGCATGTTGCTTTGTGGATCGAGGTATTTATATCAACAGATGAGCCTCGTTCATCATTCTCAACATGCTGTAGAGTAATCCTACTGATTTCCACACAGTTCCTCTGGCTTCATGTCCTGAGCTGTCAAAGATACACACGCACAACACGTCTGCATGAGGTGGCAAAGAATGTCAATAATACAAAGAAAAATTCTGTCTCTTAATGATCAAGAAGATTTATGGTGCTATTTGGGTTAAAGGGGAAAAAATAGTTACGAAGTCGTGCAGACTCAAAATCCTGAGATTCTTTGTTTCGTGTGTCTTGATGTGAGTCCGTCCAGCTGGATGACTGAGTCAGAGATGTTGCTTTGGAGCCACTTAGAATCTGTTATGTGGTGCTGTGAGTATAAACTCAGTCATGATTACTCATTTTATTGTGGAGGAGAAAAAAAATCGTAGCTTAAAATCATGCTAACGACTCTTATTGTCCCAGCCTAAGGTTCTCTTCCTGCCAGTGTTGAGTTCTCCTGCTTCATTCACTTTGTTTAAGGTTGATCCTTCCACCATGTCTCTGCTTTATCTTACCGTGTTGAAACAAAACCCATGTAGCATCACTTATTTCTGCCTTTATTAAACTTGATTATTAGCAATAATTTAATGTGAATGTCTTTGCTAACGGGGATCTCTTGTGATATGAAGTCAACTTTTATATTTGATAGAGATTTGTTAGTTTTTTTTCTGTATTTTTCTAGTGAATAAATGTTGCATAGAATGTTGTATGCTATATTAGCAGTAGGTTGCTAACAGTATGTCATGTTGATGCGTTTGACATCCAGCCTTGATGCAGCTGAACTTACAATAATGCTGCTTCATTCATGTGGGTTTGTTTTCTATGTATGAGAGTCTGAAACTCGACGGAACGTTCCAGATGACAGAAAGTTTATTTTTCACATTTTGTCCAAAGTGTCGGATGTTTTTTTTGTGATATTTTATGGCCATTAAGTTACAAAAGACACAAAGATTTCATCCACATTCTAAATAACTTTATTGTTATTTTCTGATTATAAACATTGGAAAACCAGTTCAGTGTGATTAAAAACATCATGAACTCTAATAACCCCATCGGGTGTGTGAGTCGGCCTGTCAGTGATGAACAGCTAACTTCTTGGTCAGTTGTTTTTGGTTTTTGTGACAGACGACTAGTCAGCATGGTGCCGAGTGGAGAATCTTGCAGCGCCCGTCGGGGGGTCCGATGTGTTTGTGCTTCTTCATCTGTTCTGATGATGGAGAGTCTGTGTGTGATGGAGAAGCTTGTGGCGTGGGAGGAGAACACGGGTCTGAAACAGTTGCACTGATGAGCCACGAGGACCTTGATGAGACTCTTTGTGTTGGTGAGGTGACTCAGAGTTATTGTAACACCGTCCTCAGTTGGACACGATTTTCTGAACCACGAGTGTCACTCAGGAACATCTGTTGAACCTCAATCAGCTGTTCAGTCTGTGTGCACATGTATGTGATTGTAAAAAAGCTTAAATGATCAGAGTAACTCACACACACACACGCACACACACAGCCTCTGTTTGCTTGGATTCGAGTGCAGTGAGGGTGTCGAGCATGCTTCATGTTGTTTATGTAACCCTCTGGGGACCCGCGTACCCACATCCTGCAGCGTGCACTAATGCATTGCACTGTTACAAAGACACAACTGAATGCCTTTATGTAATACCTTCTGTGGAGGTTTTAGGGAGGCTAAACACTGGCTGGGCGGCAAGCAGCTCCTCAGGCCACAGTCACACAGTTACTCTGTGTTTTTACACTAACTCTGCTCCTGTTCTGTAAAGGAGTAACAAATCTAATCAGATGTCAGAGTTTTCCTGTCTTTGATGTTCAAAACCAGTTATTATTGTTATCATTATTGAAGAGAATCTGTTAAGTATTTTATTTGTTTTAGAAAATGATTATTTATCATTTGAAATAATGATTTTAAAGTGCTGGATGCACGCTGGGCTGCACAGTGATCAGACCAGGACCTTTCTGCATAGAGTTTGCATGTTAAATGGTAAATGTCCTGTATTTGTATAGCGCTTTTCTAGTCATTCAGACCACTCAAAGCGCTTTCACACTACAAGGTTTTGCATTCACCCATCCCGATACGCAGATCGGGGGGCAACATGGGGTTCAGTGTCTTGCCCAAAGACACTTTGACATGTGGTGGTGGAAGCCGGGATCGATCCACCAACCTTCAAATTGGAGGACGACCGCTCTAACCCCTGAGCCACAGCCGCCCATGTTCTCCCTGTACATGCGTGAGAGAACTCCAGCTTCCTCTCACAGATCCAAAACATGCATGATGCTAATCATCCCTGGGTGTGTGTAACAGACAACCTGTCCAGGTGTGACCCCGCCTCTCACCCAGTGACAGCTGGAAACAGACACCAGCCACACCCCCCAACCCTGAACAGGAACAATCAGGTTGATAGAGAATGCACACTGTTCACATCAGAGATGTTTGGCTTTTGTATAAAATGTATAAAATTCAAAGTAACCTTTTAATGTGATCTTCGATGTTTTGGTATTTCAGATGCTAGTTAAAAGTTAAAAGTCTAAATAAAAAGATTTTTTTGTTTTTATTTTAGTTTTTGGTATCAAATAATTTCAGCGGCAGCCATCTTGTTATGGGTCTTCAATGTCCATGAAATCCTTTTTAGACAGCTGCTGTTTTCTAACAAGAAGCTTAACAACAAACTTTACAGCAGGTGTTTCATCCATGAATCAACCAATAAATGATCTGGTTCAGTCAGAGCGGATCTTCAATCAGCCTCCTCACCCCAAAAAATCCTCTCGTAAACACTGAGCTGGAGATGTAAGTTTAATTGTTTCAACCTTAAAATGATATCAGTTTCATTAATGCTGGTTTTTTATACCATTAAAACATTTTCAAATTGACATTTGTTTTAATTTCACTCATTGACTTTCAAGAACCAAAAAAAAAGCAATAATATTAAATAAGAATTTGTTACTGGATATCAATCACCATAAAGTCAACAGTTGACGAAACATTTCTCAATAACGTTAGTTGGATAAGAGACTGACAGTTTCATACAGTTTCCAGACGCCGGAGGTATTTCCTGTTTGTTCATCACAGCAGACCCGACCGTGTGCGCCCCTTTACAGCAAAACCTCTTAGTTACTGTAGTCATGCACCGCCGCTTACACTGCACGCATGATCGGAGGGGTTCAGAGAGTACGCGGAGAAAAATGAGGAAGCCAAGTCTATTTCAAAGGCAAAGTGAAGCACAGAGAGTCTGATGGATGAGAGTGAAGCAGCAGCTGCTGGAGAGCGAGAGCACGATGACGGATCATCCTGTCAGGTGTGTTTCCTAAAGTCCCCACGGATCCTCCAGTCCAACACCAGCATGGCTGTACGACACATGAAATGAGAGTTTAAAGGCAGGATTATATAAGCAGGAATTCAGTTTGAGCAATTGTAGTGATGAAAGTTCAATTTTCGCCGTGCTGATAATTACTGCACGGAGACCGAGCGGAGCTTCCCTGGTTGCTAAGGAAAGGGGTTTGGTTGCCAAGAAACTAATTAGAAATGTGTCATATTATTGGTAGTACTCTTTATCATAGTTGCCATGATACAGTGGTGATGATCTCCTGTATTCGTTTGGCTCCGTATGAACCAATCAGACATGAAAGCCAGTTATTATCTGAGTAAAATAAAGCAGGACGCGGCGTCTCGGAGGGATTCCATCCAGTCCTGCGTTATTACACAGATCCATTTAAAGAAGGCAGACGGATACAGTCCAGCAGTTACACGTCTGCTCTGCACCTCGGTGCTGGCTGATGGACTGAGCTTCATCTCTCTGTTACCACCACTCCCCGCCTCCGGTACCAACAGGTTAATCCACTAATGGAGCGATGGAGAAAGAGAGAGAGGAGAAAGTAATGGAGGAAGACGAGGAGACAACATTTTGAGTCACGCCTGGAGTCAAACACAGACGGAAGAAGTTTTTTAATCTCTAATGGACTCTGTGTGTGTGTGTTCAGGTGTGTGTGACCCTAATCGCTGTTCCTCGTGGTCCATGAGCATTAGACTCCGTGTCCCTGCTAGTGAAAGAGATGCAGCTGTCACAGCTGGCCTCTGTGTGTGTGTGTGTGTGTGTTTTCTTCATTCAGCTCTGATGATGGTTCTAAATGATGATGACTCATACTGTCACCCCGCCCATCATCCTCTCTTCACCTTTTCCTTATCCTGCTCTCCTTTTCTTACCACACTCCGACCTGTCCTCGTTTCCTCTTCACCTCCTCTTCCTCTTTCCTTTCTTCGTTTCTCTCCTCCTCTCTGAGATTCAGCAGCTGTTGTCTTTCTTTCTTCTGCCTCTTACTAAATGGAGCCACAGTTTGTTGGCTTGCATTTAGTTCAGTTGTTTTCAGTTCTAAGAGTTTATATCAGAACCTAATAACAATGTTTTGGTCTTTGCCAAATTCTAAAATCATTTAATGTCTCCAGAACACTTTAGTGGAGTTTGTGGTTGACTCAGTAACAGTGAGGTTTAGATCCTGAGTCTACAGAAGAAGCCCAAACCATCATGCCTCCACCACCGTGCTGACAGCTGGTACAAGGTGTTTATGCTCTGCTTCTTCAGATCTTCCAGACAAGATAGACTTGTTTCATTCATGACCTTTGACCTGCTGACTAAGTACAGTGTGAGATGGAGCTCTCCATGCCCCCTCAGTGGGGGGATTGCGTGGACATTCCCTTCTTTACAAAGTAGCAGCCATCTTTTATATTTTCCACTCCATCATCTTTCCGACTGCAGACAGATGAACCCTGAACTGTTTGAATTGACCTTTGACCTTCACAGATTGAACAGCTGCAGTTCTGATCTCTGACGTCTTTCCTCCTCGTCATCATGTTAACACACACCCGTATTCTCCAGAACAACAACCTGTTAAAGGGATAGTTCGGGTTTTTATGGCATCCTCATCTGTAGTTACGTGCATCAGCGCTGACTTATCCCTGTCAGCGTCCTGTGACCCGAGATCTGGTGCGGTTTTGGTCCTGACGAAAGTAGTCCGGCAACATGGCTGGGGTCACGAAAATAAAGCGATTTTCCTCTCAAAACAATTTGTGTTCAAAAGAGGGATAAATTTGCATTACAAAACTGCAAACCGGACAAAAGTCAGACTCCGTTATCGCTTGGAACTATTTTCTGGTGCGTCTCATTGCGCCGCGCGGTGCGTCCTGGTATTTGTTCTAAATCATTTAAAAAAATATTTAAATTTGAATAATTCATAGTTCATTAAACAGGCTGAACGTTTCATTTCATTTAAATTTGAGACCAGGACCTGTCAACCTGGAGTTCTGCAGGTCTTATCAACAGGGAGGCAAGTCGCTGTAACGTGTTTATAACACCTCAGGGTTTTCAGGTCCTGGAGTTGATTTATTCATGTTTTTTGCGTGTCTGTGTTTCCATGTGTTCGTTAGCATAATGTTTTATAAACTTCTGGGTGGATTTTAATAAAACTGTCAGAATCTTTGGCCCCGTCCTAATACCCACCCTGCACCCTACGGTCTTCCACAAAGTGCACTTAGAAGAAGGGCACATAAGGGTTTAAAGTGCGTGGTGAACAAGTGTGCACAAATAGCAGTATTGGGACAGTGAGCACTACGTGCCACAGTGTTCTTTCTCCATGACAATCAAAATGGCAGTACCGGTCGCTGTTTGCGCTATTTCTATTCTAGAAATTATTTTAAAACTACAATAAACATTTATTTTGAGGAGAATGAAGCGCAGGAACCAAAGGAGGTGTATAAGACCGAATAAGTGATTAAACTGTTAGTAAATCATGTCCGAAAATACACGTCAGTACCGTTATTAATTAATTATATTATTTATCAGATAGGTGACACATCTTTCCAACAGAGAATCAATTTATTGTAATTACACATCTAGATAATAAAATAAAATAGTGATTATTTGCTGTCTACACTTGAGAAAACGTTTTTTTTGGTCCGTATGGTTCAGCCATTTCTCCACCTTCTTCTTCTTCCTCTGTCAAAATTCACACACAGCAATGCATTGTGGGTAATACCCTTCACTGAAGTCTGCACTGATGCGGACTTCGGCGAAGTGTGGATCAAGCGTTCGAAAGGGGCGGAGCCAAGGGCACGACTCTCCACTCTGGAGAATTGGGACACCCTACGCACTTGTGCCCCTCATTGGGAACGTGCATTTGAAGTGCGCAAGTGCGGGTATTGGGACAGGGCCTTTGTTGGATTCGTGTCTTTGATTAATGAATTATTGAACCCAGTTGAACTAGTGTGGAGCTACAATCTGAGCTCCAGCTGATCACATCAGATCTAAACTCTGACGTTACGTTCACCTCGTCTCCTACTGACATACCTCACGCACCCCCAGGTGGATTTGACTGAAAATAATCTTTACACATACGATTCACTTTTACAGTCCTAATCCAAGATGGCTGCCACAGCTGATTAACTTTACCAAACACAAAATGAGTCACGTGTAAATCAGCTTGAGGATAGTTTTCAATCTACAAGATGCAAGAAGAGGTTTTTCTGTGATCATTTAGTGTTTGAGTCATTTTTCATCTCATTTGCATTGAAGTCTGAATATTTAGTGTTTTGGTTTCTGTTTGTTTTTTGACAGCTGATGTCGCTGGTTTCAGGGCTGATTCTTGTTCCTTGTTTTGTATTTAGTTGGTAGTTTGAATCTGTTTGTGTCTCTTTCTTCTGAGACTTTTTTTTGCCTGCATGCTGATTCCTCTGCAGCTGATTTCCATCTCAGCGTGGAAACAACAGCTGTTGTAAAGGCAGTGATAAACAGGCAGAACAAAGCCAGAGCAGCAGGCTAACAGCCATGCTAACAGACTGCATATGCTTCACGCTCATCAGAGCCACAGGCCAATGGCAGGAAATGCAAACACCCTGCGGAAGGCACATATTCACACATCAATATCAGTTTCAGACGGGTGGGCGTGTGGGCTCCGTGCAGGTGTTTGTCAAGTGCAGATGGAGATGTGACAAGAAAAACCTGGACAGGAGAACGGTACGAAGGAAAAGAAATCGCAGACACTCACAGGAAAATCACCTTTTATTTATTTGTCTGAATGATCCAGCAGCGTTTCTCTGCTTCTCCTGGGATCAGGCCGTCGCCAAAACCAGCAAAAATCTGTACAGAGCGCGAGCAGCGTTATCAGAGTCAGTTATCAGCTTTGCTTTGCATGTCTGTGTGAGGGATTTTGACCTTGTGTGTGTGTGTGTGTGTGTGTTCTTGTTTTTCTACCCTACTGAGGACCAGTTACGAGATACAGTATTTACTATCCTTCTGGGGACCGATGGTTCTTGTGGGTACCGAAGCCTGGGCCCCATACGGCGGACCCCCCTTTTTAGGGTTAGGGGTCAGCTTTATAGGTAGGGTGTGAATAGAGTTTTAGTTAGTCTTAGGGTTAGTTATAGATCAGTAATGGTTAAGGTTAGGAAAAGGGTTTGGGTTAGGTATAAATCTAGTTACTAAAATCAATGGAAGTCAATGGACGGTCCCCATAAGGACAGCAAAACATATTTATGTGTGTGTGTGTGTGTCTTGGCTCTGAGCAGGTCTTTTTGTTTGCATACTGTTGAGAGACGGAGAGGAAGCCCAATTAGTGAAGGTGTTTTCCTCTCCATCAGCTGCAGTTACAGTCTCTTCTACAGTTTAACACATTCTGTTTGGTTCAGAAGGACGTGGAGAAACATATTTTTACCATTTTAAGTCTTTAGATTTTCAAAAAAACCTTTGATAGTTGAGATTTAGCTGACACATGGATTACAAAACTGAAGGGAATTGAGCTGGATTATTCGTTTAAATGCATCCTAAAAGTTTCCTCCACATCAGAGCACGAGATAACGTTAGTAAAGACGCCACGGTTTCATCAAGGAGTTAAAACAAAGCAACGCTTGTAATTCACGTCTATTTAAAACCAGGAATCAGGAACATACAAAGTAGCGAGTCTTGATTTCATTCATATCTGTCAGAGATTAGAGTTCGTCCGGAAAATAACAAACGCACAATAACAGGAAGAGGATCAGGAGTTCTCCTAGTAAAGACCGGAGGATGTGAAGCCACAGCGCAGCAGAAAGAAAGACGTGTCAGAGATGTTGGAGGGTGAGTGGAAGGAATGAGATAAAGAAAAGGTGTTGGAGACGGTGAAGATGTGAAAACGAGAAGCGTGTTTGTGTGATTCTTTTTATATCTGCTGCTGCCGGCTGATGTGATGAACAGATTTTATCTCAGAGTTTCAAACCCAATACAACGGTTATTTAACGTCTCATCTAAAACTGCAGACATGTTTTGATCCAAACACAAAAGGTCATTGTCTAGAATAAAACAAGGAACATTTTTAGTTGTAGAATTATTATTTGGTCGTTCACCATTATTTCATGAACTGAGGTTTTGGATCCAGCGCTTTCAGCACGATTTTTCCATCTTTGTGCCGAACTAACCAAGACAATAAGAGGGCGTGGCGGCTGAGATTGAAAAATACAAGAAAAACAAGAAAACAGCTCCTTCCTGTGTCAGTCCCTCAGAAGAACTGAAATCAAAAAGATTAAACACCTGACCAGGTAAAGTTAATTACAATATTTGTTCCAAACAGAACTCACTAGAATCCAAAGTAAAAGAAAATATAGTGCGCTAACACGCTAACAGCAATTAATGCTGAAACATCACATAAACACCCTTCAGTCAGGATTCAGTGTGTGTGGTTCATTTATTCTGGTCTCAACTGAACCGGTCCAATGACTCAAACTGTTGGATTTAAACGGTCACAGCTGGATTCCAGATGTTTTATTTAGTCCAGGGGTTCAAATTATTACATTTATTTGTTGATAATTGTTACTGTTAGAACCAGTAGAGATCTGAACCAAAATACTAACAGCACGAGCTGTAAATGGAAAAGCACAAACGTGGTTCTGGAATATTTTAGTATGAATTAAAATCCTGTTTCTTCATTAAAGGATGTTGTTTCGTGGATGAAAAGAGATTTTAACTTTGATCACAGCGTTGCTGCTCTGTTAGTGCTGGTGTTTCTTCTTCTTCTGCTGAATCCGTGCTGTGAGCTTTGACCACATGAGGAAACATGATGGTGTTAGTGACTGTTCTACCACCTGGATCTCATCTTCTCTGGAGGAGGGGTCGTAAACTTGTCAGTAATGCAAGTCGCAGCTCACTGAAGGAGGGACGATGGTCTGCATTGGATAAATGTCTCGCCCCGGTTGTCTCGTCTTTATTTACAAACCTAACCCCCCGTCAGCAGACATGATAAGAAACCAGCCAGACATCAGACTCATATTTTCGGGTATTGGACGACCTGTTTAAACGTCCGACGGCGTTTCACTGCAGGCTGGCTGTGTCCAAGCGTTTGGTGCTCCTGATTAGATTTCCTGCTTGACTTCCTGTCCAGCTGTCTCTTTGGCCTCCTCAGACCTGCACATTAAGCACCTGATTTATTTGGATCGTCATTTGTTTGAATTTGCAGCAGGATAAAACATGTTTCAAAACTTCCTTTGAAATGATTTGAGTTCTCCGTTTTATCTGGGGTGCTCCGCCCACTTTCCTTCTCCCAGGGTTGTAAGAGCATTTCCAGTTGACTTCTTGAGTCTTTAACAGATGTTCATAATTTTGGAAGACGTGGCAGGTCGACTGAAGAATCACCTGACATGAAGGCTGATCACCTGACACTCATCAGTGGTTGGATGAACCCGGTGTTGTTAAACATGTTTGAGGGACTTTCTTGACATTATGAGTTAAATATCTTGAGATTAAGTTAATGAAGCTAGTTTTATTTTCTCCAGAAGGTTGTGGGGTTGAAACTTGGTTGGGATGCTTCTGCATGAAGTTTGCATCTTCTCCAAGAACTCTGGTTTCCTCCCACAGACCAAAAACTATAAATATTTGATTTATCTGTTAATCTAAATTGTCCCTGGGTGTGTTTGAGTGAATACCGCAGGTATTCCGTTAGATTAAAATCCCTTTTGAAGGCTCACAGTAGCTCCATGCGGTGCGGGTCCGGTTACGGGGGGCCGTACGGCACAACGGAAAGAATCCGCAAGGTTTTTGCCGGACGCCGGAGAGGATCCGCATCAGTTTGATGAAATCTGACGAGCTATACAGGAAGTGTGGCTTGAATATCCTGTGTTTTTTCAAAATAAACGAGTGTACAAACAATTGTAACTTGACTCTTCTTTTTAGACAGCACACGCGCTAATAGGAAATGTAAACATTACATCACACCGTTGTCAGACTGTACAACGCCACTTTGTAGCTGTCTGTGTAATAACTGGTTCTGTGCAATAACAACCTGAGCAATGATCCACCAATAACCCATTTTTTGTGACTTTATCAACCACATCTACCTCATGTGACTGTGAACCACCACATCCATCTATCTGTTGTGCACTAAATACTTAAATACTTGAATATTTGTATTTAGTTATTCTAGAAAGTGTTTATTCTATCTATTTTATTTTTAGTATTACTCTGTTTTAATTTTCTCTCTTAATGATGCACCCCCCCCCCCACCCCCCCACCCACCACCACCACTGTGTGTACTTTGAGAGCCTGTAACAGTGAATTTCTCCATTGTGAGATGAATAAAGTTGAATCTTATCTTATATCATCAGTTAATGTGATTACCCACAAACCCCTCCCTCTCTTCTTCTTCCTGTCTTGTGAGCTGTAACCCGTGTTTCACCTCTCTGGCTGCGTTTGAGTTAATGTGGTTAAAGTTTAGAGCTTTAGGATTTTTCAGGATCTTGCGGTGTCTTTAAGTTTTCAGCAACTTGATGGAGTCGTTTTAAAGATGAAAGCTACAGTCCTTGTTAAAAGCTCGTTATGACGGTGTCATTTTCCTGCCGGCTACAGCACAATGATTGAATCTGAACGTAGTGCAGTTTGGCGTAATGATGCTTGCTGTAGTCATTTCTTTAGTCAGAGCGGGTTGACAGTGTGCGCTCTCATGTGGTTTACTTTGTGGTGTTCTGGTCATGAACACACATTAACTACACACACATGTAAGAAACAGCCTGCAGCTTTGCTTTGATTAAAGCAGCAGGAGAGGACACAAATGATGAAATGAGTCCGGAAATATGTTGGACTTATTTTTTTAGTGTCTTTTACTTGGTGAAGTACTTTAAACAAAAATATTGTTACATTTATAGCTAATTATTCAAATATTTTTAGATTGTTGCCTGCTGTCATGTAGTTAAAATACTGTCTCACAAATGCAGCAACAACAAAGTGTTTCTAACTAGGCCATCGAGTTTATTATGTTCATATCATGAATTTATTATGCTAATCTAAATGAAAGCTAGCAGAAACTTGATGATTTGGGCCTGTTGGTCTGGATCGAGGCGTGATTATAAGTTTACCTGCTGCTGAAAGCTCCCTCACATGGACTGGAGGGTGTCGGGACACGTTTGTCCTTGACGATTCTACTAGCTCAGTATATTTATATTACCTTATTTTCACCTGCCAGTTGGATCAATGTAAAGCACATATTTAGCAGTAAAGGTGCAGCTCGCACATTGTTGTAGTTTATAAATTATAGTCCTTTAAAAAAGAAAACTACACTGGAAGAAATGTGGGTGTATATCAAGTTTCATTTCTGCCAGGTGTTGTGCTGAAAAATGCACCCCTGTCTGAAAGTGGTCATTACTAGCACCTTGTGTTGATGACACAGTGTTACTGACAGATACCTGAGTATAAAAGAAAGCTGCTTTTCAAAGTAAGAGTCACAATAAATATACAATAGTGTATTTGACCGAAATCTTCAAATATTTTAAAATCACTGACAACCCTAAATCTTGAACTGTGACTTCCTTTTTTATTTTTTACCTGGAAGTTTCAGCTCTAAACCATGAATAAGTTGAAAATGTTTTAAACAGATCAGAAAATTTCAGCTTGAAAAAAAGAAAATCCTCCTGTCCCCAAACACATGCACAACACACACGCCCCCTCCCCTCCTCGTTCCCTCTCCCCCCAGAGTTGCAGTTATTTTTATCTTCCATAAAGCTCAAACGCTAATGAAGCATCAGCAACACAAATATGTCTCTGTGTGGTTTTTTTTCCTGACCACATCTGGCTTTTCTCACACAAAAATCCTCCTTGTCAGCTACTGCGGACACAACCGCCACACCAGAGTTCTGAGTCTTTACATTTAAATAACAACCAGGCACGTAAAGCATCCTTTAATCAGCCTTACAGCTGCGTTAAGTGAAAGCGGCAGAGATGCGAGAGGGTTTGACTTATTTCCAGTTCGTTTGCTTGTTTTGACAGTTTTACAAATTAAGATCTACATCTCGTCCCGACAGGGTCTGACAATCCGCTCTGGGGATGGATCCATTTGGGCTGGTTATGATGAAAGGTTTTGTCATTTTCTAAAGATGTGTGAAGCACTGGCTGCTCTCTGAAAGGTTCACATGGGTAAAACAGTCTCATAATGTCATCCAGCTCTCCTTTCATGCTAACGCTCAGAAGACCTCTTTTCAGAACAAAAATCAAATGTATGTTGTGTCGCCGTTCTGTATGACTCAAAGGGTCGTCCTACCTGATGTTGGGAGATGGTTTCACTCATCTGATTTGTGGTTGGACCACATTCCAACCACGTTCCACACACATCCTGGCAGCTCAGGCGGAACGTTCCTTAGATAGATGCAGGCAGGTTGGCTGATAAACATCCAGTACAAACCCACATGATCAAGGACAACATGTTCCATCTGTTCTGTCTGCGCTGGATTTCAGCAGATTTTTACAGAACCAGGTGTTTGTAATTATCTGAGCTGACCTCAATCACTTTACAGAATTAGTAGAATCAGATCTGTTAACTGGTAAACTGCAGGAGGCGTCATGTTGTCTGTCTCCAGCTGTCACTGGGCAGGAGGCGGGGTTATTACACCTGGACAGGTTGCCAGTTCTTAACAGGCTCACACACACACACACCGCACACACACACACACACACACACACCCACACCCACAAGTGTGTTTTGTTATCCTTATGGGGACCGTCCATTGACTTCCATTGATTTTAGTAACTAGATTTATACCTAACCCAAACCCTTTTCCTAACCTTAACCATTACTTATCTATAACTAACCCTAAGACTAACTAAAACTCTATTCACACCATACCTATAAACCTAACCCCTAACCCTAAAAAGGGGAGTCCCCCCCATGGGGACCAGGCTTCAGTCCCCACAAGAACCCTCGGACCCCAGAAAGATAGTAAAACTCAGGAAACGGGTCCCCAGGAGGTCAGAAATACAAACCCACACACACACACACACACACACACACACACTCAAGTGTGTTTTGTTATCCTTATGGGGACCGTCCATTGACTTCCATTGATTTTAGTAACTAGATTTATACCTAACCCAAACCCTTTTCCTAACCTTAACCATTACTTATCTATAACTAACCCTAAGACTAACTAAAACTCTATTCACACCATACCTATAAACCTAACCCCTAACCCTAAAAAGGGGAGTCCCCCCCATGGGGACCAGGCTTCGGTCCCCACAAGAACCCTCGGACCCCAGAAAGATAGTAAAAGTCAGGAAACGGGTCCCCAGGAGGTCAGAAATACAAACCCACACACACACACACACACACACACACACACACACACAAGCTTATACTTGAAACATAAAAACATCACTAAACATGAGACGGTATTAATTTATAATTTTACTGCCACACTAGCGCTAACACAAATGAAGTTAAATGTAAATGTCCAGTATTTGTATAGCGCTTTTCCAGTCCTTCAGACCACTCAAAGCGCTTTCACACTACAAGTTTTACATTTACCCATTCACACAACCCGATATGTAAGCCAGGGGGCAACATGGGGTTCGTTGTTTCACCCAAGGACACTTTGACGTGTGGTGGTGGAGGCTGGGATTGATCCACCAACCTTCTGATTAGGTAACAACTGCACTAACCAGTGAACCACATCCGCCCCACTTAGTTACAGTATGTAACCCATTTGAAGTAAACTGAATTTTTTTTTAAACCTCTCAAGTGTGAATATTTCATTTATTTTCTTTAGAAATAAAGAATTTGTATTTATTTAATGAATGTGATGTATTGAGCTTTGATGGAGAGCAACAGGAACCCTCCATATTCAGCGATACACTGGTTTTACAGTAAGACAGCATGACAACACCACAACAACACCACAGCTTCAAAATGATCATCACATGATCCCAATGCCGTTGTTGAAAAAGTAGAATTCCAACTACAGTTACTTAAATAATATTACAATGCTGTGAAAGCGATAGTAAAACAGCCATAATAAATAAAAATGTTGTTTTATTTTGATATGCAGACAGACATGAGGAAGGAAACACAAGTGAATGTTGTGCAGAAAATCAAACAGAACACCTGTTGTTCTGTTTCAAGTAACATTTGGAGCCTGACAAGTGCTGTTAGCTAATTAGCCATGTTGTTTGCTAGCCTGCAGCAGGCTGGTTATTTTACTGATACACGTTAAGTCTGGCAGCTTGTCACAAACATTAGTTTCAAAGCAGCTTTAACCCTTTAACCGCCAAAGTAGCAGAACTGCACCAGCTCCATCCTCCGAATACCAATAAACAGGCCTTTAAATGGAGCAGTGGTGTTTTAACTTTCCATCACCAGCTGAAAGTGATTTATATGTTTAATTTGAACACAACATGTATGTGCAGTTACATATAAAACATTGGATTAAGAAATTAAATAAAAAAACTGACTCAGTGAAGATCAGTTTGCTGAAAGACAAATCAGTGTCGCTCCTTTGGTGGACCAACTGTGATGAATTTCAAACAGCTGGTTATGTTTGTTGTTAAGGGAATTGTTGAGGGAAATTTGCCCTTTTGGCCACCGTACACAGCTGACTGACAGCTCGCAGGTAAGGAAGGCGGGGAGAACATGCAATGCTCCATATGACCAAAAAACAAAATGCCCAGGTAGTTTCTGACTCCTCAAAATAAACTTTAACTGCAGAGCAACAGGACAGAAACAGTCTGACCACTCAAAACACGTTTACACTGCTGCAGGGATTCAGTGTCTTGCCCAAGGGCACTTTGACATGTGGCAGTGGTAGTCGGGATCGACCCACCAACCTTTCAATAGGAAGACAACTGTTCTACCCAATGAGCCACAGCCATCCAGTTTAGTCCATTTGATGGACTAATAATATTCTTTTAAGCCTCATTTAAATCCAATTTTACATTCAGATTTATTGACAAAAATTTTTCTTTGTGTGAAAAAAGGCAAAAGCATTTGAATTATTTCTGACAAAATGACAGTTTGTCGTTAACTTCTAAAAGTAAAATCAGTAAAGACCAAAAGATCACCGGAGGTTGGAACGAAGCAGTTCACAGCATATCGACCCTCCAAGCAAACGGTCACTCCCCACCCCCCCCACCCCACCCCCCACCCCCAACAGATAAAAACTACAGTCTTTAGCTGATTATCAGCTGCTGTAAAGTGAGAGGGATCTTAGAGACTTGGGAACACGGTTTAAACAAGTTAGAGAATCAGACCAGTGCCGTGTTGTACTTCAAAGATACGATTGTCATTAGGTTTCACGTGTTGTTCCAGCTTTCGGTTTAAAGAAGGGCTGTTTGTGAAATGCAAGAAAGCTCATTAAGTTGCTGAGAATTTCAAATTTTTCATGTTTTTATGCAGCCATTTTCTTTTAACGCACCTCTGCGACACATCTGGACTCTCGCGGTCGCTTCTGGCTGCAGTCTTCGTGGCCATCTGTTTTTCTTTTTCTGCAGCCATGATTAATTTTTCTTAGAGTTCAGATAACGGAGAAGTTAGTTACAGTGACGTGTAGATATTTTTCTCTTCTTTAAGCTCGTCACCTGCTCGAAGCTGCAGCTGTTCGTATTCATTTAGCCAGTCCCGCTCACATTATGAGCATTTCAAATAAAGCCAAGCTCGGCTTGAAACAGCTGGAGAAGCTCGAACTTAAAATATAAACAGCACCTTGAGAAACTTTCAATTAAAACCAGAACATTTTAATTGAAAAATTATTTATTTTGCTTTTCACAAACATCTTCCTTCAGGCTAGTTAACATAACAAACTCGTCCAAAATTCTGGCCTGAAATTTTTTACTGTAAATAATGTTTGATGGTACACAAAGCATTTTTTATTATGTGTTCATTATTAACTAGTCACAAAAAGTTGATGATCTCTCTAAACAAGTCTTTTTCCAAGTAGAAATGTGTCTCGTGAAAAATTTGTACCAGCAAAATCCAAATTTAAAACATTTTATTTATAACCCAGACTGGATGTTTTTCACATATATTAAAACATAGAAGGATTTCACATACTTGATAGTTATTGGCGTCACTTGTTTAAGGGGCAGCTGTTTTTGGTTGTGATCTGTAGACACAAACACATGGACCTCTGCAGCAAATCCAACTTTTCTTTTTGTAGTTTCTTACTCCCTTTTTTTTTCAGAATTCTTTTGAACAACACAATTATCAAGTAACTATCATCTCTTTCTTTATAGTTAATATTCACACCAAAGACATGTTATTCTAGTGCACCACTTTGATGTGATGCAGTAACAGATAAGAATAAAAAATCAGAGCTTGAGTGTCTGATCAACTGGTCTCCGGGGGAAACGGTAAATTTGAAAAACATTCAATATTGGTCGCCCACCAGACGATCCCTGAAAAGGCTCAAAAACATTTTTAATGAGCCACAGACTTGTTAGACATTAGACTGTAAAACATTGAAGTTGAACATCAAACATAGAAACTAAGACCCAGGGTCTCTGACAGTTAGCCGAAATATAACTAATAGAAACTCTCAACATTAATAACAAGTAGATGCAGCATCACCATCTACATCTGTTTAAAACTGAAGCCGAACTGTCTCGTTTACAGCCATAGGTCAGTTTGTATTTGCACAGTAGAGACGTGAAAGAGCTGAGATTCCCACATACCTACCTGCACTCAATTATGGAGTTTTTTAATGATCAAATAAATAATTACAACTAAATAGATAACTGAAAATGTCAACTTGCCTTACATGAATCAAGAGACGTCTACACCTGTACATTCATTTTGTAATGAAAAATGCTCTGTTTGTTTACTAGGAGGGGGCGGGACTTAAACCTTGTTTAGCAGCCAGCCACCAGGGGGTGCTGTTTAGTTTCTTCTTGGACTTCTATGTTACTTTTCTATTTTTAGGTATTAACTGTGTAAATAGTGTGAACTGCTACTAAAGTTCTTGTTGTCTATTGCTGTTAGTCAGTGTGTGTCTGCTGACACACTTCAGAGGTTTTTATCTTCACATCAGATCAGTGAAGCTTTCACCACACTACTGCCAAGGGTTACGAGACCCATTAAGATCTTTGTGTTTGGAATTAGTCTGAGTAATTAGTCATGTAACGTAATAAGAACAACAATGCAGTAAACGTCGTCCAGTGGGGTTGTAGCTGGTCAGGTGTTTGTCTGAAATAATGAGCCGTTAATCTGATTTGAAGATAATACAGAGGGGAGAATTTTATTTACAAAAGATTTGATTTGTTTGTTTTCACAGCTGATTTTGTTGGCAAGATAAAAGTGGTTAATTATATTTATATACAATTAGAGGCAAAATATAACTGCATTTAATTGAACCTGGTGATTTTTTTTATATTTGTCAGCTGAATAAATAAAACAAGTCCATATTCACCCAACACTGAACTGAAGTAGCTGGATGACTGCACTGCTTTTTAAATAGTTGATTTATAAAAATATAAACAAAAGAATTGAGACTTATTGGTGTACTGGGACTGATTTTTTGGCTGATGAAATGACATTGTTATTTTCAAATTGAAAATAAGCACTTGATATTAAAGTCATAAACTTACTTAATAATTTAGATGAAAAATTCAATTTAATTTGTTGAAGGTGGGTAAATCATTGGGAAGATTTTTAAGTTAATAAGTCATTAAATTTGATAAAAAATTAATTGCAGCAGTTTGTAAAAGCTCTGTAAACCCAGCGTATGAACACTGATGAAACTCCTTGTTTTAAACTCGACGTGCAGTTGAGTTCCTCCTCTAAACGATCCCTTCATGAGCTCAGACGGTCTGAACTGGATGAAGAAGAGGAAGCGGGTGAAACAAAGCAGAAGAAATCAGCTCCAGTTTTAAGTCCGATGGGAAGTCCAGCTGCTGCTTTTATTTTCTCGGCACATCCTGTGTTCTCTCTCTATTTTCCTGCTGCCTTAAACCTGAGGCCAGGAAGTGTGTCCATAGTGACAGCAGGAAGTGAAGCCTCGGCCATTCAACTCCAGCCAGAGTTCCACAACACAAAAACAAGTCTCCTTCTTGTTGCTAAATCTCCCACCACTCTGTGTCGTTATTTTATTTCCTTAACCTAAAGTGGCAACAAAATCCTGATGCTGTCTAGTATTTATTATACGGTTAGAAAAAGACACTGATTAAGTAGCTTCAAGAGTCTGGATGCATTTTATTTTGTAATTCAGGATTAACTGTATGTAAATGCAACAGTGTTGGTTTATGTTTTTGCATATCAGACAGATTAAGTTAAAAAACCAATGTGCAAACAGAAAATCTTTGACTCAATTCATGTACCAATACTCAATTATTCGAATTTTGAACACTTGGATTCATCTGATTAATGTCACCTTTGGTGCTGTCTTTCTTTCAGTGACCTTTAACCTCTGGCTTTTCAAAAAGCTGGAGCCAAATAAGTATCTGTATGCAGTACACATACACACAGTGCTCACTGTGTCGGTGTGCTGCTTGGAGGATTGATTGTTGGTCCGGCCTACACAAACTCCTCATCCGTGTTCTTCCAAAACTTCAATAAAAAAAAAAAAATTAAAAAAAAACACAATCCTATGTAAAGACGTTCATTCTTCTGTGCGGCTGCAGTCGGCTTTAAAAGTCTACATTTATACAGAGATATGATGTGATTCTCTGAATAAATCTGGTGTAACAGAAGAGCAGCAGTAAATCAGTTTCATGTAATAAGAGATGATGAAACAGTGACGGCACAATCTGATCCTCCATAATAACAGCTGGTGGATTAAAGGACCGGTTTGACCACATGTTTTAGACTTCTGTAGAAACCAGTTCCAATAATAGTCACTCATACTCTGGTTATCCAGGGAAGGAGATTATTGGTGAAAACACTAGAAGCAGAATTTTTCAGAGTTATGAACAACACAACAACAATTGAGCTTTTGTTATTCAAAACAGGAAATAAAAACCCAAGATATGAATGTGGCCCAATTTAATCCCAAACAACCAAAACCTAATGTAAAAATATTACTGTAAGATTTTATTTATCATTTTGGGGGGATTTGTCATTGTAGACAAGGTGTACATGCAGATCTAGACACATTTGTTTGAATCTGTTAGTTCTGGTAAAGAAAGGAAAACCCGCCATGTTTACCGAAAAAACTGTCAACATTAATTTTAATGATAAAAAAAATCACTGAAAATCAGGTAATAAACTTTTAAATTGTGATTCAGTGGAATAATTTACAAAAAATAATAAAACTGACACTGACAAAAATAGAGTACCTCTAAAAAACAGTTTAACAGTAGGAACATGTAACTAAGGTGTCTTTGGTAGTCAGCGTCTCAGGTGTCTGCAAGCTTCTCATCTGTCATTCAGCCTGTTTAAAGGGAACAAACAGGATCTTGGGTAGTTTAGTATCACTGCTGCACCACACTGAACATAGACCAGATAAAGCAAAGACCAGAGCTGTCTGATGAGCTCAGAGATTCTCTGTTAAAGATAAAAACTACTAGATCATCTCCAAGCAGCTTCATGTTCCTGTGCTCACAGCTGATGATATTATTAAAAAGTAGAAGGTTCATGGGACTCCCAGGATGTGGATTCATGAGGAAACACAACCCCAGGATCATTGGATGGATAGAGAAAAACCAAGAAAACCTTCCAAAAACATTCAAGATCAACATTCTACTTAACTTTTTGAGCATAATGCGCTGCACAGAAGACTTTCTAAACACCCAGGAGCTCTAATACACAGAAAAATACATCATGGGTCATGGTTCATGGATCCCACAACAGGATAACAATCCAAAACACAAAACCAAACTTTATGGTACCGTAATTTTTATTTGGAACAAATCTATTGAACCACAGTTCAAAGACGATGTCTGACTTTCATCAGTTGATTTTTGTTGTTTTTTTGATTATCGCTTTTGTCCATTTTAAGATATTAAGTGACCAATGTGTCATTTTCAGTATTCAGTGAAAGAATACTAATGATAGCAACTACAGGCAGTGTTCAGAGAGCTTTAATAAGCTTCACATTCAGTCTATAATCAAGTTTCATTCTGGTTAAACTTTGGATTATTTGAAGATTTAATTTATTGGACACTTATTCAAGGAGGATAGTTTGATGATTATATGAAGTGAAATTTATTTTGCTCCATTTGTCCAAGTGAATGTTCACGTTAACACTGAGCTGTTTAAGTTGATGAATCTAAAAATCCAATCCAAACTTATTGCATTTATAAAAATAGTTTAACAGCTTTGGTGTGTTTGAGATATTTTGAGAAACATTTATTTCATATTTCTTCTCAGATATGTTTGCTTTTAAATGACCGGAAACTCTGGCTCTTTAGTTTCGTGTCCTGCTCAGAGATTTTTCTTGTTCTTTTTATTCTACAAATAAACAATCATTTCATTACTTTACCGTACTGTATGAAGGAAACAACTGAATGAGAGTGTTCAAACCAGTAGATCATTATAAAAAAAGGAATTTGGAAATGTTTGAATCAAGTGCTCTATTTTTACGCACAGCAAATCTTCTTTTCTCCTCAGTGAAAAATGGGCCAGTGGCCTATATTCCCCGGTGCTTCTCCTCAGATTAGAGCTTCCTCCTTGCTTCTGTTTCTCTCTTTCCCGCGCTCTCGCTCTGGGCCTTTCAACTGATAAATGCTGGCAGTCGTTGCCGCCTCATTGAACACGAGGAAGGAAAAAGGACCGAGGCTCCTCATTTTCCTCTTTTTTCTATCTTTCTCTTCTTGTCCTAAAATCTTGTACTTATCACTCATTCTGCTCTTCGTCTTCACCTCAGTGTCCTTCTTTTACTCTACAGGCTGTAATGGTTGTAGTGGGTGAGGATAAGTGACCAGAGACGGGTTAATCCTGTGGTAATGTGCAGGAAATCTCCTCCAAAGCATGCAAAAACAATCAGGACATCAGAGGAAGACAGAAAGAGGATGAGGCAGAAGAAAACAAGCAAAGTATTTGAACAAGACGAAAATAAAAACCCGAAGCGTTCGGGTGTTTTTGTGTTGAGTTTACACGGGCTGTGTTCCAAGCATGAGACATCAAAGCAAGATTAATGGTCAGAAATCAATTCTAATGTTTCGCAGCCACAAGATGATCCATACACGACACTTCAAAGCTTTAAAAAAACAAACAAAATAAACACCGGAGGCCAGAAATAGGAGTCAGGATTAATCAAAAGTGAAACATACAATCTGATTTGTGGTGAAAATGTGAGACACGAATCAGGTTTGTGATGTGATGTTAGAAGGTGTGTTACAGTTACGCTTTGTGTCTGACCTTTCAGTGACAGGATTGTGTTTTAATTTGCAGTGTGTGAGAGAACTCATGTACCAGATGGCAGCACTATTCCTGGCCTATGAATAAAAACAAATCTTACACAAGCAATGTAAATGTCATCTTGGTTTGAAATCCACTTCAGTTCTACGTGACTGATGACTGAAAAAAGACTCAAGTTTGAACAAGAAAATAACTTACGGGTTTGTTTTTTCTCAATGGAATCCAAGTAAATTTTGTTAAACATTGAATTAGTATATTAACACATATTTACAAGCACTTGTAAACTATTTGTTATAAAAGTAAAATATTGCTTCTTGGACTTAAGATCTTTTTAACATTACATTTATATCTTACCTGTTGGAGACAAAAAATGTTAACAACCTCAGTTTGGAGAGATAATCATTAGTTTTGACCAGATTCGTTAGCTAACTGCTAGTCCCAGCAAGATTGTTACCTGATCAACCAGGCCCTCACATCTTTGACAGGATACTTTACAAAGACGTGAGGGTGGAGCTGAAACGCTGTCTCTTAATTTCGAAAGCGGGCTTAGCCAGTTGAGAGAGAACCAATCACAGAAACCTGGAAGTGACGCAACATATGTGACGCTAAAGCGGATACACACGAGGCGGAACAAAAACAAGAGGTTTAGCGAGTGGAGCCGTAATGGTAGCTACAGAGCCATGGTCCTTTTTCAATAGGAAGGCCTTCAGTGCTGTTACTTGCTCTGGTTTTAGAGAATCTATACTTTCCTGTTTTTGCAAAACCAAAGAAAGCGCAGAAGTAAACACTTCCTCCACAGCCGAGTCCACCATGTTGAATGTTGTACTCTGGGTGGAAAACTCTTGTTCTGTGTTTTCAGGATGACGCACAACAAAGTCCTAAAATTTGAAAATAAAATTTAAAAATGATTGGGTGTGGCTCCAGTGTCAGACCCTCATGCATTTGAACATAATCCAGGAACGTCTTATTGGTCAGGCTAGCAAGATTGTCTAAGAAGCAGTTTTTACACATGAATTATTCATCATCTTTCCACAGAAAATTACTTTTTTTTAATTTTTACTGTCACATTGAGTGGAGTCGTAATGCTACTCTGGCATTTGGACTTTACAATAATGTTAGCTTGAGTCGGAATGATCAAACCTTGGACGATGGTTTCAGTCTGGAACGCGGTTTGTTTGTTGTTCAGTAACTGGTAAATGTAATGACATCATCTAATGTTATAAACACTTAAACAATGTTTCAGAACATGACGGTCCGCTTCACCCCTTTTTTAACGTTTTACACAGAGTCGCACAGATACATTCAAGTGCATGCAAAAATTTATACTAACATTAACAAACTTTCGGTGAAGGCAGGATTATCCGTCCTACTTTGAGTGTGACCATCATCCCGGTTAAGGATTGATGTGCGGATGTCTCTGAGTCCGGAGAGCTCATTGAGTGTGTTTACATGAATATTTGCAATAACCCGGTTCCGCACGGCCATGTAAACACCAGCAAAAACCCAAATATGCTCATAACCGTGTTTTTAAAAACCTGGTTTTAACCCCTGGGGTAACCCTTTTCTAACCCGAATATTTAGTCGTGTAAACGCGTATCAGGATAACCCCATCAAAACGTGTTCAGCGCATGCTCTATTCGCAAGGAATCTTGGTCTCTTGGTCACATGGCGAGGAGGAAACAAATGTTTTCATCGGTCTGGTGAAAAGTATGAACATTATGTCTGTTGTTGACGGCAGAAAGTACAGAGATGGCGATATTGTTGTTTTTGGATACAAGAAGAAGAATCGGAAATGACGCATATTGAAGTAGTCCGTACGTCATGACGCTACCCAAACTTCCGAGTTTAAATTGGGTTATTATAAGTTTCATGTATACAGGGGTAACTGTCTCTACTTATGCATGTAAACGGGTTATTCTGAACATTTCAGAATGCCGAATACTGACCTTAATCCGATCATAACCCGAATATTGGCTGCATGTACACATAGTCACTGATAAATACTTGTTTGTTTGTATTTTAACACCTTATTACAGAAACATTTTGCTCATTTTAATGAACAGGAAGTAGAAAGCTAAACACAGCTAAAAGTAAATGGCCTCAAGGAAGTTTAAATGTTTTTCTGACAACTCTATAATCTCAGATTCTTTTTTTATATATCTGTTTTTATTGGAAGTTTCTTTGGAAAACTGTAAATTGAAAACCTGCATGACTTCCAGAGACTGAACCGTAACCTAAATAAGCACAGACAGAAAATCTAAACAAAGCGTGCTCCCATGTCTCTCTGTACAAACGTGAAAGGAAGCGCAGCTGCATCTAACAGCGTGCCGTCATTCTGTAGCTCGGGAGGATGCCACACTGCAGCCACGGTGGACAAAGCTGTTGCAAGACGATGTGCAGCAAAGGCTAGTCATTCCCTGCAGCGACTGGACTGGGTTTCTCCTAGAGGGGTATCTGTTTGTTGTTTGATATTTTACGAGAAACCTGCAGGGAATCAAACTGGCTGTGTTTAGAGCCGGAGTTCTGATCTGTGTCTGAGTGTCCACGAGTCACTACGATTTGACATGCTGGTGTTCCTAGTGAAAAATCTGCTGAGGGAGATGTTCATTGTTTGATTAGAAGTTCCATTCAGCCTAAAATCCCAACTAACATTTGAACTATTAGAGTTTAAATCTCAACATAACAATTAATGTTTGTGTATTTGTAATTAACAGTAAAATCCCAACATTTTTCTGTGTTTTTCATGTTTTTATGAAACAGCAGAGAGACGCACGACACTCATTATCTCCAGCTGGTCGATGCTCTTCATGGAAGAGACGTGTTTCAACGCAGAACCTTGTATCTCGCACTAGCTGTTTGGGAATCGTTTGACTTTTAGTACAAATTGCTCTCAGTAGCTTTTAGGTTGTTTAATTCCAGTCTGGCTTTTTCGTCTTTTTCTATTAAATGTATGGCAGAGAATCTTATTGGTCCACCTACCTGTCAATCATACTGTTGAAATGTTTACAGAAGGCTGTCATACATGCAAGATAGATTATCACTTACCGGTTGGGAGTCTGTCATCGTGGAAAAAGCGCAACTCTTCTGTTTTACAGTGTGTTCTGCAGTGTTGACAGCAGCGTGGACAACTGGGAGTTTCTTCTCAGGAGCAGGTAGAGTTTTGCGCAGGTTTGTTCTTTCCTGAAATTCAGAAAAATCCTGTGCTATTAGGGGTGTGACGGTACACAAAAATCACGGTTCGGTACGTTTCTCAGTTTTGAGTTCACGGTTCGATTCATTTTTGGTACAGTAAGTGGAAAAAAACAAACCATAATTGCTTTTTTTATCTTTAACTTTTGCAAACAACAGTTTATATATTTTCTTGTAAAAATTAAATATTAATAAATAAGAAAACATATAAAAATAGAAATAAAAAATAGAATACTGCTTAACTTACCAAACAGGAGACCTTATACAGTGGGGCAAAAAAGTATTTAGTCAGCCACCAATTGTGTAAGTTCTCCCACTTAAAAAGATCAGAGAGGCCTGTAATTTTCATCATAGGTATACCTCAACTATGAGAGACAAAATGAGGAAAAAAAATCCAGAAAATCACATTGTCTGATTTTTAAAGAATTTATTTGCAAATTATGGTGGAAAATAAGTATTTGGTCACCTACAAACAAGTAAGATTTCTGGCTTTCACAGACCTGTAACTTCTTTAAGAGGCTCCTCGGTCCTCCACTCGTTACCTGTATTAATGGCACCTGTGTGAACTCGTTATCAGTATAAAAGACACCTGTCCACAACCTCAAACAGTCACGCTCCAAACTCCACTATGGCCAAGACCAAAGAGCTGTCAAAGGACACCAGAAACAAAATTGTAGACCTTCACCAGGCTGGGAAGACTGAATCTGCAATAGGTAAGCAGCTTGGTGTGAAGAAATCAACTGTGGGAGCAATTATTAGAAAATGGAAGACATACAAGACCACTGATAATCTCCCTCGATCTGGGGCTCCACGCAAGATCTCACCCCGTGGGGTCAAAATGATCACAAGAACGGTGAGCAAAAA
>SSNP01000043.1:419722-447222 GCA_006937955.1 Pachypanchax playfairii | reverse complement strand
ACTGCGTTACATCCAAAATCTAAGAAATGAAGGTTCAATATCTATTAAAACTCTAAATGTCTAAATCACCATCAAAAGACGACATGACAAACACTTTTAGACAGTAACAGTATAACTTGGAATAACTTGTGGAAGGTTTAAGGCATCAGAAGTTGGAAACTACCCAACTTATTGTCATCGAGTGTCTGAAATTGAGTCAAATATAATTTAACTTCAGTCAGAACGGGGATGTGTAATATCTGGAAAATAAATTGTTTTGTGAATTGTGGGTTAAAGTAGATTAAGTTTTCTTCCCACAGATGATATCAGACTCTGTTAGATTGGTACCCAGGGAGGCTGCAGGTCAGATGAACATCTCACACAGCTTGTTGTGCTCCGTGAACCTCATACTGTAGAGGAAAGTGTATTGTCATTTCAGTAGATGAAGCTCTGCTGCGGCAGCGATACAACTGCAAGAGAAGTAAGAGGAACCATTTCGTACAGAAGCTTTAAATAAACCTTTAACACAAGCAGCACCAATTGATTTTCTGTGAAGAATCATCAGTTTAACATGAAATTTAGTGGGTTTTATGATTAGTGGGCACGAATATGTGGAGAAATAAAGCAAAGCACGTGGGCTGAAGTGAAATTCTGATTAAAAAAAGTTAATTACTTGTGCTAAATTTCCATTGATGCTTTCTGGGAGACGAAGAGTAGATTTTAAAGGTGGGCTGCAGCTGTGACCTCTTCTTCTTCCCACTCTGTCATCTCTCACCTCCTGCTGATCCGCCAAGATGTATATTCTGCGAAGGCGGTGCTGCTTTCAGAATGAGAGATATATGGATGAAAGAGACCAAATCAGAGAGATGTACGATCACTCAGACAGCTTTAAAGCAGCCAAGCCTGAAATAGAGAGTGATTACATCAGGTTGTAGCATAACCTTTGGAATAAAAGCCGGACTGTGTTTGAAGAGATGTTACCGTATTTAGAGGGCCTTTGCGATGTTTTTCATGGGCGTTGTAAAGATGGAGAGTGGGTGAGACTCCCACTCTCTGCTTCTGAGTCCATCTGAGTGGAGCTGAGTGTGTGAAAGAGGATGAGGCAAGGCGCTAAGCAATCAGAGGATGTGGAAGGAGATGTAATGAACAAAATGGAAACTAGCGATTCCATGGAAGTAAATTTTGTAGGAATGACTTGGAGGCAGGCAGCGGAGGTGGGATCCGCCTGAAGTACCTACCTGTTGTTGAAAAGGTTCTTCTTCTGTTAGCCCAGTGCTCCCCCCCAGTCGATGCCATATAATCTTGCTGCATGCACATTTGTACATCATTCTCTTTCTAAGCACCTGGGAGGAAGCAGGTCTGAGCTACTTAAGAAATACTGCAGACAAAGCTCAACAGAAAGTAGCTAAGGCAGGACAGAAATGTCAGAAATGTCACTAGGTGCTTTTTGGACCCTAAAGGGGTCTGAAAAGTCATTAGAAATAGCAACCAAGTCACTAAGTTAGCAGCCCTGTGCACTTCCTATACCTGCTTGGTGCTGTGTGTGTGCATGCTCAGCCTACACCACTGAGATAATACCGCCACTGCAACCTACTGTAGTGGAGGTGCAATAACACTATATTCTAGTACGGCAAAAAAAAGCATGTTCCCCAGAGTCACACGCGACCTCTGACATCGCACCACGCCCCCCTATTTGAGAAGTACTGTGTTAGCCTGAGATCTATCAGAATCTTCATGTAGAAACTCAGCAAATAAACGATTCAAACATAGTTTCCCCGAAAATGTAATTGTAGATCTCCCAACTGACAAAATGATAGTTTCACCGTCTAACTGCTGAATTTTTAGAAATGTGATTTATTTTATTTTTCATCATAATTTGTATTTTTGGTACAGAAATGCTCTGGAACACAAAGTGGGCGGGGCTGCATGAGGTCATTACAGTCAATCAGTGATATGTGGTCTTCCGAGTAGGACTTGAACCAGGTGTTATGTTTGTGGTTTGTTATACTGGTCTTTTAGGGATCTACTAACCTTAAATGTAATATTTGATAGAATAAATAAATTATAATTATTTTTCACACAAACTTCTTCATCTAGTTTTAAAACTCCTTCATTGTCTAACAGTAACTAGAACGTATCTGTCTTTATATCAGCCTGATAAACAAAAGACACCCAAAAACAAAATACTCTGTGGAACATGAAACAGATGCGCCTTTAAAATGTTGGTATTTTGCATTTCTTTGTTTCATAGACAGTGTTTAAAAATAATAACGCAGCACCAGTTTTTAACGCCGTTCGTGTAGAAACAGAATATAAATTCAAGTATCTGAACAACAGAAGAGCCTGAGAAAGATGAGTGAGGACTAACAGCAGCGTAGACAAAAAGACAATGTGCGTGTGAGGGCGTACGGAGTGGGGATGAAAAGAAACAGGGAAGTCGGCACAGAAAACCCAGACACTCAGATTGGATGTATTGTATGGAGAATAGCAGCGAGTCCTTCCAGTTCTCTGTCAGAGATTTCTCTGCAGCTATCCTGGTGGTTTGGTTGCCATGGTAAAATCCAAAGGCTCGTCTCCACGCTTGAAGTCCAGCACAGTTGGCAAGAGCTGTGTGTGTTTGAAGAAGAGAGTGTGTGTTTTTCTTCTGTGGTTCCATCTATATTTTGATTTAGAAG
This sequence comes from Pachypanchax playfairii, assembly GCA_006937955.1. NCBI lineage: Eukaryota > Metazoa > Chordata > Actinopteri > Cyprinodontiformes > Aplocheilidae > Pachypanchax > Pachypanchax playfairii. The sequence goes on along the minus strand of SSNP01000043.1, from coordinate 444,568 downwards.
AGAGTGAGAGTCGTGAGCGAACTTGTCTGTTTATCATTTAACTAGTTTCTAATAAAAGTATTGTTATCCTGTTGGGTGTTTCAAATTATTTCTGATTTCATAAGTATTTAAACTAACTGAACTGATGCAGAATCTTTAAAGTGACTGTATACAGATGCTTTTATGTTATTATTCATGGTGTGGGAGTTTTATTTTGAAAGAAGTGCTGAGGTTACAGGGTGAGGTTAGAAAATAAAACATGTGGGGTGGGGGAGTCGCAGCCCTGTCGCTAGGTAACAGTCTCCAGGCCTAAAGGCAAAGCCAGGCCTGGTCTCCATGGCAACATCATTGGTGTTTGGTGAATGTAGTGTTTTTTTCTAGTTGTGGTGTGAGTGGGTTAATGTATAGTGTAACACACAGACTCAACAGGTTGGAAATGAAGAGATAAAATGTGAGCAGCGATGCGTTCGAGTGCTCCCCCTTTCATCAGACATTTCAGACCAAGGTCACCTGTATCTGCTCCTCGTGTTATTATTAATTTTCATTTTTTTTGTCTGTCCACTTTCTGCCTTTTTGATTTCAAAAAGTTGCTGTTGCTGTACGTACGACTGGGCGTCCATGCACGACTGCATGCGCCATCAGACTCAGAGACGAACGCAGAAAAGACCGTGAGCAGAGGTCTGAACCGACAACACAGAGGAGAGAGTCATCTCTGAATGGGCGGAGGATGGCCTCACTGTACAATGTAAATCCGTGGACTATTAGAAGTGGTGGTGGGGGGGTCATAAAGAAACTGCTTTGCTCCCAATTACAACAGAATCGGTGGGATTATACTGCATCAGTGCAGAAGTAAATCAATCTGGAAACATGAGGAGAGATTAATGAGACAAAAGCTCCGACAGTTTTACTTCCTTTTTAGATTAAAATAGAACCGATAGCTTTGATTCTTATTGTCATCACACACACACACACACACACAAGTGTGTTTTGTTATCCTTATGGGGACCGTCCATTGACTTCCATTGATTTTAGTAACTAGATTTATACCTAACCCAAACCCTTTTACTAACCTTAACCATTACTGATCTATAACTAACCCTAAGACTAACTAAAACTCTATTCACACCATACCTATAAACCTAACCCCTAACCCTAAAAAGGGGATTCCCCCCCATGGGGACCAGGCTTCGGTTCCCACAAGAACCCTCGGACCCCAGAAAGATAGTAAAAGTCAGGAAACGGGTCCCCAGGAGGTCAGAAATACAAACCCACACACACACACACACACACACACACACACACACAGACAATCACAAGGTTTGAAACTGCTGCTAAATTTAGTGCTTCTGCACCAACTTTTATCCTGAAACTTGTAAATATGTAGTGCAGTTTCTCTGGATCTGACTGGGCTGCAGGACGTCGTTCACACCTTTTAAATTAGTGATGTTTTATGTTTTACACATGAAAAACTAGAGCCAAAACCAGGACGTAGTGACCAGGCTGACTGCACAAGAGCCAAATCAGGAAGCATATTAAATATTCTGAGAACCGGATTTTAGTGTTAAAAATAAATTTTATGTTCTGAGGTAATGGTGGGGGGGGGTTAGGTTCGAAGTTTTCTAAAATGTTACATTAACTTGCATCTAATTTGTGAATTTTTATACTCAGAAATCTGCAGTTTTTAGACTCTAAGGTTTATTCGTCTTTCTTTACCGCTGACTTTGAATTAATAGTTTTATCTCCAGTTTTAAAAATATCTCCATCCACATTATTCATTCAAACAAAAATACTGAAATACACATGCTGCACCATTAGACCACAATGCCCACGTTAACGAGGTCTCAAATTACAGAGAAGAACTGCCTTCTTCTTTGATGTCGTTCACAAATTCTCCTCAGTTATGAACCATTTAAGCACATAATGATGAAGGTTTGAAGATCACGTTAGACACGACAGAGTCCATCAAGTTCCGAATCTCACTTCCATGCAGACACTCCCACTCCCCTCTTGCCTAAAACTCTCTGTGTGTGAACAGGAAGTGAAAACTAAAAATATCCAGAGTTGTGTAAAAAGAAGTTGAAACTCAGTGAAGTTATCAGTAAATGGGTTTTACATGAAGCTTCTAAACTTGATATTTTTTCTGGTGTTGACATGCGATCAGTGGAATTCTTTAACAAAGTTCTGACTGACTGTGATGTTCAGGGTTAGGGTTGGTTAGCACCCCCCCACCAATCTACCGCAAGTCTCTCCTTAGCGCCTGTCTCAGGTAATACCGTATATACTCGCGTATAAGTCGATTCGCGTATAAGTCGGACCTCTTTCTCAACAGAAAAATATAGCATTGACAAGTCGGTGTCAGAATCTGTTTGTGTCAGAAATATGTTTTTTTTTACGCTGGTTCATATCGTCTAGTATCAGTAGCAGCTGCGCTTACAGGTGAAGCATCGGGCGTTTCCTTAGGTAAGGCTGTGCTGCATCGTGAGGGAGGTGTGTCGCAGAAATTGATCACACCTGTCACTAAAGACAAGGGGAAATCAGTCACGTTACCAGGGTTTGATGCTGTTTCTGTGGAGTCCACTCCCTCCTCTAGATTAGACGCCAGAATGAAGTTGCGTTTGGCACGTCTTCAGGTCGAGGAGCGAGAGAGGGAGCGTGAGTTTCAGCTACGGAGAGAGTTGTTATTTAATCAATTCTGTGGAGCTTTTTCTCTCCACATGCATATTTAGTTCGTTCACCGTTTTTTTACCTTTTTAATTTACCTTTGTTGCAGCCCATTTCAAGCCTGGGATGTAACATTATATTTATTAAAAAGATATAACGTGTCTTTGATAAGCCACGCTGATAAGGAACATCGTTCGCTCGTACGAGTACTTGCTCCAGTCCCCAAGCTGTCAACATTTTCCTCTGGAAAAAAACTACTTCCTCCCGATATTTTGCGTATAAGTCGGAACCCCTCTTCAGACCTGAAATTTACTCTTTAAAAAACTGACTTATACTCGAGTATATACGGTATCTCACTGGGTTGCGACTGTGGGCAAATACAGACATAAAACAGGTTCCAGGCACGTGAGAAAACTTCAACCATTTTGTGAAAAAAATGATCTTACAAATGTTTCAGACTACCAGTGGCACGAGGAACCAACCAACTTTATAAATTCACTCGCTCAGACTGTTCAGTTAGTGATGCTAACCCGTAAACTGCCCATATGTTGTTATCATACTGCTGCCCCTGTGAGCTGACAGTAGTCTCAGGATTCATGACTCCAACTCCTGCTGGTTCTGATTTAACCTCGTTTCCGGTTTGTTGCAAATTTCCCAGCGAGCCGCAGCTGCAGTGCTAAAGTTGGAGTCCACCCTCAGGAGAGGCGGCTTAATGATTCAGGATATTCAAGTTAAACAGCTAATCAGTAGATCGAAAACCAGAAGAGGAAACAGATCAAACTGGTTCTGATTGATCACAGCTCCAGTAAATTCAATCTTCAACTCATTAGAAAGTTTTGGCACTAACAGACTTCCGTATATCTTCAATTCAACACTCTGTATTAAGTGAAAATCTTTGTGTAGCTACGTTTTGCACTCAGAGCTGCTTCTAGACCTGTTCAACAGCTTCTAATAAAATTCTATAAAGTGAGTAAGCTGACATGGCGGTTTCACTTTGTAATTTCAGAGACACCCCCCCACCACCACCACACACACAAGCAGCAGAGACAGAGCAGCAAGCAGACAAAAGCATGTTTGTGTCCATGAGAATCTGAAGCACAGTGGGTCTCTATGTATGGAAGCAGTGTCAGGCTGGTCCCAGAGAGAGCGGGGAGGATGGTGGGGGTGTCGTCGGAGAGGATTTCACAGTCTCTTTTCCTTTACAGCATGACTGCAACAATGTCAAAAATGTCAGACATGCATCAGTCTTCCTTTAACTGTGACTCCCTGTTTTTACTCTGGGCTCGTGCATCGATCAGAAGAATCTGTTCACGGAAACAAACAGATATTTGAAGTTGAAGAAAATGTGAGTGTTTTTTATCGTGTGCTCTGGATTTCTTGCCACCTGTTTCTGAGACTGTGACGTTGCTTCTCACAGCTCACCTCTCTGGAACAGCTTTTTGTGTTAGCAGTTATCAAACCTTCCATTGTTTTTTTTCTTGTTGTCTTTCAAGCACACACTGAATGTTTGAAAGCATGTTTGTCATATTTATCAGGACGTCCTGCTGAGTATAAATATTGATTGTGGCCAAATGAAGGTTTAACTTGAAAGTCTTATAAAGTTATAATGATGTTATTGTTTATGGTGTTGGAGCAACTTACACACAACAAATCAGGATGTAATTATTTATTGTACATCTGCAAATTTTCTGATTATTTCTTGTAGGGCTGGTAGGGTTGGGCACCGAGAACCGGTTCCTAACATCCAGTTCTGGAACTGTTAAGATGTTTGAATTTTGATTCTTTTCTCGGTTCCCGCAGTGTGAGCAAACAAACTAGTGCGGGCCCCGAAATTACAATTATTAACATTATTCTTGAGTTTATGGAAAAAAACGGGCATCTTCAAGACTTTGATCCGTCACTCATGCAAATCTGCGCTGCCACGGGAGAGATCAGCTGATCGGCAACCTGTTCAGTAACCTCAACTGCGGAACCACGGCTCAGGCTAAAAACATGTCAGTCAAACAAAATTGATGATTTGATAGTGAACCCCACCTCTGATTAACGAAAAAATTCTCGCAGCTGTTAAAGAGGCCATTTCATAGGCATTTCAGGACTTTGTGGTTATTTCTTAAGTAATATGAAAAAGGTTTGTAGTGTTCCCTCGTGAGGTAGCAACGGTAGTAATGCAGGTTCTGCATCATACGACGTGACGTTGCGCAGCATCTTTTTTAAATCCAAAATAATTCCACACAACTGACGTACTATTCCTCTTTGGTATCAAACTTTGTGCACGGCTAGATTCTGTCGAGCCTGACGCCATTATTGTATTTCTTGCGTCTACTTCTCTCTGCCTTGTTTGAGCCGTTCACAAAGACTTTCGTCTTCTTCTGTTGGTGTTTAATGGCGGTTGACAATCAACTTTTGGGTGCATTACCGCCACCTACTGGTAAGTAGGTAAAATCGCAGCCTTTGCGGTTTGAAAATCTCATTTTTTCATATCGCAATTTTATTGCATATGCAATTAATCGTTCAGCCCTAGCTAAAACTGTGTCAAATCTGTTCATAGTTGTTAAACACTCGCGTAGTGACGTTAGCATAAGCCAGTCTGCTGCTACGTTAACTGGCGAGAGACCCCAGCCAGCAAATAGACAAACCTCATTCACCATGGCAACAAGACGAAAGCTGTCAGCAGAGCAAATTGCCGAGTGCCACAGAAAAGTAACAGAGTATGTGGTAAAAAGCTGCATCCCCTTAGCGACGTAGAGCCGTCCACATTTAGGTAACCACATTAAACTGTCAAGTCACCAGGCAATGTGAACAAATAAAAATGTCCTGCATAAAGGCTTTTTCAAATGAAAAAAAAAAAATTGTTTTTTGATTCTCTCCTGCACCTCAAAGAATCTGAATTGAGAATCGTGTAGAACAAGAATCGATACAATGCAAACGATGCCTAAATGTAATGGAGAACCCTTGAACATCATTCAGTTTACAGTCGCAGTAGTTTGAGACCAACGCAGCCCCTTTGTGTCAGCTCTGTTTCCAACATTACAGCTGTAAACAGGAAGTCAGATCCAGATTATAAAACGTCTTTTAACATTAACAAAATTGGTAGCAAATAAAGAATTTTATTAAAAGTTGTTTTGGTTTTGGTCAAATCTACAGAATCACATTTTCAAGCTGAAGCAAAAAAAAACATCAGGAAATAATTTTATACATTTATTTTTCTTAATAACAACAAATGAAACATTTAATTCAGTAGCAGCGAGATGAAACACTGAATGTAGCCACTTCATCCCGTCTTGTGCTTTTTCTCCTTTAAAAGCAGAAAAGCAGTGCCAGTCCATTGTGGTGTAAAGCAGGGAGCAGTCAGAGCAACCTGGGTCCACACACACACACACACACACACACACACACACACACACACACACACACAGCCTGTTGTATTGAGATGAATAACAGCACCCTGTCCCAGGCAGAGCCTGAACACGTTGCTCAAGTTCGGGAAGATAAATGTGACATTTCAGCCTGAAATAACACAAAGTCTCCAAGTAAAACTGCTCCGTCATCACGAGACTCTGTTACCCTGAGACTGAGACTGTGGATCAGCCGAACCGAACCGAACGACCCTATCAGCCTTTACAGAACAGTTCTGACCCTGAAACCAGCCAATGTGTGTGAAACTCTTACAGCATGTAGCAGCTAAACACAGTGATGTTATCAGGAGCCTTCAGCATCAGTCTGTGAGAAGATGCTTAAGTAAAGATAACTGTCTGTAATGAGAACGCCACTGACACCATGCGGTGATGTGGGGCCCTCTGGTGGCAGCAGCATGGAACAGCAGCTGGGTTATTTAGGTCACGCCACTCTCACGGAGCCGTTTGGAGCTTTCTGAACACTTTGTTTATCTGTGACGAGACTGAGTGGATCACAGGCAGACAGGGCTTCACGCCAGTACCCATGATGCACTGCTCTGGGCAGCAGCCGCCAGCCAGCTGCAGAGATGCCAGGGACCTTTTTCTGTGTGTGTGTGTGTGTGTGTGTGTGTGTGTGTGTGTGTGTGTGGAGGGGGTGATGTTCGTAACAGAAAGATGTACACTGTGTCTATATGAAGACGTGTATGTGAAACAGATAGAAAGGATCCTCCTCCAACTTTCAGCTGTTTCATTTTTATTGAATTAGAAAAGATGATGAATGTTGTGGGGACACACTTGTCTTTGCTTCTGCTTGGGGACATTTCTGTTCTTTCATTTTCACCTGTCCGGTGGATCAGCCATCTTAAAGAGACACCAAGGGCCAGTTTACAGCCAGTTAACCTACATGCATGTTTTTGGTCTGTGGGAGGAAGCCAGAGTCCCTGGAAACCCACACGTGCACGGACAGAACATACAAACTCCATGTAGAAAGTTCCTGGCTGTACTAATCCTTTCAAAATAAAAGTATGATGGAAGAAGTACAGGATCATGTCATGTGAGGTTTTTTAGGATTTGGTGCCATGGGGGTCAGGAAAGTTCATGGTGCACATTAGCACCACCTTGTGGTCGTGTTAGCATCTTGTTATCACCGGGTTCTGGTGGAACCTTATTTTTAGCCTTTCATTAAAGGTTTAATGTGATGAAGAATCTTTTCATTGCTCGAAGGACCGACTGAAGCAACAGGAGAGAAGAACCCATTGCCTTGAGTTCACACTCAAACTAACTAGGAAGGACTGAAGGAAGACTTTTGTCTTCTGTCTCTCCAGTGCCTCCTTATCTCCTCTTTCCCTCATCCCCCTCTCTGGGAAGTGGAAACCATTCTTTGAAAACGTTGTAAAGGATGTCACGACTCCTAAAAGAGTCTAAAGAGAAGAGCATTGATGCTGCTTGGAGGAGAATCACGAGAAAGGATCCTTCAGTCTCTTTAAAATGTGTTTTATGAATGCTCCATGCTAATCTGACAGCAGCTGAAGGCTACAACACAGCATGGACAGATGATAAACTCCTCCCACATGTGAAACTGGATTTACTCTTTTCTGCTAAACGACTCGTATCTCCTCGTGTTTCCTCCTCGTTCCTGGTTGCATCGCCGGTGTGAAAATATATGAAGCCGAGCCAGACAGGCGAGAAGATGATTTACAGGCTAAGAAATAAAAAAAGGGGATGGAGAAGGGGGGCAGGGGACTCTGAGGAAGGGGAGGAGCCAGAAATCCCAAAGGAGGAAGTAAGATCTAAGCCGTATTCTCAAAAAACAGATTCATATTCATCCTCACTCCGTTTGTTGTTCCATAAAGAAGAACCTGTAACTGTAAATTTAGAGTTTGTGTTTATGAATTCATGAAGTTGCAACTTTTTAATCTGTATTCTCATAGAGAACAGATACTCTTACATGTGTGCATATAATTTGGCAGAAACAAGAGTTTGCAAACTGCTAATAATGCACGAATTGCCGATGATGAATACACGTCTTTACAACCTTACCTCATAGTTATTATTCATGTCTTTATTTTCCGTCCGAAAAACAAGCTCAAGCTTTCAGACTGTCGGATTGTCGTGTTGAAGTTTCCTCAGATTTGATTTCACAGTCCTAAACAGCACGTCAACATCATCAGCATATGAAAGTTTATGTGAACCACTCGGTCCAGAATGATGAGCCACGATGTGAAGTGGAACAGATGACATCACAACATGTCTGAAGCATGTCTTTGTTAGCTGCTTTTTGTTGTTGTTTTGATTCTGTTTCCAAGCAGAAGATCCACACTACGCCCTCATCAGAACTCCTCAGTACTGACATGAGTCCTGAGTCCTGGCCTGACCTTTAACCTCTACATGTTTGTGTTCGATTAGATTAGAACCAGGGATTGTGTTGGAGTGTAGAAAAACAAATGTGTTAGTCATGAATCACTGCTGTTCTGGCGTTGTACATCAGTGTGTTCCTGATGGCAGTAACATGGAACAGATTCCTTTGGGTCGTGTGTCGTGCAGAAACCCAGTCAAACCACTGGGGGGAGCCAGAGAGCCAGAAAGCTTCCCAGTAATGATCTGTTTAAAGAGGCCATTTCGTACACGTTTCAGGACTTTGTGGTTATTTCTTAACTATTAACCAGTAATATGAAACATTTTCTATCTAAAAAACGTCAGGAAACACTGATTAACAGAACTTTCAATCTGTCTGCATTAAAATTCGGGTGGTTCTGGCTCCTTCAGTCAGGCTGCTGCGTCAGCAGCTCGTTCATATTCATTGTTCGAATTTGCTGGACTCAGATTGGCTAACAAACTAGCCTATGAGAGCAAGGTATACTGTTTTCTGCCCCGCTGTGCATGGCAACGTCAGACTATCGTGTCTTCCTGTTTGCTACGTCTTACGCTACAGCTTTTAGCCAGCAGCATGCTAGGTGTGGTTTCAACTGTGGGAGCGGCTGAATACTAACGAACAAAGGAGTTGTGACGAAACAGATACAGGCCGTTCGGACTCGGGAGAACTCGGGTGTTATCGCCACTTGCGTAGTTTGAGAGTTAAAAGCTGAAAGTGAAGTTGTTGACCTGTTTTCACACCCACTATGAAGGTAAGAACACCTGTAGAGCTAAAATATTCAACAGAAACCTCAGAAAAACTGTTTTTAATGGAAGGGCTTCTTTAAAGCAGACATGGACGGTCGCGTATTACACTGACTGCTGTGGATTTTGGTCAGATAATTGCTGGAGATGGAACAGGGTATGAAAAAAAAAACTGACTCATGAGTCTTTATAAAGGGAATCTGAACTGTTTCTTTTTTATTCAAATGATAAGTTTTTTATTTTGAAGAGATTCAAACCTTTAACCTGATGTGTTTGAAGAGTTATTTTCAGCTGTGAATCATGACACATTGATCTTGTTCCTTTTCAATTAAAACTGTTGATGTTAGTTTCAAAATATCTGGACTAAACTGGAGCTCTGAATGGATTTATATTGAATCTGAATACTATTGGGTTTACACAGTATTGATCTGTTGCTACAGACAGATCAGTGGGTTCACGTTGTCCCGGTTGGTCTGTCTCATAACAAAAACAGCAGTACAGAAACTCCAGAGAATGAAACTCTGTTTAGGGGTTTTCCATCCCGACCTGATGGGATGTTATTGTCATTAGCAAAGATCGTCTAACTGTTTTCCACTGTGGAGTCTGGGAAGTAGGTGGGCTGGGAGGCTGATCTTCTCTCAGTGTCCTTAAACTGTACATACCAGTTTGTTTTTCCTTCGTCTAACCGCTTCTGCTCTGTGTTTTTGACCCAGACCATGGCGGAGTACAGCTCTCTGCTCAGCGACCTGTCTGAAAACATCACCAACGAAGATCTGGAGCAGCTCAAGTCGGCCTGCAAGGAGGACATCCCCGAGGACCAGAGCAACAACATCACCTCCTCCAAAGAGTGGTTCAGCTACCTTGAGAAGAACGACAAGCTTGCTCAAGGTGAGTGACTCGGTCGAATCGTGTGCTTTAACCTGAAGGGTGAGACCCGTTCAGTCTAACCCAGTCCGTCTGGTGCAGATAACCTGTCATACATCGAGCACATCTTTGAGATTTCACGGCGACCGGACCTGCTGACGAGGGTGATAGAGTACCGCACCACTGTTCTGAAGATCTCCGAGGATGACGAGATCGACACCAAGCTCACGCGCATCCCTTCTGCCAAGAAATATAAAGGTATCTGGTTCTGTAGGCTTCATCCCCTCAACAGGTGCTACGTGTGTGTCATTAAAATCCTACCAAAAACACACCTGCAAGGTGTTATTCAGTTCATTTCATTGAATCTTGCTTCCTTTGTTTCATTCACATCCTTTTTTTTTCATGTTGTCTTGCTCGAGAGCCATAATTTGATTTTAGTAAGACACCTGGAAACACATCTGAGCTCTTAGAACCCCCAGAGGAGCGAGGAAAGACGTGAGCGAGGAGACGGCAATCTGTCGTTCAGTATTCACCGCAGCTGAGACACATTCAGTACCGTAAACTGGATTTAAAGTTAACTTCATCACCATTAAATAACATGTTTATTGGACAGAAATAATGAGTTACGGCAACAAGCTGCAGGGAAACCATGTTAGAGGCTGTAGCTGTGTCACGTATCAGATATAAGTGACTGTTATTATAAAGGATGCGTCTCACGTTAGGCCTCGTTAGCCACGTGTATCCTCACCTCCTCTGTTTACACGTCTGTCCTCGACTCCTCCACTTGCATCTCCTGTTAGAGATAAGGATGAATAAAGCTGATGGAAAGGTGGTGAAGTTCTGCCCTCTAGTGGTTAAAGAGAGATAATGTTGTGGCTGGAATGTTCTGTCTTTCTTCTGAATTCTCACATCTTTCTGTTTCTCTCCCTCCCCTCACCCACACACACCCTTCTCCTGGAAATAAAAAGACATCATCCGCCAGCCCTCTGAAGATGAAATTATCAAGTTGGCTCCTCCCCCTAAAAAAGTGTGAGGTCCCCACCTGCAGGCCTGCTGTTTGCACCTTACTTATTCCACTCCTGGTCCTTAAATCAACCAGCCGACCCCGTCACCTCCACACCTCAGCCTCACTCACATCCCTACCACACACACATCCCCACACTTCCCAGGTACCACGCGCCTCCACATGGAACCGCGCAGGCCGCCACCTACCAAGCAACCAATCAGATCGTAGCGACACAGCCTCTCCCCCAGCTGAGGGGGGGCAGGAAGCTGCAGACAAAGACATTACATGAAGAAAATCTGAAGACGGACCAAGCGAGTGTGTGTGTGTGAGGAGAGAGAGAGTGTTAGTTCAGGGTGAGAGACGTGTGTGATGTTCTCTGTGTGTTTGTTGTTCAAGGCTGTTAAAGTAAAACAAAGACTAAATCCAACCAACAGGAAGCAGAATCCTGCCTCCACGCAAAACAACACAAAATCACAGCTTTGTATTTGTTTGATAATCTGAAACAAACCTGGAGATTATCACAGAAGCCATTAATCTGTCGGCACAGTGCAGTGATACACAACTTACAGCATTCGTTAGAACTTTAGGGTTTATGTTTTGGGTTCGTCTTGTTAATAAATCAAACTAGTATCTGGATATTAAACTGAAATATAGAAACATATAGTTTAAATAATGTAAACAATCTAATCTACAGGCAGTAAAACTAATCGACTCACATACTCTGTTGCTTCGTTAACGTTAAAGTGTTTGACTAGTTAAAAAACAAACGTGTTCGTAATGCGAAAGGAATCAAGTCTGTCGATTAGCCAAGAGTTAGCATTAGCTCAAGACTGGTGAAGAGCAGAGCAGCTTTTTATATCCTGGGGTGTTTTGTCTTAGTGCTAAGCTAATCTGCTTCAGATTCGCCCACAAGAAAGCAGGTTTCCTAAAACATGAAAGTTCATAAACTCATTCCTTTCAGATTTCTGCATTTGGAGATAAACTTTTAACAATTAATTTAAACAAAATGATAGTTTGTGGTCCTTAGCGGCTCTACGTGCACTCCCTTTATTGTAATTAAAACAATATATCTTGTTTTAAGAGCGTAAATAAATCTAATATTTTAAAGAAAGATATTTAAAGCAGATTTTCCTAGAAAAAGCCGATATTTGCCTTTAGCTCCGACTCACTGCTTGAGTTATTTACAAACAAATATTTATTTAGCTTGGAAAGAACCGGGTTCCTGTTTATCAGTTTCTGCTTCAGCTTTGGAACCAGAGTAAATGTCTTTTTTTAGGAGTTGGTCAGTGATGTAAATAAAAATATAAAACAAAAATGCACCTGCAGTTGATGCTACATTGAGCTAATGCTAGCTCTGTCAGTTCTTTTCTGTACGTGCAGTTTAATTTCTGCCTAATTGAAATCTGTTGAGTGTCTCTTTGAAAGTAAACAGATAAGACCATGAAATTTGGGACCTTTTAGTGGATATATTTACTGTTAGTATTGCGTAATATCAAAAATAAACTTTGTTCTCATTTCATTTGTGGAACAGAACAAAAAACAGCTGATCAGAGCTCTGTTTAATTAACCCTGTCCTTTTACAAACTGTACATAATTGTGAAAAGGATCTCTCGTGCACTCAGTGGCTCCTTACCTGACTATGCCATTCCCGCCATAAAAAAACAAAAAAACAAGCTAGCAGACTGTTGAAACTCAACTATAATAACCGCTCTTTTGAACACTGTGTATCTTTTCTCCCCACAAAGAAGCCTTAGCAGAGTTTGTGTTTACCCCCCAAATATTTTCACAACTGTGAGGGATTGTGTTTAAGGCGTAGACGTCATGTCAATCGCAGCAGCAATGCTGCTTTGCTTCAGTGTTGGTGTGTACAGAACGTCTCTGCACGTCTTAGTTTCCTTTAAAGTCGTAGTTAAAAACTGAGGCCGTGACATTGAGATCTCTCAGCGTATGACTCCTCAGTGATCCCAAATCCCGACGCGTTCCTGCTTGTGTTTCTTTATGCGACACTCTAACCCCGGTGCCAATGACCAAGACTTTTCATTTGGATCACAGTTTTTGTGATTCTTTTTTTCTAAGCTTTTGTTTTATAGCTTGACTTGTATGTAGTGTTGGACTTGTTTGGATCCTATGCATTAATGTCTGAAGGGAAAAATCTGCACAAACCACCAGTTCTTAAAAAGGAGCTCCTTCGTTTACAAAGATTTGGACCTGGTGTTAAAGCTGCAGACACTGTTTGCTGATTGGAGCATCACTCAATAACTGGAACCAACGTAAATAAAATCTTGCAATTCAGAGAGTTAAAAAAAAATACGACCAACTTGTCTGCACAGGTCCCATTCTGCTCTCATGGGAATCTCACAGTGATGTTTCTGGACAGTGGCTGCGCCTCGCTTTATGTAGAATATGGAAAGGAAAACTCTGTCCTTAAATACTTTGACTCTGCTACACAGCAGCATTTAAGAATTTTCCAGCTCTTGTTTAGCAGTTTAGGTTGATGTGTGTAGGATCCAGTGGAAATAGTTTACTTTTTATTCAAACCTCTCGTCACTTTTTGATTGGATTTGTGGTAAATTGAGACAAAAATGGCATTGCAGTTCTAACTTTCCTGGCCACAGCAGCCCCTCGTTGGACAGTTCTCATAAGCTTGAGCAGATAGACGTGTCAAAATATTTCTGGGTAATTTCTCCTCTTTGGGTCTGGTCTGGTTCCCACAAGGCCAGATGTAAAGGAAGCGATGGCCGCCCTCTAATACGTTGACCAAAATGTAGGACTGCATAATTTTAAAGAGAGGCAGTTATAAATACTGCAACAACCTGTGGGTGTTTCCGTGTACATGCCCAGCTGCCAGATTTACCTTTTGGAGAGCTTCGGTTACTTTACTAAAACCAAAAGGCAGATTTATCTTTGCAGACCTGCATGTGTTTTCACTGTTGTACAAAATATCAACAACACAAGGTTAGGGCCTCGGATTATTTTATTTTATTTTTTTTCATTTATTTAAACTGTATTTTTGTTTTTTTGTGTATTTAGATGTGTGAGACAACATGACTTCTAAGTTCTCTTTCCATGATAGTATTTTAGTAGGTAATGGACTTAACTGTAACTATTTTTCTTAGTTTGAAAGTAGTTGTTTGGTAAAAATCCAACTGTTTTTTTTTATATCTGGTTGCTGCTTCTCAGCTATAGGCCACTCCTCTGAATTGCCCCTCCCCTCTGACTTCATCAGACGATAGCTTCGCTTTTTTTGCTGTAGCCATTGGCACATAATATATCAACATATCAGTCACAAATGATGTCAGATTTGGATTTTCATGTACAAAGTACATATCAGCTCAGTAAATACTGCAAAAGTAGAAGCCTAATGTATTTATGGTGGAAACCTAATTAGAACCAAATCAAGATAACGCAGGTAAATGTGCTTTGGAAGGACTTAGCATGTAATGCTAACAGTCAACTAACATTAATTCCACTTTCCCCTAAAAGTAAATCTTTTTTCTTTGTTTTATTTGACTTGGTTGTAAATACATATTTTGGATATATGTCATTGTGTTTGTTTTTAAATGGATTAATTTATTTAATGCCTATATATTGTTGTTTTTCCATGTTCTGATTTTGTTTTACTAACTGGAAACAAACAGAGGGGATGAAAACTGTTATTGACATTTTTCTTCTTCACGTTACTTTCTTTGTTTATTCTTTTGTTGTTTCGGCTTTGGGTGATGTTTTTTGTTCTTTTTTTATCTTGAAGAAAAAAAAGCAAGTGATATCCATTTACTTGTATTTACTGATACGTAACATGTTTAACTGTATTGTATTTGATCAAATGTGTCGTGGTCACTGCTTGTAAAACGAGTTTTTATTCAGAGAGTTTCCAAATCATGACAAAAGATGAACACAGTCACGGGAATTTTTATTTTGTTCGTATGACACATGCTGTCACCTTCATGGGTTACGATTGGCAGAACATTTCAAAGGGAGTCAGAAAATGCATCGTGTAAATCCTTCCGTATGAGTCGGTAGAGTCTCAGAAAAACATTCTCATATTTAATGTCTTTAAATCTCAATTCAACACAACAAGGCTAAACATTAGCATTTTCAGCAAGCTAACAGGTTAAAACTCTTGTTAGCCGAACAATACTGAAATACTGAATATTAAAAAATAACAAATTATAACTGATAACTACAAGATTACCCTTCGTAATGAATTATAAAATACTTTACGGATAATTGGTGGTATTTAATATTTTACTATGTTTCCCTGCGTTGTGCTTTGTGAGGCTGTTCTCACATAGGAAGCGGTCAAAACACTCTTGTGTACGTGCTGTGTAACGGTAAAGGGGGGGTGCAATGTACCAAGATGAGCGTGCTGTCCAGTGGCCGGTCAGAAGACATCACAAACACACTGGAGATGTGTGTGTTCCCTGAGCACTGTGAGCTGATCACTCTGGGGCCTTAATTTGTTTTTTATTTTTATGCAACTTCCCGAATACACCGAGAGGCTGCTACCCCGCCCCGCACCTGACGTAAGAAAAACGTGGATGCACATTTGTTGCACAAGTGCTGCTGCTGAACGAGCTCAAACTCTCCAAGGTCCGAGGCTGTTATGAACACACTCTGCTCGCTCTTCTTTTCTCCTTCTCCTCCCGGTAAATGAAACAGATCTAACAGATGCATTGTATGAAAAAAAAACTAGCTGTCACCGAGCAACCGGCACTGAGCACTGTTGAGTTATTTGCACCCTTCTCTCGCCATTTGAGCTCGACTCCCGCATTGAGCGAAGCACGTCCCGCTTTCTATGTGAGAACAGCGTGAGGGTTTGAATCGTATCTGCTGTTTTATGTTTGAAGTGAAAGGTTAAAGTGTGCATGGACGAGCCTGAGAGAGGACGTACTGATACTAGTGCTGGTGTAATGCAAGTAGTGACAAGTAGTGTGGAGTTTGTAGAAAGAGGTAAGCAGAGTGCAATGTAATGGAAGCATCACATGACGTGTGCAGAAAACGCAGAGGGCGCTGTAGAATGGATAAACCAAACTGAATTGCATTTATTTACAGAATAATGTTCTGAATGTGGCAGAACTTGCACAAGAATGCTGTACAGCTGTAAGTTCTACTGATGGGAAATGTGTTTAATTTCTTTTTAACCGCTGCGCTGAACAGTTAGCATTCCTGCTTTGGCTCGAGTTTTTTATGCACATTTTTAAAATATTTAAGTAGAGCTTAACAGTTTTTTTTTTTTTTTTACATTTGATAAGTAAAGTTTACATTGTAGTCTTTAAAAAAGTTGTTTATTCCATCATAAGTAACAGAGGTGAATCAGTTCAGTTGCAGACAGCTGGGGAGAACTTGAAGTCATGGCGTTCTTGATGTTTAGCTATTGTCATGTTTGTGGTAAACAATCTTGATTTCTGATAGTGTTTATTCTAGATTTCACAGTTTGTTTGTTTAGATTTTTAGAAATGTGTTCTTAGTTATAGACATAAGAGTCCATGCTGAAGTGATGTTCTTGTGATTGGAGTGGAAGGTGGAGGTTTAGCTTCAGACTACCAACATTCCTCTAGCATCGGTCATTGTTTATGGTCATTTAACATTTTGGGTTAAAATGAAAGAGTTTGTAGGTTTTTTTTCTTTTAAAAAAAACTCTTAGAAATGATCGGCATTTCTCTGAGAATAAACACAGTAAAAAAAAAGTATGAATTTACCCATAATGCTGAGTTCAGCGCTGCTCTGTGTTTGACTGTTTCAAATCAAACTTTGGGATGTGTTCTCTCTTTTTGCGGCACGTCTGTTATTTTGTAAAGTGCATCGCTCTCAAATGGTGTGGCACGTGGCAGGTGTATTTGTTAAGTTCAGTTTGTTATGTTTGTTAAAACTTATCCTGTTAAATGAACGTGCTCATGTCGATGTGTAATTGTTAGATATTGTACACAGAACTGACTTAGATTCACGAGAGTAAACTGATTCAATTTAGTCCCGCTGGTATTAAAACGTGTATTTTTGGACATTTCCTAACAGAAGGAACGGGAAACTGTTACTGCATTTATGATGTTTTCACGTTTAGCATACACCATAAACCTGTTGGTTTCTATAGGCTCAATGCTGTTTGAAACCTTTCTGAATATTTTCCTCTTAGGGAGCACCAAGTACTTCAGGGGGATATTTGCTGGGAAAGGAACAGAATATAAAGGGGAACATAAGGATGTGGCTTTTTGTCATGATTTAAGAGACTGAACTGAAATTATGCCATTTTGTCATTGTGCTAAAAGATAAATAAATATTATATATTAAAATATATTTGCTAACCAATACCGTGTTTTCTGGGAGTTTTTTTTTTTTTTTTACTAAGATGGCTGAGAGGTAAATTGTTCTTTCTATACAAAAGGTTGAACATCAGCTCATATACAAATTCTTTGGTTCCCTTACAGCTCACTGATGATCCCAAGAAAATATTACAAATAATATGACTGGCAATATATTAAATAGGCCCTTCCATTAAAAACGTTTTTTCTAGGTTTCTGTTGAATATTTTAGCTCCACAGGTGTTCTTACCTTCATAGTGGGTGTGAAAACAGGTCAACAACTTCTCTTTTATTTTTAATCTCCAAAACTACGCAGGTGGTGATAACATCCGAGTTTGAAAGGCCGGTACTTGTTTCATCACAACTCCTTTGTTTGTTAGTATTCATCAGCTCCCGCAGTTGAAACCACGCCGCTGCTGGATAAAAGCTGTAGCATAAGACGTAGCAAACAAGAAGAAAGAACGTCTAATGTTGCCATGCGCAGTGGGGCAGGAAACAGCATACCTTGCCCTCATAGGCTAGTTTGTTAGCCAATCAGAGTCCAGCAAATTCGAACGATGAGTATGATCGAGCTGCTGACGAAGCAGTCGAAGCTGCCTGACGGAAGGAGCCGGAACCACCCAAATTTTAATTTTTTTTTACAAATGATGCAGACCTGAAAGAATTTAAAATAAGAAAATAAAAGATCTCAACTCACAGACTTACAGACTCAAGACTAATAAATAATTCTGAATCAAACCCGAGTTAGAGTTAGAAACATGTTTGGTTGGGAAGTTGATGAGTTTTTGAACACACTGTCAGGGAAAGTGTTCCTAGACACCAAACAGTTAAAACCTTGGACAGCAGAAGAACCACAGAATCAGAACATAAAGTTTAAAAGTTGTACTTGAGTGAGTGAAGTTTCAGCATCCTACACTGACTGAATAAGATATTACAAATTCATCATTATAAAGAGGAGGTTCATGACATCCATCCTCCAACACATAACATAACTAGGTAATGTCATCACAGAGTTATTTCCCATCATGGCGTCCTCGGTCCTGGAACATCACTCCTTCATATTTTACTCTTATTGTGGGAAAGAAACACTTGTTCACAGCTGTTTTTTCACAATATGTTTAACACCTAGATGAAGTATATTCTTAAACAGAGTTGATAATAAAATCATAATAAGAAAACATGTATATTCATATTTTTCTTACACATACAGTGGGGCAAAAAAGTATTTAGTCAGCCACCAATTGTGTAAGTTCTCCCACTTAAAAAGATCAGAGAGGCCTGTAATTTTCATCATAGGTATACCTCAACTATGAGAGACAAAATGAGGAAAAAAAATCCAGAAAATCACATTGTCTGATTTTTAAAGAATTTATTTGCAAATTATGGTGGAAAATAAGTATTTGGTCACCTACAAACAAGTAAGATTTCTGGCTTTCACAGACCTGTAACTTCTTTAAGAGGCTCCTCGGTCCTCCACTCGTTACCTGTATTAATGGCACCTGTGTGAACTCGTTATCAGTATAAAAGACACCTGTCCACAACCTCAAACAGTCACGCTCCAAACTCCACTATGGCCAAGACCAAAGAGCTGTCAAAGGACACCAGAAACAAAATTGTAGACCTTCACCAGGCTGGGAAGACTGAATCTGCAATAGGTAAGCAGCTTGGTGTGAAGAAATCAACTGTGGGAGCAATTATTAGAAAATGGAAGACATACAAGACCACTGCTAATCTCCCTCGATCTGGGGCTCCACGCAAGATCTCACCCCGTGGGATCAAAATGATCACAAGAACGGTGAGCAAAAATCCCAGAACCACACGGAGGGACCTAGTGAATGACCTGCAGAGAGCTGGAACCAAAGTAACAAAGGCTACCATCAGTAACACACTACGCCGCCAGGGACTCAAATCCTGCAGTGCCAGACGTGTCCCCCTGCTGAAGCCAGGACACGTCCAGGCCCGTCTGCGGTTTGCTAGAGAGCATTTGGATGATCCAGAAGAGGATTGGGAGAACATCATATGGTCAGATGAAACCAAAATAGAACTTTTTGGTAGAAACTCAACTTGTCGTGTTTGGAGGGGAAAGAATGCTGAGTTGGATCCAAAGTACACCATACCTACTGTAAAGCATGGGGGTGGAAACATCATGCTTTGGGGCTGTTTTTCTGCAAGGGGACCAGGACGACTGATCCGTGTAAAGGAAAGAATGAATGGGGCCATGTATCGTAAGATTTTGAGTGAAAACCTCCTTCCATCAGCAAGGGCATTGAAAATGAGACGTGGCTGGGTCTTTCAGCATGACAATGATCCCAAACACACCGCCCGGGCAACGAAGGAGTGGCTTCGTAAGAAGCATTTCAAGGTCCTGGAGTGGCCTAGCCAGTCTCCAGATCTCAACCCCATAGAAAATCTCTGGAGGGAGTTGAAAGTCCGTGTTGCCCAGCGTCAGCCCCAAAACATCACTGCTCTAGAGGAGATCTGCATGGAGGAATGGGCCAAAATACCAGCAACAGTGTGTGAAAACCTTGTGAAGACTTACAGAAAACGTTTGACCTCTGTCATTGCCAACAAAGGCTATATGACAAAGTATTGAGATTAACTTTTGTTATTGACCAAATACTTATTTTCCACCATAATTTGCAAATAAATTCTTTAAAAATCAGACAATGTGATTTTCTGGATTTTTTTTCCTCATTTTGTCTCTCATAGTTGAGGTATACCTATGATGAAAATTACAGGCCTCTCTGATCTTTTTAAGTGGGAGAACTTACACAATTGGTGGCTGACTAAATACTTTTTTGCCCCACTGTACAGAAAGGAAAAAAATAATTCCTGTTTAAGTGACTTTAATACACATTTCAACAACAGGATGAAGATTGATGAGTGTTTACAAACAAGTGGCATCAATATCTCTGCTGAATTTTTAAAGAAATGATTTGACTTGATAACATTGGTAAAGAATACTTGACTTTAAGATTTCTAAATTATTAAGAGGAAGAAAAGTCCTTTTTCAACACAGAGATGTGAAAATGTATTTGCTCCCTACAGATTTGTTGATTTTTTATTTTAGTTTTTTGTCAAATTGAAGTTTCAGATCATCAGACTTTAATATTTACAAAAAAATAAATAACCTGAAAAAACATAAATTATGTTAGAAAATGTTGATTTTGTTCATTAAATCAAAAAAGCTACCCAAAAAACAAACAAACACACTGGGCCTGTGTGAAAAACTAACTGCCCCATATTCAAGAACAGATGAGAAACAAAGTCAGGGACATCTATAAGTCTGAAATGTTTACTGAGACATTTCTGAGGCTAAAGGATTCCAGTTAACCACAGTGAAGAAACCTGGAACAGTGAGGAACCTTCCCAGGAGCAGCTGGAGAACCAGAATTACTCCAATAACTCATCAACAGCTTATCTAGGAGGTCAGAAAAGAAGCACTGAAATTGCACTAGTTACCAGAAAACCACAATCAGTTGGCTTCTTACAATATAAAGGTCACCTGTCGCACAAATTTTATGATTTCGTGGTTATTTCTTAAGTATTAAAGGTGGGATATGGAACTCGGAACAGACTAACACAGCACAAAGTCTGCATGCGCTTGGGCTCCGACGCTCAGGTCGATCAATATTCCTCACCAAACCCACTCTGATCCCCGATCCGAGCAAGACAATAAAATATCATGAGTTCAGTTCACTAATCACGCTCTCCAGCCCCGCTGATCACACACTGACTCTGATACAGTCTGTGGCAAAGAGTTTATAATTGTCCCACGGCTCCAAAACCTTCTGCAGTCTCCTCTTAAGATCCTCTGTCCTCCTCACACACCATCCTGCACACCTCACTTATCCAATGAAATTAAAAAAAGCAATAAAATCCTCAGCGGTGTGTCTTCAAGTCAAACAAGTGGCCCGAAGCTCCTCCACTTCAGCTACAAGCTGCAGCTACGTGTTAGCTAGCTGCTAATAGCTGCTATTAAAACTTTCCACACAGAACTTGCTCGTCACATGGGAAATCTCTATGGCAAGCAAATAAGGTATATAATCACCACATGTCCCTGGTGCTTCCAGCTGCTTGACCTGCAGACTCCACAGTACCAGCCTCACTGTGCTGGAGTATTTACGGTATTAGGCAACCCAAAATGGGGCCCGCTGCTCTGCCAACTATTGGCAGGTAGATGTAAACAAAATGCCAACGTCATACCTGCCAAAATTAACATTTTATAATATTTTACTTCAAATATGATTTTTAAAGGAAATGCTGTATTTTCATTCTACAACCCTCTAAACACCCCGTGGAGGAATTATTTTATTAAAAATATTGCTTTTAATGAAAATGTTCCATATCCCACCTTTAACCTGTAATATGAAACATTTTATATCTAAAAAAAAACATTAGGAAAAACTCATTTTCAGACATTTGAACTCAGAGTAATCTGACTGCTTGAAAACTAACCTGAATCTCCCTTCATCTACAGCCCGCCAGTGTGAATGGGAAAAAAAAAAAAAAACTAAAAGAGAAGTTATTGCACAATTTTCAAACCCAGTATAAAACCAACAACATCTGTGAACTAAAATATTCAACTTGAAACTCAGATTTTTTCTTCTTCCTTAAAGGGGTTATGACATCAAAATGCACTTTTCTGAGTTTTTTGGGGTATATCATGATGTGTTGTGCACTGATGAGGCCGTGTGAACGTCCAAAGCGAGTATCAAAGTTCCCGTTTGTGGGCGGTCCGCTTTGTTTCATATTTAAAAAACAGTTGAATCGGAAAGCACCATTTTTTCCTACGTGGCATTTCATCCTACGTATTTCATAGCATCCAATAAAAGTGCACAGTGAAGTTAACAGTCCAACCCCCCAGTTTTTTAATCAAATTCTTTTGTGAGTTGACATATGCGGGCATATCTACTACATGAAATAGCTTTACGCCAGTTTAAACAGTGATGTCATCACACCTTTAAGGCAGGGCACCTTTATGCTCTAACTAGTGAGACAACATTGCAACTAGTTAACAACTAGTGTTACTATGTTTTATTCAGCTAGCTGTTAAACTGCTGACAGCAAATATTCAGTTCAGTGTAACTATTCAACTAAATGATGATTAATAACCAGGATACTGAATATATACACAAACAGCTTGCCATAATGGAATAAATACAGTAATAGTTTGCTATAGTTTTGTTTTCGAGGAAATCGAAAAAAAGACACCAACAGCTTTCCATACATCGTCACGGGCTGACATCTCTGAAACATCCAGGCAGAGGCTGCTGTTTTCTGTAGGAGTAAGAATTTAACATCTTTTTGAGAAATTAATTATAAATTAGCTTATGGTGGTTTTGTCAGCGCGAGCTCGCGTGCGCGTTGAGGAAGGTTGGGACGCACGAGTCTGGTGTTATTAGGAGAGTCGGTGCTGAGTTCTGGTCCTGGAATGAACCGGTCTATCCTGAGGGAGATAACAGGTCCTGGTGTGACATCTGGACACGGAAGAGTCCAAACTGGAGACAGACAGTAAGTGACGGAGAAAACTGGAGTATTTAATGAGAAATGTTAATTACAGAATGTTTTTACCACGTGAGAAGCTGAAACTCAGAGAAAAGTCCCAGTCTGTTCAGAGTCTCCCAGAAGTCTTCTAGACCATAACAGGGACGTTACAAGCGTTTCAAGACCCTTGCTTTTAATAAAATACAATCTCACCCTTGTCATTTCTCTCAAATTAAAACCCAGGGCGGGACCTCAGTTCCTAGCAACAAATTTAAATAATGATGCTGAGTGAACCAGCGTTCATCGAACAATTTTCAGATTTCCGAGTATTTGTGAACGCAGCAGAGCTGGCGTTTCATCGGGCTAAATACAAGTAAAGAGACGTGCGCTGATTAATGATAAGGTTTGATGATAAACGGCGTTAAAATGAGACGCAAATAAACATGTTTAAGTAAAATAAAACAGAGTTTGTGTGATGAACGTTTCCAGACAGAAGCAGGCGCTAACAGGACAACTAAAGACAGAAAATACGTGGTGACAGAAAGCAAAAGGTGAGAGGATGGAGCTGTTTGGATCTGAGCAGACACACCTGCACTTTATATTATTATCATTGTTTGTTATGCTATAATATAAAGAGAGATTATTTTCAAACGATGATATAAAATTCATCACAGGATTAAATGCTCAGCAGCAGATCTTCTATTCTTCAGAAATTTACTCATCAGTGAGAGGTGGAATTCTCACCCTGGACAGTGCTTCAGACTGGATTTCTTTCATTACCAACTGAAAAATTTGTTCATGAATTTTTTTTAGGAAGGTAAAAAAGAGCAGAAATTAAAGAAATGAAACTGAAAGAGAAACAGAGGTTTGTGACGACAGAGTCACTGTCTACAGAGTTGTGCAAGTCAGAGAGAGAGAGAGAGAGAGAGAGAGAGAGAACACAGAGGAAGTTCAGCACTTCTGGATATAGAACCATGAGACAGGAAGTTTTTTATTTAAAATCTCTAAACAGGAAAATCTGCTTTTGAAACCATATCAAATATAAAACTGCTGATATATCTGATCTACTAAATACAGAAAACAACAAAACAACACACACTAACTATAATAAAGTAACTGATGGTTTTAGACACGCCGCCTCAGCAAGATAAATGGTGTTAAAAATTCTCCCGTTTTGTTTCTTTTGCTGGATTTGATTGTAGAAAAAGTAAATCAAATTTAGAGATGCTGCAGATTATTGTATGTAATTGGCAATTATATTAACTCATTCAGTGCCACTTTCAGATTTCTAACCCCCTCAGTACCAGAGATATTTAGCATTTTGACTAATTTTTGAAGGCCTGTAGAATATTTTCTCCTATGACTATGTGAATTCTGAAACATTCATCACAAAGATTAGTCTTTCTTCTTTCAACAGCAAAAGAAAAATGTTTCTACCTCTTTCTGTTATTTGGTAATCTGCGGTACAAAAGAGGAACTTTCATGAAAATCCACACATTTCAGGACTAAAACCTGAGATAAAGAGCATTTTGTGTAAAAAGGTTTTTCAAGCAGATCAGTGACTTTGATGTAAATATCTCATGTTTCAATGATTCATGCAACATCTGAACTATGTTTTAGTACTATGAAAGTAAAAAATAAACAGTAAAAAAGTACTTTTGTTTATTTTACGTCTAAAAAGAGTCATTTATAGACAATTTCAACATTTGAATAAAATATAAGAAAAAAAGCGACAGATTTATGATTCAGATACTCTGTGTGTGTATACGTGGGTGCATGACTTAATCAGTTCGTCCCTCAGCCATCAGTTCGTCTTACCGTGTGTTTTATGCAGCAAATTGTTCTTTATTTTGGTCCCTGCTGCCTTCAGAAGATCCTAACAGGAGATACTAGTCGGATGAATTCACCCCAGCTTCACTAGAATCACCAGAAGAACCTCAACATCTGGCTGAAGACAATACGAGCAATACAATGACGAGCTGGATCAAAAACCGCACCACCTTCGACACAATACTCATTCCCAGTAGATCCGACTGTCGCG
>SSNP01000043.1:395335-419671 GCA_006937955.1 Pachypanchax playfairii | reverse complement strand
CTGGAGTGATTTTATCTATGTAATAAACTCCACTAACTTCTTAAGTCCATAAATTCTATACTAGTTTGTAATAACTCTGAACTACGAGATCGCTTCACAGCCGCTTCACAGGCTCTGAATCTCCCTTCCGCATTCACCGTCTATCTCGTACTGAGTGCCTGGCTCCACCCCACACACCACACAGCTTTATTACAGAGTAAGAAATGGAGATCTCACCCAGAGAAGTGCACCACTGCCCCCTGGATCATAGGACTAAATACAGCCTGTAATGAGTTCATAATCAGTGAGCAGCTGCCCCAGAATGCTTTGCGGGATTTAAGCCAATAAAAGCTGTAGAGACGTCAATGGCACTGAGCGTTAAGATTCAGCTTGGCACTGAATGAGTTGATAATAATATTATATTAATTAATATATTATATTATCAATTACATTATAATTATAATGTTATTTTCCTTGGATCATTTCCAAAAGAATTGTATTTAATTATAAAAAACAGATGTACATGTACATCAAGCTATATCAAGCTTCACTCTATAAACGTGTCTGTAAATATATATATCATGGACAATTGATCTTTTTTTTTCTGGTACATGCATCTTGTACATGGGACGATATGGCGGAGAAGGACATTACTATTAGCTCAGATCAGCACATTATGTATCCTGCGCCCTGATTGGCTCAGATCAGCACATTGTTCTTTATCCTGTGCCCTGATTGGCTCAGATGAGCTCATTGTTAGATATACTGCACCCTGATTGGCTCAGATCAGCACATTGTTATTTAATCTGTGCCCTGATTTGCTCAAATCAACACATTGTTATGTATTCTGGGCCCTGATTGACTCAGATCAGCACATTATGTATCCTGCACCCTTATTGGCTCAGATCAGCACAATGTTATGTATCCTGTGCCCTGATTGGCTCAGATCAGGACACTGTTATGTATCCTGCACCCTGATTGGCTCAGATCAGCACATAATTATGTATCCTGCACCCTGATTGACTCAGGTCAGCTTAGTGTTACGTATCCTGAGCCCTGATTGGCTCAGATCAACACGTGATTATGTATGTTTTTTTGCTTTTGAAAGAAGAAAGACTAAATTTTGTGCAGATGGTTTCAGAATTCACATAGTCATAGGAGAAAATATTCTGTGGGCCTCCAAAAATCAGTAAAAATGCTAAATATCTCTGACACTGAGGGGGATGTGAAATCTGAAAGTGGCTGGCACTGAATGAGTTAAGAAATAACCACAAAGTCATGAAATTTGTGTGATAATGTTAATGTTCAACACTTAGTTTCAAACACAACTATGATTCAGGATTAATAATCTATGCAAACTGTTCTTGCAGTACTTTGTATAATACACAGCAAATCATTTTTTTACATTTATTGTCTGTTTACTTTACAACGCTCTAAAGAGCTTTGATGATCTGGCGACCTGTCCAGGTGTAGCCCCGCCTTTTGCCCAATGACAAACGCTTGAGGGTAAACTTTAGGAATCCTGAATCAGTTTTCAGGAGAAAAGAAAGATTGTTTTAATAAACTGGAAAGTTGCCAACAAATGTGGGCGTGTCTGTATGTCTGTGGAGGAAAATCCAACACTCCCGATGTATAAAACTGGAATTAGAACTAAAATTTGTTTAGCAAACATTTTACATTCAAAACATGTTTGAACTCATCCTGGTGTTGACTCACTAACCTGTAGAGCCTGTTTCATCACAACTCATCAACGCTAAATAAAACCTTGTTTTAAAGTTTTATCAGTTTATCAGAGTTTAGGTGTGTCATTTATGAGAATGATGTGGATCTAGAGATTAACTTTTTTCTCATAAGATCTCAAGTGGTTTGGCACTTCCTGTATCTGCCATTCCATCATTATGCTGACATGCATCCTCACGTGTAGCATTTCCTTGTTTCACTTCTAATCTGCACTTACACTTGATGGGTATTGCCAACAGAGTGGCTGAAGTTCTCTAAAGGTAAGAAAAATTGATATTTTAGAGGATATTTTTTAAATAAATGAGCATTTTATTAGTTATACTTTGTGTAAATATCAGACAGTTTAAACATTTCTTATGATGATACACACAGACGTCCTGTTAAAAGTTTGTTAAAGCTCTATACTTTAAGGGTAATGATCATGTTAATCATAATGCAGATCGTTAGATGATTATATGGAAATATCTATGAGACACTGTAAGAGTTAAGTTGTTCTTATTTTCTGACATTTTCAGCTGAAATTCGCAAAACTTTGTAGGGATTAAATACTAAATAAAGTTTCAGATTGATTAAAATAGACTGACGGGACCAAATGTTTTGGCCGTTATGGTGGTGTGTCCGCCCCAGAGGGGTAGGGTGTCTGGGTGTCCTGTCATCTAGGAATGTTTGTAAACCAATGTCACGGAGATTTCCTCGGTACATCAGCTTTTTTATGAACTAGCGCAAAGTTATTCCCCTTCTTAATATTTTTCAACTTTGAATAAAATTTAATAGATACGTGTCCGCTTTTTTTTTCTTTTTTCGTTTTGTTTTCTCTTCGTTCACTGTTCATTATGAATTTTCATTGATTTTATTTTTTGGGCAAACAGTAAGTATCCGTTGTCCTGAACAGCGGGGTGTCTGCTCCAGAGGGGTTATATAAGTAATAAAAACGCTTGGTCAGCCTAAAGCCTGTCCACTAGATAGTGATGTCCGCTCCTGAGGGGTGTCCGCAGGGCGGGCTTTCACTGTACTAAGCTAAAAGTTGGTGTCATAGTAGCTGAGAGTCACGTTTATCACACAATCCAAGCAGTCGCGAATTGTCCAAGATTAGTGCTTCAAACTTTGGCAATTAAGGTCAAAATACACTCTGTCTCTCTGTTAGCAAGATATCAACTGCCTGACAGATTTTAATAAAGCTTTTAAAATGTTTTTAACGGATGTACATCTATAAATAATTACCCATTTAGTCAATATCACCTCTGCAGCTGATCAACCTTACCCATCACAAACAAGCAATAACTCTGAATTTTACAGATATTGAGCTATGAATTGATGGGGTGATAACTGAGCGTCATTAACTTCTCCTAATGCTAACACATTGTGCAAAATCTTCCATTTTTATTGCGCTGATAACTAATTCTCTGTTTTCCATGTCTTACATCTCTAGGTTATAAAAACATAGTAATTTAAAATGGCCAGACGAACAGCTCTGTCCACTTCCACAGGTGAAGCCATTTATGTGGAGGACATTGGGGATTATTTCACACTTTTGGATGTTGTTTATGCCAATCACTTTGAAGAGGAAACTACCAACCAGGATGTCATTGAACAGACAGAAGAAAACTTTTATAGAGGAGCTTCACCTGAATGGTTAAATTTCCACATTAGTGAACTTGCAGAGTCTGATGGCAAATCTCCATTCATCAAAAGGGACGGGTATAACCGACTTGTTCAACAGATTCACAGAAAGAAAAAAGTCCCTGGAACATCAACCGTTAAACTCTTTCACCAACAAGGATGTGGAGGAACCACACTGGCCATGCAGGTGTTGTGGGACATGAGAAAAACCTTCAGATGTGCCGTTTTAACAAGCTCTCCCTTCGAAATCACAAAAGTTTCAAAGGAGGTGGTCCACCTGTTCACAGCAGGCAGAGAGTACGACCTTAACACTGTGCTGCTGTTACTGAACGATGAGTTCATTTTGGACCATCTCCAGGACTGCATTATAGCAGAGATTGAAGAGCAGCAGATAGACGTTGACATGCCTGTAGTAATTTTACTAAACTGTGTGAGAAGTGACCACGCCATCCTCAAAAGGGAACAGTTTTACAGAGAACACGAAGAATTTAGTAGTAAAGAGAGAGAAGACGTCATTCTCAAAACAACACTTTCAGCCGCAGAAAAGCAACAGTTTGACACCAAAAAGGAGGAGCTTGTCATCAGATATGGTGATGAAGTCAAACAATTCCACGGTTTCAACATACTTCAAACAGATTTCTCACAGGACTATATCCAAGAAGTATGTGCTATATTTCAAAAAATTGAAAGAAAGAAGAAACGTCTGAAGACCCAGCTTGTTGCCTTCCTGTCCCTGCTGAATGCTTATGTACCAGGCTCGTATCTTCTGGAGTCCGAGTGCTTGGACTTCCTCTGCTGTGATGGCTCAGTCTCCAGTGATCTTGGTGACTTAATGCAGCCCTTCAGCCATCTCATCCTCTCTGTCAAGCATGGAAAAAGATTTGAGAAAAACGTTCGAATGGCTCATCCAATGATAGCAAAGTGTTGCACTGAACTATTAGCAGAGGCAGGAGTGACCAGAAGTGACACAGCAAGAAACTTCTTGACTAGCTTTTGCACAGATGATGTTTCTCCATGTTTGTTTGTCTTTATCAAAGACTTGCTGACCAAAAGAGAAAAGAAAAGGGATGTAATGGATACTTCCCATCACGAGAGATCAAAGAGTGATCATGATAATCTCGAGAAGTTTTCTACTCTGATTTTAAACATTACAGAGGAGGAAGACCCAACGCAGAGTGCATCGGTTCTCAAGGTTGCATCAAATAAATTTGTAAAAAACTCTTATTTTCCACAGGCTCTTGCTCGTTTTTATTACGGAGAACTCAAAGACTACAAGGAGGCTGAAATTTGGGCAAAAGAAGCAAAAGAACGAGATCCTAAGAAATCATTTATTGCTGATACGCTGGGCCAAGTTCACAAGAACCATCTAAAGGACAAAGAGCTTTCTGAACCAAGAGAGCTCTTGCAGCTGGCCCAGAAGGCCATTGAGGCATTTGAGGAAGAAGAGCATCTTGCTGAAGAAGAACATAGGAAAAGCATGGGAGAAGATGAGAAGTCCAAAGTCCTGCGTGATTTAAACACCAGAGGGCAGTTTGGTTTCCTTCAAGTCTGTAACATTCTGTTTGATCGACTCGTCAGTCAAAACAAAACTTGGAGAGAAGTTCTCACAAATAATGTTTCCATGGGTTCAGTCCTAAACTCACTCGGAGACAACAAACTATTTAGGTTTAACCATCTTTTAAACAGTCTCAGAGAAAAAGTTGAGAAAAGATTTGAATTCTTTGACACCTTTCTAACTTATTCAGAGTCCGTCATGAAAAAAGACAAGGCACTGTATGTTGCTAGAGAGGTTGCGCAGTGCTACAAAAAGTATGTAGGGGATTCAACACCAAAACACAACAACGTTCAAAAGACCCTCCAGAATTTGAAACAGAAACTGGCTGTCACTTCTGCTGGAGTGCTTTCATGTCTGGACAGAAGATGGAGCACATCAGATATTCAACACATTGCTACGTGGTGGGAAGACCTCTGTCAAAGCAAAGATTTGACTACACTTGCTTTTGTCAACTTTATCCTCGCCAATATCCTGCTTGCCAACAAAAGCAACACTCCATCCAGTTCTGATTATCAAAACGCTTTAAGACAAAAAACCCCATCATCCTCTGCTGTGCAAACCGAGTATCACATGTTACACCTACTTCTGTTTTGGCCTGCAGATGATGAAGACAAACCTGCCACTGACCTCAATCAGTTAGTTGACCATGTTAAGCGTGGTTATGAACGGGAATTTAAGGCAATGTTTCGATCAAGATACCTCCGGCCTCTGTTTTTTATTGGTCCAGGCAAAAGTTTGAACAGATTTGTTCACAGACGGATCCTTGAAATCGTTTGGACTAAAGATGCACTGCAAGACTCAAACACTAACTGGAGGAATGAAACTATTTTCAAAGATTCCACAGTTCAAGACCGGCTACTCAGAGTTGAAGGAGTGGTAAGAAACTACAAAGTGTATGCAACGTTCAGAGACATGGAAGTTGAGGTAGAGGCAAATCGAAGAGACAGTCTCTGGAAATCAGGTGACGTGTCTTTCTACCTTGGATTTACCATCAAAGGTCCAGTAGCCTTCAGCATTCAGAGAAGATCAGTGATCTCTGGAGGTAAGAAAAACTACTACCCATCTAAGAAAATAAATGAAATGTATTAAAATAAATGTAATCTCATAACTTATTTAAAACAATTACATGTCTTTCACGTGTTCATATCTGAGTTCGGTTTGGTGATGTTACAATAGCAGGTTATGAATAAGGAGAATATGTTGACGATCCGCCAGAGCAGAAAGATTGGACCTAGAAACCATGACAGGATGATTTTCATTGACGATGCTGAGAGGAAAATATGTCACTGACACTGTCTATTTATTGCCTTCATTAAACTCTAATATTTGTGTTCATTTATATTGAATTAAGATCAAGAGGTTAAACAACTTTAAATATCAGTACTTGAAATTAGCATTAGGTGTGAGTACCAGTGTATGTGGTCCTGTGATGGACTGGCGAGCTATCCAGGGTGTAAGTGTTCTATGTCTATGCCTTCAATGTTCTGCATTTGTTGAGATATTGGAGAAAGAGTGGGATGTTTTAGCTTCTCAAGGTCTTAGTCTGACATCTCACCTGAAGCTGAAGGTTTTACCATACAGAACCCGAGGACTTAAGCTGGACTCATACTAATGTAGCTCTGACGTGTCGGAGGCACGCACTGCCATGATACGACGTCGTATGGGCTCTCCAACTGCCTCAGATGGTCGGTTGGAGTCACTCTCTATTTTCTAACTTTCCAATGGTCGCGTCAGATGACGCACATCTGTGATTGGTCAGACAAACAACCCAACATCATTTCCAGCACGACGTAGCTTCGCTTTTGTAAACAGCGTGAGTGTTGACAGTCTTGAAGACAAATTTGTCGGCATTAAAAGAGGTCTGAAGGGCAGCAGTGGCGATGCCGGTGGACGTAAAGTCCCTGCTTTTTATTTGTTCCTTTCATGGTTGGAACCACACATAAAGCACCAGGAGACCTCTTCAAACTTCACGGTACGGAAAAGTTAGGAATGCACTTCCTGCTGTCCTGGCAGAGAATTTCTCTATAACAGGGTCGGGGTAGTATGAGCAGAAACTGGCTCCGTCAGTACGCCGCCGTGTGGGAGCACATTTGCCTTTGCGTAAGCATGAATCCAGCTTAAGGGTTGATGCCTGGGGCTACACACTCCCCAGAAACTTAGAAGTAAGTAAATATTTCCAACATATTATGATGACAATACCCCAGTGAGAAACCTCAGATCCAGGAGGTTTTTATCTTGGTTGGTGTCCAGATTTTTATCCTTTGGAGTTTTAAATCTCCAGTCCACCTGCATTTTGTGGGGATGGTGGTGGAATGTATGGCATACAGGATCACTTTCTTGGGTTATCAAGTCTCTATATAAACCTAATTTGTCCTCATTTTATGGCATTTATAGATTGAAGCTCAAAGTATACACTTAATCAGGGGAGAATGTTTGTTTTACGAAGAAGAACTTTATGGTTGGATCTTTGGTTTCTGCAGATGATGTACTGTAGTTCTGTTGGAGTTTTCAAGCCATGACTTTCAACACTCACTGGAACAGTTTGTACCCAAGTAAGAAGCAGCCAGGATGAGTCAGCTCCTCTAAATCTGAAATCATACTTATTGACTGGCAAAGGCTGGATTTCATTTTGCTGGTTCGAGGCAAGTCTCTATTTTAAGTGGGGTTGCTTGAGTTTCATGGTGTCTTGCTCACCAATAATGATAGAATGGAATAAGATATGGACCAATGGATCAATTCTTCTTATGAAAAAAATGTAGTGTTTTTCTAGTGTGTGGTGACAGAGGAGAAGCGAAGCCAAAAACAAAGCTTTGATTTACTGGTCCATCCACGTTCCAGCCCAAATATGTTCTCATGAGGTATGGATCATAACCAAAAAATCAAAGTCATTGATAAAAAATATCTGATCATATATTTATCAGTAAGGTCGTTGAGTCCAGACTTAGAGGTTGCTTGAGTCACTTGGTCAAGGAGCTTGATGTGCAATTGCTACTCATTGAAAGCAGTCAGCTGAAGTGGTTTGGGCATCTGATCAGGATGGCTTCTGATCACCTCCCTTTTGAGGTCTTTGGGGCACATTATGCTGGGAGAAGTTTCTGTGGGGAGTGATATGTGGGTTTGTTGCCTCAGTAGCCCTGTCTGAGAAGATGGATGAATGGAAAAATGCATCAACCACAATTAAGATCAGCCACTGTAGAAATGTGTTAATCTAAACTAACGATTCCTATCAGTTAAAGCACCAGATTGTTTCACATCAATCTAAATCATTACAGACTGTAGCTAATATACACTCACCGGCCACTTTATTAGGTACACCATGCTAGTAACAGGTTGGACCCCCTTTTGCCTTCAGAACTGCCTCAATTCTTCGTGGCATAGATTCAACAAGGTGCTGGAAGCATTCCTCAAAGAGTTTGGTCCATATTGACATGATGGCATCACACAGTTGGCGCAGATTTGTTGGCTGCACATCCATGATGTGAATCTCCCGTTCCACCACATCCCAAAGATGCTCTATTGGATTGAGATCTGGTGACTGTGGAGGCCATTTGAGTACAGTGAACTCATTGTCATGTTAGAGAAACCAGTCCGAGATGATTCCAGCTTTATGACATGGCGCATTATCCTGCTGAAAGTAGCCATCAGAAGTTGGGTACATTGTGGTCATAAAGGGATGGACATGGTCAGCAACAATACTCAGGTAGGCTGTGGCGTTGTAACGATGCTCAATTGGTACCAAGGGGCCCAAAGAGTGCCAAGAAAATATTCCCCACACCATTACACCACCACCACCAGCCTGAACCGTTGATACAAGGCAGGATGGATCCATGCTTTCATGTTGTTGACGCCAAATTCTGACCCTACCATCCGAATGTCGCAGCAGAAATCGAGACTCATCAGACCAGGCAACGTTTTTCCAATCTTCTATTGTCCAATTTCGATGAGCTTGTGCAAATTGTAGCCTCAGTTTCCTGTTCTTAGCTGAAAGGAGTGGCACCCGGCGTGGTCTTCTGCTGCTGTAGCCCATCTGCCTCAAAGTTCGACGTACTGTGCGTTCAGAGATGCTCTTCTGCCTACCTTGGTTGTAACGAGTGGTTATTTGAGTCACTGTTGCCTTTCTATCAGCTCGAACCAGTCTGGCCATTCTCCTCTGACCTCTGGCATCAACAAGGCATTTCCGCCCACAGAACTGCCGCTCACTGGATATTTTTTCTTTTTCGGACCATTCTCTGTAAACCCTAGAGATGGTTGTGCGTGAAAATCCCAGTAGATCAGCAGTTTCTGAAATACTCAGACCAGCCATTCTGGCACCAACAACCATGCCACGTTCAAAGTCACTCAAATCACCTTTCTTCCCCATACTGATGCTCGGTTTGAACTGCAGGAGATTGTCTTGACCATGTGTACATGCCTAAATGCACTGAGTTGCCGCCATGTGATTGGCTGATTAGAAATTAAGTGTTAACGAGCAGTTGGACAGGTGTACCTAATAAAGTGGCCGGTGAGTGTATATANCATTGAAAGCAGTCAGCTGAAGTGGTTTGGGCATCTGATCAGGATGGCTTCTGATCACCTCCCTTTTGAGGTCTTTGGGGCACATTATGCTGGGAGAAGTTCCTGTGGGGAGTGATATGTGGGTTTGTTGCCTCAGTAGCCCTGTCTGAGAAGATGGATGAATGGAAAAATGCATCAACCACAATTAAGATCAGCCACTGTAGAAATGTGTTAATCTAAACTAACAATTCCTATCAGTTAAAGCACCAGATTGTTTCACATCAATCTAAATCATTACAGACTGTAGCTAATATACACTCACCGGCCACTTTATTAGGTACACCATGCTAGTAACGGGTTGGACCCCCTTTTGCCTTCAGAACTGCCTCAATTCTTCCTGGCATAGATTCAACAAGGTGCTGGAAGCATTCCTCAGAGAGTTTGGTCCATATTGACATGATGGCATCACACAGTTGGCGCAGAGTGACTGTGGAGGCCATTTGAGTACAGTGAACTCATTGTCATGTTCAAGAAACCAGTCCGAGATGATTCCAGCTTTATGACATGGCGCATTATCCTGCTGAAAGTAGCCATCAGAAGTTGGGTACATTGTGGTCATAAAGGGATGGACATGGTCAGCAACAATACTCAGGTAGGCTGTGGCGTTGTAACGATGTTCAATTGGTACCAAGGGGCCCAAAGAGTGCCAAGAAAATATTCCCCACACCATTACACCACCACCAGCAGCCTGAACCGTTGATACAAGGCAGGATGGATCCATGCTTTCATGTTGTTGACGCCAAATTCTGACCCTACCATCCGAATGTCGCAGCAGAAATCGAGACTCATCAGACCAGGCAACGTTTTTCCAATCTTCTATTGTCCAATTTCGATGAGCTTGTGCAAATTGTAGCCTCAGTTTCCTGTTCTTAGCTGAAAGGAGTGGCACCCGGCGTGGTCTTCTGCTGCTGTAGCCCATCTGCCTCAAAGTTGGACGTACTGTGCATTCAGAGATGCTCTTCTGCCTACCTTGGTTGTAACGAGTGGTTATTTGAGTCACTGTTGCCTTTCTATCAGCTCGAACCAGTCTGGCCATTCTCCTCTGACCTCTGGCATCAACAAGGCATTTCCGCCCACAGAACTGCCGCTCACTGGATATTTTTTCTTTTTCGGACCATTCTCTGTAAACCCTAGAGATGGTTGTGCGTGAAAATCCCAGTAGATCAGCAGTATCTGAAATACTCAGACCAGCCATTCTGGCACCAACAACCATGCCACGTTCAAAGTCACTCAACTCACCTTTCTTCCCCATACTGATGCTCGGTTTGAACTGCAGGAGATTGTCTTGACCATGTGTACATGCCTAAATGCACTGAGTTGTCGCCATGTGATGTGAATTTGAAATTCAAAGTAAATGTTGCAAATTCTTGTCTGTGCTCCTCTGACAGCTCTGGTCTTTGCTTTATCTGATCCATATTCAGTGTGGTGCAGACAGTGATACCAAAATACCCAAGATTCTGTTTGTTCCTTGTTTAAAGGAACATACAGGATGAATGACTGATGAAAAGAATAACCTGTGATGCTAATTAAAGTTAAACACTTAGTTTGAAATGTGATTATAATCAGATGATTAATTATCTAGTTTCCTTAAAGGTACCAAGAAAAAAATCAGTTTAGACTCTTTATTGACTTTATTTGTGAAGTTAACAACAAATATTTATTTTCACAATTTCTTTTTTGTTTACTTCATACATTTTAGAGGCATTCAGGTATACGTTATTGGCTTTCAACAGAAATTTTTTTCAAGGGAAAAGGGACTAACCATTTTTGTATTTACAAGCTGAGGTTTAAATAAAAGCTTCAGTCGGCTGAAAATAATGTTCAAACTCATCTGTGTTATAACAATTGCAGGCCTGAGATTAAACACTGGTGAATCTGACTGTGTCAAGGTAAGTTGTATTTTCTTTGCTTGTTCTTATTTATTTGATCAAAATGTCTAAAATAACTAATAAAGTAAAACCTTTCAAATTAGGATTCCTGTGACTGGACTAAAGTTGAACCAGAAGTCACAAAGCTGAACGAGATCCAGACCTACAGGTAATGATACAGTCTTTACATGACAGGTAATTTAGCAGATGTAAGAACACCTGTTATAGACTATGTAAAATGATGTACTCACATTAATACCTACAATATGTATCAATAAAATCCAACAAAAAAAACCCTAAAATAAGTTTTAGTGTGATGGTTAGTGTGCAACATAAAGCTCAAGTAAAATGAGCACCACTTTACAACAAAGAAAGAGTTGTTCAGTTTAACATTTTAGTTTGTTTAATATCTGTTCATTCCTTAGCCTGCAGGCTGAGGGTGGTCGCTTCGAATGCAGTCTGTCTGCCTTGCGTTGGGTTAGCAAGGAGCCAATCAGCTTCAAGTACCAGTTTGGTTCTTGGGAGGAACACAAAGAAGTACTCGCCTCTATGGATTCCATGGTTGCTGGACCCCTGTTGGATATTACAGTCACAGAAGGAAAGCTAGAGGAGGTGTATCTGCCCCACTGGATTGGTAGGTTATCATCAGTCTTCCAGTCCTGGTCCTCTGGTCCATTGTCCTGCATGCTTTAAATACTTTAACACAGCTTATTAAATTATTCAGTACAATAGACGTCTATAGAGGTCAAACAAAATCCAAACGCTCTGTGCCATAGACGTCTTGATGTCTCTTGCCTTTTTTAATGAGGGGGTTAGAGAACGGTTGTGTGCACCATGTCAGTAAATATCACACCTCTAATGATGCGTTAACACCGGCCACTTTATCAACGTCAAGCAACGCTCATAACGCTCCAAGTTTGACGCTTGAAAGTTGAAGCTTGTAACACCTGCCAGTCAGAGCGTGTAGGCGTTGAAGCTTGTAACGCTTGACCGTTAAAAAGAGCGCGAAGATGGGGCTTCCTTTGTTATTGGATGTTCTGAGCTATGACGGATCATATAGAGAGAGCGGCTTGGCTTTATTTACTCCGTTTGTGGATACACCCCATTCTTCAGATGCGTTCTGAGTTTGAGGAGTTAAACCATTTGCTCCAGGAGCTACATATGGATGAGGTTTGCTTCCAGCGCTACTTCCTTCTGTCCCGCACCCTGTTTCAAGACGTCCTGCTTCATTCAGGTACGTCACTATGATGAGACGCTCTGATTGGTTGACATGCCGCTTCAAGAGCGTTAAGAGCGTCAAAAGTTCAGCTAGCTGAACTTTCTGCATTTCGAGCTTTTCAAGCGTTAACGCCTGAAACGCTCGAAAAGCTTGAAAAGTTGACGCTCATAACGCTCACAAAGCGCCGCAGAGCCGTTGACATCTGTCTGACGGACTCCACCGCAGACTTTACATGTAAACTTGCCTCTTCTGATGTTGACGGTTGGGCCATTGTGAACGCACCATTAAGGAAGTACAAGTTGTTCTTCCCTGCATGTGGTGATGAAACTTCATGTGGTCATGTAGAAGTTATCCATAAAAGTGGGGAGGGTTTTGGGAATCCCCTTCGTGTAACGCGGGGTGCGAAGTGGGAAAACTTACGCAGCTCACACTAAAACTACGTCTGTGTCGCGTTCACAAAAGAGAAATGACGACAATCAACCTGGGTCGCCTCGATCACCACATATTTCATCCCAGCTAGAGACATCCATTTTAGCAGACAGTCCCAAGTCACGTGATTTTAGTGAAGCAGACCTGCAGTCGTCAGAGGATGAATTTCCATCTGGATCAACTGGGGGGGGGGAGGGGGGTCACTAAAACACTGTTTATTAGTGTCAAAGACACTGTTATGCCTGACGTGTCTCTTTTCACAAAAAGCCAGTTATCTCCACTTGTTGTTTTCTGATTGGGGAATTTTGACAAGAGTTGTTTACATCTACCAGCCAATAGCTGGCAAAGTAGAGGGCACCGTTGCAGGTTGCCTACGGTGAATAGTCGGTAATAGTGAGGCTGATACTGTGGAGGGGGGTGAAGTCGGCGGGTCGAGAAGATATTTCAGAGCCCAAGGATTTTGTTGTCTTTCTCGGGAGGAGCGACTGGAGAGGATTGGGGGCCAGATGGGGTTTGGGTAAGGGGGTCCCAAGCCTTGCGCCCTGATGGCTCGATGCTTGTTCTGTTGTTGTGACTGCGGCATCCGCACACTGAATGTTGTGGTTTTCGTGTTCCGTAGTGCACCTGTAAAGCAGAGAAGCATCTAAAACATGTTGATTAGGATTGAGAACCACTGCAGTGTATCTAATGATTCAAAATCAGATATTCTATTCCTAAATCCCTGCTGATTGTTTGGTCTTTGTCTTTTGTTTAATTTCTTTTAGATACCGAATCAACAATTTCAGAGATGTTTGAAGTTCTACACATAGACTCCTGTGGAATATCAGTGGAACAAGTGTCTGAAGTGACACCTTCCCATGTGAAGCTACTCCAGCCAGCCTTCTCTCCTAAGGGGGTTATTTTCCGGATGAAGCTCGGTTTACCCGTCAGAGTTTACCGTGATGTCTTGATATTCAAGACCAAACAGGAGTTCCTCACATTGCATGTTTACATCATCCCACCTGATCGTCATTTGCAAGAGGTTTTCTTTAGTAATCCTTACAGATGTTTCATTTTCATGTAATTTTCATCAAGAAAAACAACAAGAGGACTGTTTGGTTTCTCTTTCTGTTTTCATGACAGACAGTGGAGAGCAAGGAGTCATCTTTTGGATCGATACTCATCCCAAAGCCAAGCCCAGACAAGTCTCTACAAATGCAGGATCATTTCTTCTTGACGACAGACACAAATAATGCTGAAATTCAGCCTGCAGTAAGACTGATTTTATGTTCCCTCTTTCAGTTTGGGTTTTTTTCATATCAGGGCAATTAAGAATGATCGACTTGTGATTAAAATCTAACCTCAAGTGGAAAAAAACACACAACAGATTGATGAAACAACCAGTTCCACTTTGTGATTCAACAAAACCACCTTTAGCATCAATTATTCAGTTGATCTAAAGGTGCTAAATTGATGCTTTTTTTTCATTTCTTTTTGGGAATTTTGTCCTGCTCCTCTTCACAGTGTTGTTTCAGTTTGTCAAGGTTTGAGGACTCTTGTTTCTGCTCAGCTCTCTGAAGGTCTGACCACAGCTTTTCAATCAGGTTCAGGCCTGGACTTTAACTGAACCACTGCAGCATCTTGATTCTTTATTTTTTCTTTTTGTTAAAGATTTGCTGGTTTGTTTGGGACTGTCACTGTCCTGCTGCATGAACCTGCTTTCAGACACACGGACTCACACGTGAGTCCAGAACATTTTATTGTTCAGATCCTGAAGCTCAGAACAAGCTGAAATCATCATCCTTCCACCACCGTGCTGACAGCTGGTAGGAGGTGTTTATGCTGATATGCTGGACTTCTTTTCTAAACACGGTGCTGTGAATTATGGGTAAACGTCTCTACTTTGGTCTCATATGTCCAACGTAGTGGAAGAAGTTTTGAGGTTCATTCAGATTAAACTTTTCAAACCAAAGTCATTCTGCCGTGTTCGTTTAGAGAACAGATTTTCCAAACAAGCCAAACTTGTTCAAATGTTTTTACTTGTTCTGTCTTAAACTTTAACCTTGATGAACTACAAATTGTTTGGAAATGACCTTTGACCTTTTCTATTAGGATGGGCAGAAATAATTTCTTGTCGAGCCCATTGTTGTTTTTCTTCCTCATCATCGTGTTAGCACACACCCGTATGCTCCAGAACAACAACAACCTGTTAAACTCCTGCTTTAACAGAGAGGTTCACACTGATCAGGATCAGATAATCAATACATCTGATCAGCAGCACCTGGCTGCTGCTACGTTCCCTGTGACATCATCTGAAAGTAGCAAGAGTGGATTGTTTTTTCATGGACAACTTTTATATTTTGTTTTCTGTTTATTTTTCTGTATTTATTTATTTATTTATTTTTATTTCTTATATTACTCCCTCGTGGGGAAATTTGTCTCTGCATTTTGCAGAGGGCAGCCATATTGAACAGCACCCAGGGGAGGCAGTTTCGGGGTTCAATATCTTGCCCAAGGATACTTCGACGTAGCTTGCCGGCACCGGGGATTGAACCCGCCATCTTTCGAATGAAGGGCGATCACCCTTCCACTAGACTACGCCACCCGCCAAATGAAAAATGAATATAACATGGTGAAATCTGTGTTTCTGTTCACTTGAGGTTGGATTTCAATAATTTACCAGAATCTGGTAAAAAACTGATCATTTTTATGATGTCCTCATATGTAAAACCTTGAACTTGACTGTAGCTGTTCAGCTTGGGGTGGGAGGAACGTACAGAATATTTAAACTGAGAGAATATTTAGACTCTACAGCAGGATGTCCTCTATCCTGTGTGTGTTAGTTGTTTCTCTTGTTGTTTCAATGACTGAATCTTGATCAGCATGTGAATGTGTGATATACAGCATGTTAATCACATTCAGATCAGGTGTGCTGGGTGACCTTCAATGGTTTACCCAGTTTAATAGTGCACTTACAGCTGTACATTGTGAAGCCACCATCAAAATTTGAACCAGCAACCTTCTCACAGCAGCACTTTTAATCATTGAGAAAATTAAGAATAAAAAACTATAAATTTTAAACTTTTCATGATCATCATATCTGAGATCCTCGAACACTTTATATGTGCTGGTGTTTAGAATAACAAGGAAATCCTCAACTGGCATCTTCATTTCT
Source organism: Pachypanchax playfairii (assembly GCA_006937955.1). NCBI lineage: Eukaryota > Metazoa > Chordata > Actinopteri > Cyprinodontiformes > Aplocheilidae > Pachypanchax > Pachypanchax playfairii. Next base: position 403,553 of record SSNP01000043.1, on the reverse strand, counting down.
CCACAGAGAATAAAGCTCAGAACCAAATATGAAGGAAGGATATACTTCGAGGTTTTCATCAGAAATGCAGAAAATGACTTCAGCTTAAAACTTAAAACAGAAAAGAAAAACAATGTGGAGGATTTTATCTGGGCCTGCACCATTCGGAAAGGTTAGTGCGACCAGGTATCTAAAGATTCACATGACCATCTTTCATCTGTTGACATCGACTAACTGAACAAAATGATTATTTGTTTTATTTATTTCAGGAGACTATAAAGGTCTAAACACTGAACATGTGCAAGGTAAGACAGAGAGACATATTGTCTCTCTCGGGACATCAGATTCTGCTGTTTTACCTTCTGTCTGATACACAGATGGTGTTTTTTGGCATCTGTTCATGATGCTGACAGCAAAGTGTGGAGCAGATGATCATGATGAGCACAATCTGTAACTGATAGTAACTATCTGTTATTGATACAGATCAGCATTTTGTGGATCGTCATCGAACAGCTCTGATTAACAGGGTAAAAGATACAAGATACATCCTGGACAAGCTGTTGGAAGCTGGACTGATCTCGAATGAGAAATATGACAGTATCCGAGTCACTGCTGTCGAACACGAACAGATGAGAGAGATTTTAAAGTGTGTGAAATCAGCTGGCAGGAAAGGAAAAGACATTTTCTATAAAATCCTCAAAGGGATGAAGAATCTGAAGCCGCTCATGTCGGAGCTTGAAATTCAACAAATGGACACAATTTAAAAGAGACGCCTCTCAGACTTTGGACATGTGTGACGTATGATCCGTCACATCAGTGATGAAAAACAATCTCAGTGTTGTCAAAAGCATCAGGAGCTGATGTGAAAGATGTCAATAATTAAAAGACTGTTACAGGTTCACTGAGTCAAACATGAACTTTACTTTTTATCAAATACATTAGAGTCAGAGGTGGGGCCCGACCAAGATGGATTTTTTGATACCGATACTGATATAAAGACTTAAGAGCAGGCCGATAGCCAATAAAATGGCCGATAAATCCATTCACCAGAAAAAAATTCTAAAATATTACTGAAAGTTAAAACACTGCATTCTAAGTTCATTCTTAAGTTCATGTCTACCTGTTAGACACCATGAACTATCTGAATTATTCACTGATTCCAAAAAATGTAAATAATAGACAAGTTTATCTATTTTATTAACATTTATTTAGCACACACACACTTTGCTTCCACTGTAGGCAGCCATGAGCAAAGATGACTCCGCCCCCAGAGAACAGGAAATGACAACACATGGGCTCCATCTGCTGGATATGTAGCCCAATTACATTTTTACCTGGGCATTCTCATTAATGGAGATGCAGAAACGCATATGACAAAAATAAATTAATAAAAAATATCGGCAATTTTTTACCGATAGCCGATCTCACCCTGGACCTCCATATCGGCCGATAATATCGGCCGGCCGACATATCGGTCGGGCCCAAGTCAGAGGGTTGGAGTTAAACTGAAGCAGAACCGAAATTTGATTAATTCAACAGGATGATGATCCTAAACATGCCAAGGAGGATGGTTTGCAAAATGAAAATCACCATGGAAAGCCCTCATCATCCTCTTCATAACACAGTAACTCAACAACAGAGTGTCTTCAGTCAAAGGCTTCTTCAGATCCACTGCAGCACAGACCGCTACAGGAGATCCTTCCTGTCCACAGCTACAACCCTCTATGGCTCCCTGAAGAACTGAGCTACAACAACATTTAATTTTCCTTCGGGGATTAATAAAGTATTTTTGATCTAATATGAATTAGAAGAAATTTACAACAAAATGACTGAAAAGGGAAAAGCCAGTCAAATTCCAGACTTAAAAACCAATGCTGTGGTGGGACTTCGACCTGGCTGTCGACCTCCTGGACATCAGGCTCCCAACGCAGATCTTTTGCTATAATAGCAGAGCGTCTGTCTGTGTTTAGTTCTGGTCATTGTACAACTAATTTTAATTGTTTTATTTAAACATTTCACGTAACTTCAATGGTGCTTTGCATTTTCATGGTGGTAGGTAGTTTTTAACCACTAACAGAGTCACTCTGACACCTGCTGACATAAATCTGTACCTGCAGAGTAAAAGAATCATGGACTGAATATTTCAGGCTTTACATAATAACTATGCCTATAATATCTTTGTGTTTTCAGGATGTCTGTTGGTGATTACAGTATTTCACTATTTTTGAAGTGATTCATTTAAAGAGGCCATTTCATACAAATTTCAGGACTTTGTGGTTATTTCTTAAGTATTAACTAGTAATATGAAACTTTTTATATCTAAAAAACATCAGGAAACACTGATTAACAGACCTTTCAATCTGTCTGCGTTAAAATTCGGGTGGTTCCAGCTCATTCCATCAGACTGCTTCGTCAGCAGGTCGTTCATATTTATTATTCAAATTTGCTGGACTCCGATTGGCTAACAAACTAGCCTATGAGAGCAAGGTATACTGTTTCCTGCCCCGCTGTGCATGGTAACGTCAGACGTCGTGTCTTTCTGTTTGATACGTCTTATGCTACAGCTTTTAGCCAGCAGCATGCTAGGCGTGGTTTCAACTGAGCTGATGAAAACTAACGAACAAAGGAGTTGCGACGAATCAAGTGCCGGCCGTTCAAACTCGGGTTTTATTGCCACTTGCGTACTGTATATACTTGCGTATAAGTTGATTCGCGTATAAGTCGGACCTCTTGATCAGCAGAAAAATTGAGGAATTTAGCATTAACGTGTATAAGTCGGTGTCAGAATCAGTTTGTGTCAGGAAGTCCCAGTGATGTTTGTGAAAATGAGAGCAAAAAATAAGGAAAATCGGTACTTTTGGCAATCGTTTCGGCACCGATTGATGTCGTTCTGTGTAAAACAGTACAGGTTTATTTTATAAACAAGTAACAAAATTGGATACATTTCTTTATTAAATGTCTTTTTTATTATAACAATAACAAGATATAACGTGTCTTTGATGATCCATGCTGATAAGGAACATCGTTTACTTGCTCCAGTCCCCAAGCTGTCGACATTTTCCTCTGACAAAAAACTACTTCTTCCCGATATCTCACGTATAAGTCGGAACCCCTCTTCAGACCTGAAATTTACTCCTCAAAAAACCGACTTATACTCGAGTATATACGATAGTTTGAGAGATTAAAACTGAAAGAGAAGTTATTGACCTGTTTTCACACCCACTATGAAGGTAAGAACACCTGTGGAGCTAAAATATTCAACAGAAACCTCAGAAAAACCGTTTTTAATGGAAGGGCCTCTTTAAAATATTTTTATCATGATAGATTAGAAAACTTTGGGAAAGTGAACACAGATCCTTATATAACCTGATGTGCTCTGCAGTATGATGCTTTATAAGTGCATTAGTAGTTTCACGCACTGTTAGTGCTGGTGTGATTTCAGCTGACTAGAGTTGTGCATAAATGCTAAAAAGCAACTTTGTAAAGAAGTGTGTGAAACTTTGACACATTCATACAGAAGCTGATTCAGTTATTTGGATGTATTACTTGTTCTAAGTTATTAAATTACAGAGTACAAATTTATTTTATTTATACTGTTGCTGTTTTTTTAATTCTGAAGTTTTTAACTTTAGAACTTGGTGAGAGCAGGAACGATCTGCACTAGTAGAGTCAAAACAACTCAAATTCTCCTGTTGCTGTAAATTAAACCTTCATCTGTCTTCTCCTGCACAAGGAAAGACTGTAACAAGGTCAATTTTATTTATAAAGCACATTTACAGCAGCATAAGCTGCCTCAAAGTGCTGTACAAGGCACAACAAACCAAGGTAAGAACTATCAACAATAAAAACAGAGAATAAAAAAATGAATATAAAACAGTTGCAATTAATAATGAAAACTGTTACAAACTATTAAGATGCTCAAGTCAGCCTGCATTAAAAGCCAGATCAAAAGGTGCGTCTTAAGAAAGGATTTAAAATGCTCTAAACTCGGCTTCATCAGAGGATTCAGCTCAATCACCGCCCCGCGCACCACTCTCACCTCCGTCAAGTCGGCATTCCGGTGGACCCCCGAGGCTGACGCGCCTGCAAAGAACTGCAGCAGAGGTTCATAAGCACCCATTCTAATTCATCCTGACCCCTCTGCTCAGTTCATCCTAGAAGTCGACGCCTCTGACGTGGGTGTGGGAGCGGTCCTTTCCCAACTCTTGGCTGAGGACCACAAGCTCCACCCGTGCGCTTTCTTTTCCAAGCGCTTCTCCTCGGCCGAGCGGAATTAAGGTGCATTCACACCGGCGACTTTGTCAACGTCAAGCAACGCTGATAACGCTCCAAATTTAACGTTTGAAGTTGAAGCTCATAACGCCTGCCAGTCAGAGCGCATAGGCGTTAAAGCTCGTAAAGCCTGACCGAAAGAGCGCGAAGGCGGGGCTTCCTTTGTTATGGGATGTTCGGAGCTATTGCGGATCATATTGAGACAGTGGCTTGGATTTATTTACTTCATAGATCTAGACAACGTTGACGTCGGGTGCATTAGCGCCGTTTGTGGATACACCCCATTCTTCAGATGCGTTCTGAGTTTGGTGAGTTTAACCATTTGCTCCAGGAGCTACGTTTTCCATTTTGGTTGATCCCGCTTCTTCCCGGCTACGTGCTGTGACGTCTTACGTCACTACGATGAGACGCTCTGATTGGTTGACATGCCGCTTCAAGAGCGTTATGAACGTCAAAAGTTCAGCTAGCTGAACTTTGAGCTTTTCTAGCGTTTCAAGCGTTTCAAGCGTCAACGCCTGAAACGCTAGAAAAGCTTGAAAAGTTGCCGCTCATAACGCTCACAAAGCGACGCAGGGCCGTTGACGTCTGTCTGACGCCCGTCCACCATAGACTTTACATATAAACTTGCCGCTTATGAAGTTGATGGTTGGGCCGGTGTGAATGCACCATAACAACATCGGGGACCGGGAGCTGCTGGCGATCCAGCTGGCGCTGGAGGAGTGTCGTCACTGGCTGGAGGACAACAAGAACCTGTCAGACCTGCAAACAGCTATGTGTCTCAACCCACACCAATCCAGATGGTCCCTCTTGTTTTCCCGTTTTAACCTGTCCATTTCCTACCGTCCAGGCAGCAAAAACATCAAGCCGGACGCTCTACGCCATCTCCAGCAGCCCAATCAGCCCAGTGACGTCTCCACACCTATCCTCCCGCCTTCTTGTTTCGTAGAAGCTGGAGGCCGCTATCCAGGAGGCCCTTAAGGCAGAGCCAGACCCCAGTGAAGGGAGCCGCGGAGCAATGCGGTGCCGAACGCCTGGTGTGCCTGCTGGAGGTCTGGATGGTCTGGCTGCTGGAGAACTGGAACAGAACACTCAGGTTAATCCTGCAAGAAAAATGTGGACTGTTATTTTATTATTCTTATGTATGAGAAAAATAAGGCTCTTCTGTATTTTTATTATTTATGTTTACTTTGAATATTTGTTCATAGATTAGAAATTAATATAGCAAGTGTACTGTATATATGTTTAAAAAATGTAAATATAAGTGTTAAAGGGAATTCAATTAGTGAATTAATTCATTTTTAATACACAACAAAGCCAATATTTTGAAAAGCCCTCTGGGTGTGTCCAAACATTTGCATGTCGATTTTAAAATGAAAAGAAAGTAAAAATAACATCATATTTAATATACCTGTCCTGGGAGAATTTCTCTGATAAGTGACATGTGTTTATGGAAAAATATAGAAACCAAACATAAATGATATATCTGTATATTGAAGTCAAGACTGCGGCACATGCGCAGAAGGAATCGGTAGCACATCTCAACAGGTAGCATATTTCAACAGAACACCGGTTCACTGATAAACAAAATAAGGTCTCAGCTAATAGCAATGCTTCGTTCAAATTCAAGTGCAGTGTAACGTTTGAACCTGAAGAGGGCGCTCCACTAACAGTTTTTGGTAGAAAACCAATAGTTTTATGACAATGTGCTAAAATATCAAAAATAATACACAGAAATGTAGACAGGACTATTAGACACTCATTTATACAGTTTATTTGCAGATAAATAAAAAAATAAATTGATTGGGGGTGAGTTGCACTTTAAAATTATACAGTAAAATTTTAAAACAAGTTGTGAATGCCTCCTTAAAATGGGCACGTAACCACAGGTCAGATTAAATGCATTAGTTTCAGTGCACTTTAACTCTAAAGGAAAGAACTGAGATTTTGCACCTGCATCACTGTTTCATATAACACTATTTTAACATATATTTCTATTGTAGAGCTCAGGAGTTTCAAAATGTAATATTTATTTATTTCAGACAGACAGACAATTAGATGGAGTGAAAGATTTCTGGTTTTTGTTTAGTTTTGAATTACGGAACACTGCAGAAGCAGGAACCAATCAGAATTCAGCACAAAGCCCCGCCCCTCGAAGGGGCGGAGTCTGAGTCCTTTGATGTGACTTTGATGTCCTCGAGTGTAAAAGCTGTGGAATTTAGAAGCTCTGTTACTTCTATTTGAACTTTTAGCTGTAACACATATCCAAACCGACATTTAGGCAGAAACATGAGTCAAACAAAAACTAACAATTCTAATTCTCAGGAAATTAGGAAGCCTGCAAACATGAAACAAGAAAAACGTTTCATGACGGGACACCCTGGAGAAAATGAGACAAACATTCAAGGCAGGGCCAATTACAACAGGCGTTTTATTCACAGAGATCAGGATCCTCAGAGAGCTCCAAACCACCAGGAAAACGCCCATCACAACAGGCGTTACAATCCTAGATATCAGGATCCAGAAAGATCTGCACATGGCCAGGAAAACGCCCATCACAACAGGCGTTACAACCCTAGATATCAGGATCCAGAAAGACCTGCACATGGCCAGGAAAACGCCCATCACAACAGGCGTTTTGTCCGTCAAGATCAGGATCTGAGGGCTCCAAACCACCAGGAAAACGCCCATCACAACAGGCGTTTTGTCCGTCAAGATCAGGATCTGAGGGCTCCAAACCACCAGGAAAATGCCCATCACAACAGGCGTTACAATCCTAGATATCAGGATCCAGAAAGACCTGCACATGGCCAGGAAAACGCCCATCACAACAGGCGTTACAATCCTAGATATCAGGATCCAGAAAGACCTGCACATGGCCAGGAAAACGCCCATCACAACAGGTGTTACAATCCTAGATATCAGGATCCAGAAAGATCTGCACATGGCCAGGAAAACGCCCATCACAACAGGCGTTTTGTCCGTCAAGATCAGGATCTGAGGGCTCCAAACCACCAAGAAAACGCCCATCACAACCGGCGTTACAACCCTAGATATCAGGATCCAGAAAGATCTGCGCATGGCCAGGAAAACGCCCATCACAACAGGCGTTACAACCCTAGATATCAGGATCCTCGGAGAGCTCCAAACCACCAGGAAAACGCCCATCACAACAGGCGTTTCGTCCATCGAGATCAGGATCAGAGGAGAGCTGCACATGGCCAGAAGGCCTACAACAGGCGTTATTTCAACAAAACTCAAGATCCAGAGAGAGCTGCACATGGCCAGGAAAACACTGTGAATTTAAGGGACACTGATCACAAAGTCCAAGATTCTGAGAAGGAGATTGTCCAGCTGTTAGAAACACTTGAGGACGAACCACCAAAAGTAGTTTTTATTCCTGCACCACCTCCAAAAGTTAATCCTTGGAATCGAGCAAACCAGACTGCTGAAGGTGAGTCTAAAACAGAGGAAAACCTCCCAAAAGAGGACTTTCCCAATTTAACAAAGAAACGTTTTTCACACGCAACACTGATGACGGAAACTGTCTCACAGCCGTCTACAAACAAAAAATTAGACAAAAACCGTAAAAAGATCACTTTTGGTTTAATTATGACCAACACTCCCGGTACGGTGTCTGTTCCTGAGAATACTTCAGTGAACGAGTCTCCCATGAATATAAATAATGAAGACAGGCCTGTTATGGAGACTCGGTCAGAACAGAATCCAGAGTCGGACCTGCCGGTAGATTTAGTTAAAGAAGCCGAAACATCTCCAGAGGTTCCAGCTTCAGCCTTGAAGCCTCAGTCTGAAGACCTTGTGGTGAGACCAAAACTTCGAACTGCTGCTCAGCCAAAACCAGCGACACCATCTCCAGATGTTCCAGCTGCTGCAGTGAAGCCTCAGTCTGAAGACCTTGTGGTGAGACCAAAACGTCGAACTGCTGCTCAGCCAAAACCAGCGACACCGT
>SSNP01000043.1:344735-395325 GCA_006937955.1 Pachypanchax playfairii | reverse complement strand
ACACACACACACACACACACACACCCTCCGCTGAATCGCCACCTTATCGTGGTGGAAGGGTTTGCGTACTCTTGATCCTGAGGCTTGTGCTGTCTGGGGGATCAGACCCTGGTCGGGTCTCCCATGGTAAACTGGCCTCAGGGTCAAGGGTCAGACTAAGAGCGATTCATAATATTTCATTAGGTTCCACCGTGACCTTTGTCCCGAGAACATCGTGGGATCCCCAGGAGGAGCTGGACAGAGACGGAGTGGAGAGAGATCGGAGAAGTGAAATGGAGGAAATGTATCATTTTATCTCTATAAAACAAGTTAGCGTGAACAATGCTATCTGCCTCAGCAGGGAGAAACATCTCCATGAGGTTTAACAGGCTGGGCATGAATCCTGTGTCTCAGAGAAAGTGAAGACACACCTGGAGATGCAAACAGCACAGAAAGCACTCAAACACAATATTTATAAATAAAGGTAGGTAGGCAGGTAGACTATATGGATACAGAATGGTATGGATACTATACTTACTATAGTGGCACCAATTTCTTGAGCAACCACAGATGTAAATGTATACAAAATTACATAAACTTCAAAATGTTCTTCTTTTATTTGACATCACTTTCTCATTTAATGGAAGTCATTGCCCGGATTCTACATATGAAAGAACGGCCTGAAACTGTCATGTGAAACAAACACCACAAAATCATGAAATATGTGTGAAATGGCCTCTTTATTTCACACATATTTCAGGACTTTGTGGTTATTTCTTAAGTATTAACCAGTAATATGAAACATTTTATATCTAAAAAACATCAGGAAATACTGATTAACAGACCTTTCAATCTATCTGCGTGAAAATTGGTCTGGTTCCGTCAGGCTTCGGCTGCAACTCATTAATATTCATTATTCGAATTTGCTGGACTCAGATTGGCTAACAAACTAGCCTATGAGACAGGGCCAGCCCTGAGCTGCATGGAGCAGGAAAAAGGATTTTGGCGCCTCCTACTGCCCAGAACAGAAACAACGTAACTCAATCACTGGATTACATTGCAAAAAATATTTATTTATACTTAAATGAACAGTAGTGATGATAGATCGATATTTAATTATTACTTATTTTGCTCTTGAGATGAATGGTCAATGGCAACGTCAGACGTCGTGTCTTCCTGTTTGTTACGTCTTATGCTACAGCTTTTAGCCAGCAGCATGCTAGGCGTGGTTTCAACCGCGGGAGCTGATGAATACTAACGAACAAAGGAGTTGTGATGAAACAGATACAGGCCGTTCGAACTCGGGAGAACTCGGGTTTTATCTCCACCTGCGTAGTCTGAGAGATAAAAACTGAAAGAGAAGTTGTTGACCTGTTTTCACACCCAGTATGAAGGTAAGAACACCTGTGGAGCTAAAATATTCAACAGAAACCTCAGAAAACCCGTTTTTAATGGAAGGGCCTCTTTAATAAATAAAGCTAAACAACGTCGTCGTCGGGCAGTTTGCGGATGTTGTGAAAAGACCCCATTGAGACGATCTGAGTTTCATAAAATAATGTATTAAACTGTTAACCTGGCACTCCAATATCCTCCGATATCTTCCTCCAGATAAGGTCCAATCTCTTCCTGTCCTTATAAAAGACGAAGACAGGTCATGCAGTTCGCGGTGGTTACAGACTGCGATAATCAGTTTTTCTTTCAGTTTGAAATGAATTTGAACGACTGGCCAATCTAGGCACTGATGATGTGATCAGTGCAAAGAGTTGCTGATTGGTTGCTGCCCCGAAGTTCAATTTTCCCAACTTCATGCAGCTGCTGCCTTGACGGACCGTCCGAGAAGCAGCTGCTGCTTTGGTATTATAGACTTTGCATGTAAACTAGCTGCCCTGCTGTCTGGATGCATTGGGCGGTGTGAATGCACCATTAGAGATGATGTCAGTGACGTGGACATGTACCGCTTTCAGTCAATCACAAATTTCAAATGCAATAGCCACATTTCAACCCTAAGAGGGCAGAACTAAGATGTTTTTAGACCAAAAAGTGTAGAATTTAACAAGTTTACATGAAAAAGTCAATAAATGCCGAGAAACTGAAATATTGCATTGGTAAAGACCCACTAATACGGTTTATAAGCAGAAAAAAGCTGTTTTGAGGGTGAGTTGCTGAATTTTTTTAGTCTATTGTAAAGCCATTGGAGGCATCCAGAGTATCTAATATGAAGCTGAACATGATTTTCAGTGAGTTTCCACTTAGACAAGTTTCAAAACCGTAGCTTAAAGAGCAACTCACCCTCAGAACAGCTTTTTTCTTCTAATAAACTGTATTAGTGGGTCTTTACCAATGCAATCTTTCAGTTTCTGGGCATTTTTTTTACATTTTCATGTAAACTTAAATTCTACACTTTTTGGTCTAAAAACGTCTTAGTGCTGCCCTCTTAGGGTTGAAAGATGGGTACTGCATTTGAATTTTGTGATTGGCTGAAAGCGGTACATGTCTACGTCCCCGGCATTGTCTCTAAGACACGCCTCCTGGAGTATAAAACCATCTCTCAGACAGTACCAGCCCGCCCGTTGTCTCCAGCTTCTCACCAAAGAGCTACACACAGAGATTTAGAGCAACTGGCTGAAAACTACAACAAACAGAATAACTAATATCAGTAAAATCTGGGCAAAGACTTCATTTTACTGCAGTGATTGTGTGGATGTGATTTGTGCACGTTATATTGCTATTCAGACATTTACTCAGACCCCTCTTAGCAACACGGCAGTAGCTTTAGCATTGTGGCTAAAAACAATCAATCGGTAAACTACTCTGAAAACTACGACAAAGAGAATAATTAATATCATTAAAAGAATAATTAAACCGGGGCAAAGACTTCCCTGCAGTGGTTCTGATTGTGCGGATGTGATTTATAGACGTTATATTTTTATTCAGACATTTACTCAGACCCATGTCAGCAACACAATAGCTTTAGCATTGTGGCTAACAACAATCAATCGGTAAACTACACTGAAAACTACAACATAGAGAATAACTAATATGATTAAAATGATGATTAAATCGTGGCAAAGACTTCACTGCAGTGGTTGTGATTGTGTGGATGTGATTTATAGACGTTATATTCTCATCATGGTTGGGTTACAAGTCTACAACATGGCAGAGTCACACTGAAGCTAATCTGAACATGGAGAAGTGTTACACGTCAATCACAGCTCAAGACCGCCTCTTAAACTGACGTCTACTTAGTCATTTTTCAAAATAAGCAGTTAGAAGGCAGGAAGATAATTTAGAGGGGGTGAGTTGCTCTTTAAACATTTAAAAGTTATTTTGTACTGCTTTAAAACTGGTTCTTTAATTCATTACACAGACAGTTCCATAATTTTACTCCTGATATTGATTCTCTAGTTGCTTCAACACAGACTCCTGATGCAAAGGTTCTTGCCCCGTAATGAAATGGAATTTCTTGCATTTTCTTGAGTTGCTCTGTCGCTCTTTTTATTTCTTCCATCAGGTCGATGTTCATCTTTTCCAAAGCCGAAATCTTTTCACACCCCGGGGCGACTTTATCATTTAATTCAGCCTCGGAGACCAAAATGAAGCCTTTTCTCTGGTGTGGGGGCATTTTTGAAGCTAAAGTGGACTTTGGTCTGAAAGCATTTTTATGTGACATGTTTTCTTAACTCTTTTATTCAACAGCTTGAGGGACAAGGTCCACTTTGGGAGAATCTGGTCTTCCACCCTCAGGTTTTTCTGGCTGCTGGCCAAGAGCCCTCTCTGGGTCTTTGTGGTTGAAGCACCTGATGGTTTTGGTGTTCCCACGACAGTTTTTGCACAATACTGAATATCTAAGTCTACATACTTCTAAATCTTCTGTCTTTCTGCATTGCATGCTGGGAGATTGATGTTTGTGGGATCGTAGCATGTGGCGAGTTTAACCAAGAGAATGGAAAACCTTTTTCTTCTTGTTTTTGTTTTAAAGAAGCCCTTCCATTAAAAACGTTTTTTCTGAGGTTTCTGTTGAATATTTTAGCTCCACGTTCTTACCGTCATACTGGGTGTGAAAACAGGTCAACAACTTCTCTTTCAGTTTTAATCTCTCAAACTACGCAGGTGGCGATAACACCCGAGTCCGAATGGCCTGTATCTGTTTTGTCACAACTCCTTTGTTTGTTAGTATTCGGCAGCTCCTGCAGTTGAAACCACGCCTAGCATGCTGCTGGCTAAAAGCTGTTAGCATCAACACGTAGCAAACAGGAAGACACAACGTCTGACGTAGCCATGCGCAGTGGGGCAGGAAACAGTATTCTTTGCTCTCATAGGCTAGTTTGTTAGCCAATCAGAGTCCAGCAAATTCGAATAATGAATATGAACGAGCTGCTGCTCGAGGCCTGACAGAAGGAGCCGGAACCAGCCGAATTTTAATGCAGACAGATTGAAAGGTCTGTTAATCAGTGTTTCCTAACGTTTTTTAGATATAAAATGTTTCATATTAGAGGTTAATACTTAAGAAATAACCACAAAGTCCTGAAATTTGTATGTAATGACCTATTTAAAGACAGTCTGAAAAGAAAAGGTTTTCCAAATGCCACATTTTCTTTTCTCCAAACTTACCTACTAAACAAATTTTCATAAACAGGGTTTCCAAACCAAAAGAGCTCAAGTGGACCAACCAAATGTCCTCCAGCTGTAAAACACAAGGAACTGACCTTCTGCATCTGAGCACAAACTGTATAGATCATCCAAACAATGCAGCTCAGTCTTTTAATGCACCAACACAAACAGATAAAAAAAACCAGCCAGTTTCATGTTAATACCCACAACAAAACATCAGTAAATCATGAAACCACTCCAAAATAAAGGAATTAGCATTTTCTATTTCAAGACAAAACATTTCAAATCTTAAATACGTTTTGTCAAATAAAATAAAACAAAAAGCTTAAAAAGATGCTGCACTTTCAGAAAATAAGTCTAATTTTTCTTTTCTTGTGGCTCATTTGGTCTGTAGAAAAACTGTCATTACTCTTTCACAATAAAAGCATTTAGTAATCACAGCCTTCAGTTTTCAGTCTGTCTCTATTGTCAAATACATTGATCTTTGTTAAAAAGGTTTATAAAAAACATTGGAAAGTCATTTTAAAATGTTTGTGTTGTTAGATAAATGAAAAAAAGGACTGAGTGGGAGGTGCTGCTCAGTTATGTTCTCTGCTTCCGGTCTGTTCTCTGTACTCTCAGTCGTTTCTTCCATGTTGGGGTTTAATTGGGGGACATCCTGAACAGCCACTCAGTCTCTTCTCCTTCACGGTGTAATCAAAGTCAGGGAGAACAATAACGTTTCCATCTGTTTCGCAGCGAGCGCCGTCGCTCAGGGACTTCTCCTCCTCGGCAGCCATGATGTTTCTCACCAAACACGTGATGGCGGCTTCGATGTTGGTGTCATCCTGGAGAGAGAGGTTGAAGGAAAAAGTTTCAAGAGGGTAGAAGATGACAGAACATGGACTAAGTTTTAAATTTGTTTACTGAAAATTTCATCCTATTAAACTGGTTCAAAAAATGAAAGGAACACATTGACAAAACATCAGATTTCAGGTGGAAAACCATCCAGCTGGTTGTTGACGCTGATATGGAACATGTCAAGGAATAAAATACAGTGAAACCTCGAAAAAGTGGACACCGAGGGGACCAGACATTTTGTCCGTTATGGTGGGGTGTCCGTGCATGGTCAAATCCCCTTCTGAATATGTCTCAACTTTGAATAACATTTAATGGATGCGTGTTAGTTTTCTTTTTCTTTCTCTTCTGTTTATTATGAAAATACTCATGACCAACGTTTACATAGTTTAAGCAAGGGAGGAACTGGAATCAGGCTGAAACTGTCACCTAAAAAAAAAAAAAGAGTCCAGTGTCTGTGTGGCGTTGCACCTCTTGGCTATCAGTTGCCTATTCAACTCATCATGAATTCCAGTCATCTGCTTTAGGAGGCTTGTGTTGCTTGAGTCCACCAGGTAGCGCAGCAGGTTATCGGCACATGCGATGGATTGGGAGCAGGTGCTGATGACGGCAGCTCAGTTTCCTCCTGGTCTGTGTCTTCTACATCCGATGTGCAGCTGGCTTCTGTGCCACACACCCGGTCAAGCAGGTGCTGCTCCCAGCCAGCATCCAGCTCCTCCACTGCAGGAGCATTGGCGTCTGTCTGTGATCACTGTCCGGTAACGGGGTGAATTTTGTCTGTTGTCCTGAACAGTGGGGTGTCTGCTCCAGAGGAGTTATATAAGTATTAAAAATGCCCAAAAATTGTCCGCTCCCGAGGGGTGTCCACAGGGCGGGGCTTCACTACACTCCCATATCGTTTGATGAAAATGATCAGTCCAGTTGGATGAAACAGCAACTCTAAATGATTCTCAGTAGTTTGTTTGGTCCCCACATGCTTACATGTTGTCTGACAACATCAAGGCTCATAATGAGATGATGGAAGGTGTCCTGGTATCTCCTTCCAGATCTGGTACAGGGCATCATTTTCTTCAGATCCGCTGCAGCACAGACCGCTACAGGAGATCTTTCTTGCCCACCGTTATAACCTTCTACAATGGCTCCCTGAAGAAGAACTGAGCTACAACAACATTTAATTTCCCTTCAGGGATTAATAAAGTACTTTTGATTTGATTGATTGATCCCTGAACTCCTGGACAATCTGAGGTTCAACCAAGAGGAGTCAGATGGACCCAAATGTGGTGTATATTGTATTTAAGTCAGGCGAGCAAAGAGGTCAGTCAATGAGATCAGTACCCACTTGAAGCCATGCATTATCCTGAACCAGGAGGAACCCAGGACCCATACACCAGTGACAGATCTAAAGAGTTCATCCCGATACCTGATGATAGACAGGTGGCCAATGTCCTATACCGGTTGTTTATTCCACAGAAGTTGCTAAAACTAAAATTGATTATCGGTCTTTTTTTTTTTTACAAACACAAAATAACAAGTGGAACTGAAATAAATTATTTTAAATCCAGAGGTGTCAAAAGTAGGAGTCGAAAGTAAAAATCCAGTCCAGCAGCTGTTCCAACCATCACTAAACCAGCTGAATTCAATTAGTGTAGCTTCTTTACCAGGTAGATGAGCTAGTTGGTGAAAACACCTGTTCTAGATATACAGGCAGATCCAAAAACATGGCAGGATTTTTACTTTCGACTCCTACTTTTGACACCTCTGTTTAAATCAGAGAATAATTTTTCCTAAATTTACTTCATATGTTTGTCCACTTGGGGTCAGTATATTAATCCTAACAGCATCTGTCTGACACAAACAAAACCAAAGATTACTGCAGATCCATGTAAAGGTTTCATTCTATGAGTTTGAGTAAAAAATAGAATTTTACTAAAAATAGAGCAAACGAAAAGTTTTGCACCAAAGTTTGAACTATCCTTCTAAGGATTTTGTAGAAGTTTATTTCCAAATTCTGGGCTTGACCAATTTCTTCTCTGTTTTGACGCTCAGCTGCTCTCGTATGATTGGCTAACACACAACTGAACAAGTGTACCTAATAAAGTGGCCAGTGAGTGTAAATCCCTTTATGTGTATCACACAGTACTATATTCGATTTTGATTAAACCATGTGATAAATGTGTTGCTGCACAGTCACATGACCTTCACTGATCCATGAAGTCAATATTATGACACCTAACAGGAAACTTACTTGACTTGCTTTTTACTATCTGAACAGCTCATATAAAAACATTCAGCATTCTGTTATCATCCTTTTTTTTTTTAAATCAGAAAAACTTTTTGCACTTTTAGGAGATTTTGTGAGTCTTTTAAAAGAATCTGAATTACAGGTTTAGACAACAGAAAAAAAGTATGGTTTCACAAAGAAGGAGCAAAAAGTGGAGAAAACTTGATTAAATTAGTCTGAGAGCTCTATGATGTAAGCAAACAGAAACAAAAACAGATGCATGTGGTGGTCTTCTTCTATAGAAACAGAAAAAGGTTACGCCTCACCTTGGCAGAGGTTTCAAACCAGTTGATAAATCTGTGTTCTTGGCAGAAGTTGTTGAGTTTTGGAAGTTTAGGGCACAAACCGTGACTACGCTGGTCACACTTGTTGGCCAACAGAACGGCTGGGACCGGCCTTCCATCGCTCAGGGTGACCTGATTAAACAGCAGAGACGACGGAAACATAAATGTGTGATATCTGTGAGATACCAAATGTGTAAAGCTTGACTGCTGTCTTTAAAGAGATAGTGCAGATGTTTTGCAGTGGGAATCTGTGAAAACATTATGAACAACTAATACCTGACAGCTCTCTGAACAACCTAATTAATTCTGACCACACTGATGAGCTAACACCCAATCATGGTGGAGCCAAGATGAAAGCTGATTAATGTGGTCTTAAAATAACTGTAATCTCAAAATAGTCACAGCAGTTCATGTACAAACTGTTTTAGAAACTTTCACACAGCTGTAAATCTAGAATTACATAACTATTAACCTTAGAACATTACATTACATGTTTGTATTCACATATGAACACAATCATATGGGGTAAATTTACTCGATGTTATTGATTAAAGAGGCCCTTCCATTTAAAACGGTTTTTCTGAGGTTTCTGTTGAATATTTTAGCTCCACAGGTGTTCTTACCTTCATAGTGGATGTGAAAACAGTTCAACAACTTCTCTTTCAGTTTTTATCTCTCAAACTACGCAGGTGGTGATAACACCCGAGTTCTCCTGAGTCCGAACGGCCTGTATCTGTTTCGTCACAAATCCTTGGTTCTTTAGTATTTGGTAGCTCCCGCAGTTGAAACCACGCCTAGCATGCTGCTGGCTAAAAGCTGTTAGCATAAGACGTAGCAAACAGGAAGAGACTACGTGTGATGCTGCCATGTGCAGCGGGGCAGGAAACAGTATACCTTGCTCTCATAGGGTAGTTTGTTAGCCAGAGTCCAGCAAATTCACATAATGAATATACACGAGCTACTGTTCGAAGCCTGACGGAACGAGCCGAATTTTAATCTCATAGGCTAGTTTGTTAGACAATCAGAGTCCAGCCAGTTCAAATAATAAATATGAACGAGTTGCTGCTCGAGGCCTGACGGAAGGAGCCAGAACCACCCAAATTTTAATGCCGACAGATTGAAAGGTCTTTTAATAAGTGTTTCCTGATGTTTTTTAGATATAAAATATTTCATATTACTGGTTAATACTTAAGAAATAACCACAAAGTCGTGAAATTTGTATGAAATGGCCTCTTTAACATAGAATTTTGAGGTTATATTCTGCAGAAACTGGAGCTAGCCATCTTTAGCATATCTGGTTTAGCATGGAACTTATCTGTTTTTTTAATGATGTTTCTGCATAAAAAAAATCAAAGGTGTAATGTAGAACCGACACTGGTGTAAAGATTTCTAAACTAGTGTTTGCTGTAAAATTTTTTAAATTGCAGATGTTTTAAAATTGCAAAAATCCACTTTGTTAGTGGCCTCACTGTGGTTAGCGACTAGCTTAGCTTAGTTTAAAGATATGGTGCGTTCCAGTCATCCTCGGGACTCGAAATTTCCGACATGTTCCTGATTGTTAGCTTTCCCAAGAAAATTTTAACGGAGTGGCTATTGGCACAGCAGCTACCGTACCTCTAAAACAAGAATTATTGGTATGTCAGCCACAGTCCATTACGGGTTGCGCATGTGTCAATTTCTGTATGTACAATCGTGGTTGCGCATGTGCATGAGTTTTGAAAAGAGCTGTGTATTGTTTACTAGCAAAGGGAGACAAGTTTGAATGTTTTGATAGTTAACAGCAGGATGTCTAAGAATATCAGTGTAGGAACTTTGTCCAGCTATACCAAAGAGACTCTAGAACCATTTCTGCGAGAAGTTATTTTTAGGGTTGAATATTCGCCAAATATTCAGCAGCGTCTTCAGATGCGGCTTGTTGCTCAGTTTTACTTGGTGCCCAGTGAGCTAGCTGCTAGCACCGAGGTTGTAGATGCTGCTGAATATCTGTCGAATGTCCAACCTGAAACTAACTTCTCACTGTGATTTCTGCTGCATCCACAGAGGCTACAGCAGAAAATACAAAATAAATGTGAATAAAAAACACAAATAGATGTTTAAATATTTAAACTTGACACTTGTTCTCTTTACAACAGAAAGAGTGCATATGTTCAAATATAAACGTTAATTACTATTTAAATCGGATTCAAAGTTTCAAGAAACAGATACATATGGAACAGATAGGGAAAGGTACGGAGGCTAATTGCGGACCAATAACTTGCTCTTTGTTGGTCCAGCAGTCTGCCGTGTCAATAGCGGTGAGCTGATGGTCCGGCATGACGGACCTGTAGCCACTGCCAAATTTTAAACATTTTAACCTCCTCGTCTCCCTGTTTCCTTCCTTTTCTCCTTGTCTCCTCCCACCTTCTGTTATAGTCAAACCTCTCTACAGTCTTTATCACACTCACTTTGGAGTCCAGGTCTCCTTTCCACTTTAGAACAGCCTGGAACGTAGACAGTCTCGTCATGTCAAAGACAATAAGCGCTCCCACCGCCTCTCTGTAATACACCCGGGTCATATTCCCATAGCGTTCTTGTCCTAATTAGGAAAAAAAAGAACAAAACCACAACCTGTGTTATTTTTGTTGTGTCGTCATCATCCCTGACTGCAAGATAGTTGCAACTAACGTGATTAGTACCTAAAAGAGTCAAGTGCTTGTTGTTTTAGAGATGTCAGGCCACTACGCTTAGCTTTTTACAACCTAATCACAAACCAAAAACAAATCTTCAAACTAAGTTTAATTTAACTGCTAACTAAAAAGAGACAAAGGTCCATTATTTCAGCATGTGGTAGGTTTATTATCCTGGTTGGCCAAGAAATGACCTAGTTTATGGATGTTTAATCATTTAACTGCCTAAGTTTCTCAAACAGATTCAATTAATCTGTTTTTTACACTATGTTTATAAATGTTGTGTTAAAATCAAAGATATATATCACTGTAAACTAGTGCTGGCAAGTAAAAATACCCATGATACATTTAAAGGCCTCCTATTACATTTTTCGATTTGGTGCAATTTTGCTACTTTGGCGGTTAAAAGGTTAAACTGATCAACATTTATTCTACTTTAGTTATGAGTTTTGGTTTCAGAGACATGAAAACAACACCAAAGTTTTAAGATCACTGGCCAATATTTCAGCATGCCTAAATGTTTATGTCAAGTTTAAAGTTAAAGGAGCTTCTAAATGACGACATAAAACAACAGAGTTTGTGCAAATAAATACAAAACAAGAACATGTATTGATGAAATCTGACATGACCTCAGGCATAACACAAAAATGCATCATAAAATTATTAAATAGGGAAAGAATTACCACAAGCAGCTTTAAAAGGGTGTCAATCTTGGTAAAACAGAACACTTGCTTTTTTTATTCCAAATTTGGTTGTGTAAAACAGCTCATTTTCAGTGTGGTAAGATATGTTCTGTTAAACCTGAATGTGTTTCACACCGGAAGCTTTTAAAATCATAAGAAGAGTCACTTAAAATTTGGCTCAAAGTTAGAGATGTTATCAGCATTAGATATTCACACGCTCTCTCTCACACACGTTTGCACTTCTATTTTTATTAGGACATTTAATTTTTTTTCTCCAGTCATTTCTTTAGACTAAACCAAACTCAAATCAACACTTCATCCCCCAAAACCCAACCCAGAAATGAAACTGCATCATATAAAGACCAGGTTTTATTCTCCATAAGGACAACTGGTACTGACAAGATATCTGATTATACCAGAAAAGTCCTAAAGAGGTAACAAAACCCAATTACACACACACACACCAAGAACATGAATAGACCTCTATCCTAGTCACTAACTTCCTCCACATGACCTTAATATAGAAGTGAATCAGCATTTTACAGACACACACACATGTGACGGCACACCACTGACATAGAACAGACATTGAATCTCTTCCTGCAAACAAGTAAATATCAAACTACCTAAAAATGTAGAAATGAAAGTTACCTACGTGAAACTACTCAGACTGAACTGAAAACAAGAGTATTTACTTTTCTACTGGAGTCGTTCTTGAACTGAAAATGAAGCTATGACTAGTGTAGGTTAGCTTAAACTTTACTAAACAGGAAGTGCAAGTTTTGTTCAAATCATGACAAAAATAGAACTGTTGAACTTCTCTAAATGTATTGAATAAAACATCAAACCATCATTCAAGGTTTGGCAACATTTGGATTAATCTAACTGTAACTAACATTGAGTCTTAAAGGTGTGATGACATCACTGTTTAAACTGGCGTAAAGCTATTTCATGTAGTAGATATGCCCGCATATGTCAACTCACAAAAGAATTTGATTAAAAAACTAACACGGCGGGGGTGTACGGGCAGGTCAGAATCCTCTTCTCAGCAACACGGTTCCTTTCATTAATGATATGTGGGTCTCCCTGGCTGACTTCGCTCTGATTGGCTACAACCATTGCCCGCAGCAAGCCTTTCTTCTCGGCTCCGTCAACAGTCCAGTAACATGGCGAGTGGACGTTTACAACCGTATATGTTCGAGCCTGAAACGTCTTCTGAGGAAGACGGAGGGGTGAACACATAAAACTCAACTAATCACATGAGCGAATAAACAGTGCTGTCAGATGTTATCAATGAAAATAGATTCACAATATGGTATGATAAACCTGTTGCTCACGGACATTGTTGCTAGAGCGGCTATCACATGCTAGCATCATGGACTCTTCAGACCATGAACAAACGTTTATCAGGCAAGGCAGCATTTTATTAAATAAATAAACTTACGGGTATTGACGATGTGGTCGCCTCCTTCAGGGTTGGTAAAGAATTTTTAATTAAAATCAGTTTCTTTGACAATCCCAACTTGAATTCACCCAAGTTATGGAAGCAGTCCTCCGTGAAGTGAGCTGAACATACTTTCTAATTGAGGTTATAACTGCGTGGCACTTCTCCATAAATGAACTTCAGCCACTCTTCTCTTGTTTTTTCATCCTTCGGGAGTGAGTGTAAACTTCCAGCATGGGTTGAGCATCCTTGGACACAACAGGTCCCCGTTTGCGTAGCCATCTCTTCTCAAGAGCAGCAGCACAAGCTAGCGCAACGCAGCTACCGGTGTATGGGCTGGGGGTGGGGGGAGTGGGGTGGGGGTTGGACTGTTTACTTCACTGTGCACTTTTATTGGACGCTATGAAATACGTAGGATGAAATGCCACGTAGGAAAAAATGGTGCTTTCCGATTTAACCGTATTTTAAATATGAATCAAAGCGGACCGCCCACAAACGGGAACTTTGATACTCGCTTTGGACGTTCACACGGCCTCATCAGTGCACAACACATCATGATATACCCCAAAAACCTCAAAAAAGTGCATTTTGATGTCATAACCCCTTTAATGCTAAGTTAGCATAACTGTGCGCTGCATGATGGATTCTAGTGAGAGTTGGAGTTTTCCAAACCCACGAAAATTTGTCTTGTACTGCTCTAACTAAACTGTTCGACTCAGTCAAATAATGTTCGAACCAATCATGTGTTAGCATTTTGGTTTGGGGTGGGTGTTCAGGCATGATTGGCAGCAAGTGCCCAGACAAAGCAACACAAACACGGTGGTGAATATACACATAACAGTGGCTATTGAATCTGTTTTAGAACTAGAGACGATTTCATGATTGAAAAATGAGTAAAGATAAGAACTTTGTGCTTTTCTTAGTGGTAACGATGTGTGTACTTTTCTCCAGACTGGATTTGCAAGAGCTTGATTTACTGTGATTGGCTAAAGACAAATCATGTTAGACAGACACTTGCTGGTGCATCCTCCAATCAGCTCGAAAACTTAAACCAGATGTCCCTTCCTTAGTCAGACACTTTCACATGGAGAAATCCCAGATATATGTGTAGCACCGACTGGAAATGTGTAGCTACACATAGATCTTGAAGAACCCGGTTAAAGTTAGCAAGCTAGTAAAAATGTCATGGTTACAGTACAGGACGTCTCATCTTACTCTTATATAACCCACTGTATTTTATTTAATGAATTACCTAAAAATTTTAAACATTTAACAGACCTGCCAACCTGTGCATTTTGCATAGCAAGTACGCAATTTGGCATCTAAATACGCAGGTACGACTCGCCCCTCTAAACTACGCTAAAAGCTGCGCACATGTGAGTTCTGTAAAAAACAAATGCTGGAGCATGGTGAAGAAGTTTCAGTCAATCATCGCAGAAAAGCAGAGAAAACAAAGTCTGCCTAACCTACGGCATAACACCCCAGTAGCCGCCTCCCCGCTTCGACCTGTGTCCTGCTGCCCGCTCCTTCTCTCCATCCTCCGGTTCCCTACTCGCAGCTGTTCTGGCGTTTAAAAAAGTAAATTCTCTCGGTGTGTGTGAGGATGCGCGTGTGAGGGTCTGTGTGTGTCAGCGGACCAGCCAGCCTTCGGTGAATGTGAACCTTTATGTGTAAACTTAACACAAGCATGGTGTTTTTAACAATAAGCATTAAATAATTAATTACAGCTAAACATAAAGTTAATATAACATGCAGCAGAAAGGTGAGAACTACATAAATCAACAAATGAAAACATGGAAGGAAATTCTTTAAAGTCTGTTTTTGTTTTCATGTCATAACGTCTCAGCTGTTAAAGACCCACTCTGATCATATTTTGATCTATTTTAAACATTCTCAGTGGTCATTAAATTACATCGATGGCAATGTTACCCAAAAATCACAAAACCTGTGCTGTTTTCTTTGAAATAGTTTCTCCATACCAGAAGTAGCTCATTAGCAATTCAGCTCTCCGAGGGCGGAACCGTTGGTGTGGAGGATAAGCCCGCCTCTTTTGTGGTCGCTAAGATATCTCTGTTTATGCTAGTGTTCTGAGCCCGCCCAATCCATTTCATACATCACTAAAACATTCTTTTTCAAGCAGCATTTTTCAAATTACTAATGAGTCACAGCGATTTAAAAGCAGAAATACTCAAAAATTTTGAGTATGTATGGCTTAATTTTCTCAAGATATGTCCTGTATTATCAGAAAAATACCACAAGAACATGTTAAATTACCATTGAATACCATTAAATACCATTAAAAACGGTTTTCCTGAGGTTTCTGTTGAATATTTTCTGCAGGTGTTCTTACCTTCATACTGGGTGTGAAAACAGGTCAACAACTTACCTTTCAGTTTTAATCTCTCAAACTACGCAGGTGGTGATAAAACCTGAGTTCGAACAACCTGTATCTGTTTCATCAAAACTCCTTTGTTCGTTAGTATTTATCAGCTCCCGCAGTTGAAACCATGCCTAGCATGCTGCTGGCTAAAAGCTGTAGCATAAGACGTATCAAAAAGGAAACAGCTTGGTGAGTTGTTGCCATGTGCAGCAGGGCAGGAAACAGTATATCTTGCTCCCATTGGCTAACAAACTAGCCTATCTGAGTCCAGCAAATTCGCACAATGAATATTAATGAGTTGTTGCCCAAAAGCCTGATGAAACCAGCTGAATTTTGATGCAGAGAGATTGAAAGGTCTGTTAATCAGTGTTTCCTAACATTTTTTAGATATAAAATGTTTCATATTACAGGTTAATACCTAAGAAATAACCACAAAGTCATGAAATCTTTGGGAAATGGCCTCTTTAACAACATGAAAAACACGATTTTCATTGAAGTGGGGTCTTTAACACAGAGGCTGGGTGCTTAAAACTGTTACTGGAACCTGCCACAAGGGGGCAGTCATCTGTTTTGGCTTCAACTCTCAGGTTCCAGTCACATGTCCGGTAAATATTTTACTGTAATCACACTTCATCAATGAGTCTCATGTTTAAAGTTTGAAGATACAGATCACTTCCTATGTTAACATGTAAACACAAACCTCCAGGCTGTGAGGAGCATTATTTACAAACTGATGTGGTTCCAGCCTTGTGTGCAGTTTTATAAAATCCTCCCTTCCAGTCTAAAGTCCTGCCTAACTGCTCTTTATGCAAACGCCAGCTTTTATCAGCAAATCAACTGACTGTGTGTGTGAGAGCGAGCTGCCATGCTGCTATCTATGTGTCTGTGTTGACGGAGACATGATGGTTTCTTGAAATAAAACGAGAAGCTTTTTTTAATTTTCTGTGCCTCTGCAGAGCTGGTGGTCGACCACACATCAGGACGTCTGTTTGCTGTGTCATGCATCGTCATGTTTACTGTGTCATCGTGTTTCAGCATAATAGGTGTGAAAGTAAATAAAACTGAAGTGGTTGACCTCTTACCAGCTCTGAACTCTGTGTGGAAAGTCCATAAAAGGTTCCAGGAAGAACTAAAGCTTTGGATTTTGGAAACACTGATGACAGAAACCACGTGATGATTTAAAGTGTGTGCAAACAGACTTGTTTTTGTGCCACACCTGCAGAAAGGAGAAGACTTGAGTGACCTGCTCTTCAGTCATTATTTCTGTGTTCTTTAAAGAGGCCATTCCATTAAAGCTCCACAGGTGTTCTTACCTTCATAGTGGGTGTAAAAACATGTCAACAACTTCTCTCAGTTTTTATCTCTTAAACTACGCAGGTGGTGATAACATCCGAGTTCTCCCGAGTCCGAACGGCCTGTATCTGTTTCGTCACAACTCCTTTGTTCGTTAGTATTCATCAGCTTCAGCAGTTGAAACCACGCCTAGCATGCTGCTGGCTAAAAGCTGTTAGCATAAGACGTAGCAAACAGGAAGAGAGAACGTCTGCTGTTGCCATGCGCAGCGGGGCAGGAAACAGTATGCCTTGCTCTCATTGGCTAGTATGTTAGCCAATCAGAGTCCAGCAAATTCAAATAATGAATATTAGTAGAGTTGGAGCCCAAAGCCTGACAAATTTTGACCCAGACAGATTGAAAGATCTGTTAATCGGTGTTTCCTAATGTTTTCTAGGTATAAAATGTTTCATATTTCAGGTTAATACTTAAGAAATAACCACAAAGTCCTGAAATTTGTATGAAATGGCCTCTTTAAGACTTCTGATTTCTGAGCTAAATTATTCTGAGCTAACAGTTAATGTTACCTGATATAAATACAGATTTGTGTAACTTCACCAGCTCCAGTGTGACGATGGAATTCTGGACTACCTGCAGTCTGGATCTGCCTGAACAAAAAAATATTCTACGAACTAAGAACTAGAAAATAACCCAACAGCTTGTATCACAGTGCAAGAAGTGGGCCGATACTCAGAGGTACACAGGTGGAACCAGCACCTTGAACAGAGAACATAAACTGTTTGGTTTCCAGAGGTGCTCGTCTCCAAACACATAACAACACAAAACATGATACACATCACATGATCGCATGTATGTTAATGTGGTTCTGTGTGAGACGCCTGATGGTTTTCCTCCTCAGGAAGAACTGATTTTCCTTGTCTGCTCATAGTTTCTGATGTGGCTGCTTTTCATTCAGTCACAAGAAACGATGGTTGCAGAATTTGATGAAACACCAGTTTTAAAAACTCATGCACTCGAGCTAACCTTTACCACAGGCTGAACACAGGAAGTCGCTACACGTCTCTTCTGATTGGGTCAGATTTAGGGGATCAGGAGATGGATGATTGGTTAGAAGTTCGACTTAAGGGGCGAAACGGAGGAACTGGTTTTGCTCATCGGCAGAAATGAGAAGAGGATCATCCGTGCAGTCTTGTTCTCACAAGATGTGGACCCTGGATGCAGCACGTAGAACCGTGTAGAACTTTCTGTTTGAACTGCAATATTATAGAAGTTTACTGACACAGTGTGCAGGTCTGAGATGTAGGACGGGCTCAGGGGGCTTTTAAGATGAAATTCAAATGTTTTACCTTTATAAACCGTGAAAGACGTGTTTTTCAATAAATGATAAACTTGCACTAATTGTGCATCAGCGGATTTCAATAATTATAAATTGTGATTATATAATACATAGTTTTTGAATTTTTTATGGAAATAATTATGCTGTGGGGACAAGTTTTCATTTCAGTTTTCAATAGAATAAATAAGAATGTCATTAAAAGCAGATGTCTAAACTTTTCTTCTGATTTTATAAATCAATCCTAGATTTCTTACATTTTCTGAATAAAAAAAAAGTTGAAAAACACTGAAGGTTTAAAAAAAAATCAAACATGGGCACTGATATGGAGCTTTTGGCGTCTGTAAGAAAATGTCTGAAATGTTCCAAATTAAAGGGATTTTTCTGTGCATGTCGGATGCACTTGGTGCTTTATGGAATTATTCCACTAATACCTTTATAAACTCTTTGTTTACATTTAGGCAGGTTTAGCACAAAGTTCTCACAAGTCAAATAAATCCTGATTTTAAAAGAATTTGTTTCTTTCGTACAAGATCAACGTGTATTTGATGGATTAAAGTTTGAGATCGGATTTTGTTTCACAAACACTGACGCAGCAGCTGAACGCTGGACAGTCGAATACTGTCAATAATTCAACACAGATGTCTGTCTGACCATCTTACTGACCGACCGTCTGTCTGACTGATTGGCTGACTGACTGATCATCTTTCCATCTCTCTGTCTGATTTCATGTCTGTCTGTTTTTGTGTGTCTGCCTGTCCATCTGTCTGACTCTCTGGCTGTTCATCTGTGGGTCTGTCTGTCTGACCTTCTGCCTGTCTGTCTGATCAGCAGGGTGTAATGGAATCAGCTCCTCCTCACCTGCGATGTCCCACAGCTGCAGCCTCACCACCGTCTGAGGGTCCCAGCTGATGACTTTGAGGGCGAAGTCCACTCCTATGGTGGCCCGGTAGTGCTGGGAGAACACCTGGTGCACGTATCGCTTTATGATGGACGTTTTCCCGACTCCCAGGTCACCTATGACCAGAACTTTGAGCAGGAGCTCGCGCTGCATCGCTCTGACTGTTGACAGAGAGAAAGAGCGCGCGCGTGCGTGCAAATGCCAGGCGCGGTGATGTCTCCAATTATGGCTTCAGCGCGCGGAAGAGTCGCAATATACGGAGGGTTTGATCTGCGGGAGGCACGAAGTCATGGATGCACGCGCGCGGCTAAAAACAAATTAAAAAACATATATTTACAAACAAATTAACAGACACGCGTTTGGATTTTATCTGAACTTTTAAACCACTGAGTAAAACTTCAAGAGACTCACTGCAAAAATAAAGGTGCATTTAAATCCTTCTCTCGTTAAAAAAAACGCTAAAAAAAATCGAATCGATTGAATTGATATTTAAAAGTTCTGTGTGTTCTGTTGTCGTGGCGCTGCGTGAAGAAACGACGTGTTGTTATCGGCTGCTGTCAGAGAGCGGATCTCCGTCCGGCCACGCCCACACGCCTGTCATAGTGCGTGCATGCGCGCGCGCGTGTGTGCAGCGTCTTAAACTTGATAACCGATTGATCTGTTTTTTTTTTTACGGGAATCCGTTTGTTTAAGATTTTGTTTAAGTTATTTAATGCGAACTGTTTCGACTTGTTAATCTAGTTTAAACTGATTAAAACTTTCAGCTCGTTTGAATAAAATGCTTCATTTGATTGAATTAAAGCAACAGTGTGACTCTGCTGAAGTCACTTTATTTTTGCTGATTTGTACCAAAACATGAACCAACAGGTTTGAACCAAAACTGGTAAAACAGAAGAACTAAGCAGCGCAGACCTTATCAGATTTATTGACCATGAAAACACATTTAACAACTAGATCAACATTGATTCATTATTAGTTCAGTAGTTATTCAGTAATGGTGGTTTTCTTCTGGATGGACCTCCAGAACTTTTAAAGGAACATCAAATCCATTAACACACGTCTGATTCTACAGAGTCTCCACTATCTGTTGGTGTTTGTTACAGGTTTATACCTTTTATTCTTGTAGTGATAAAAATTCTGAAGGTTCATTATTATTTTTTTTCTTTTCAGGATCAAAGTATCTGGAATTTTGTAACAATCCAAATCAGTCCAGATCAGCTTATCATGTAGAATCTGTTGGGAACTCACCTGTTTTTTTTTTTTACATGCACCTAGACCAGGTATTGATCATTTATTGTGGAGTTACATGCTGATATGTTAAAAACAGCTATATCTCACAATGATGAAGAATAATTAAAAAAACATTCCTGGATCCAGATGGTGATCCAGATCACCCCCAGAAATCTACTCACTCTTCTTCTTTGGACCATTTCTGACATTTTCTGAAAATTTCATTGAGATCCATCCAGAACATTTTGAATTCTCTTGCTAACAGACAGACAAACAAACTAACAGATGCTGGTGAAAACAACCTCCTAATGGAGGTATTAATTTAAAAAAATCATTCCAAAACTGCTGTTGTTAAAGAAAGTCTTTATAGAGATGTTTTCAGACATTTTAAAATGTGTTTTTGTGTAAAAGTTATAACTTTCTGAACAGCTTCAGTCAGAGAAATAGTCTGTATCCGACAAGAACCACACGGTTCTTAGATCTTAGCTCCCTTTTTTTAACAGGACGAGCACTTTCCTGAAAAACCTGCTGCCCTCTACTGGAGGATCTGTGTCCTGCAGGTAAAAATGTGTACAATTATTGTTACAATAATGTGATTCCATTATATGATTCAGTTAAAATGATTTAGTTACAATATTTTCCATCAAACAATTTAATTTAAAATATTACATTTTCACTTTTATTTTATGTGTCAGGATTGAAAGGGTTAAAATAACACAAAAAAACAAAAACAAAAAAACAGAACTAGAGTGGAGAGTGACTCTCTGACCTTAGACTGCAGGACAAAACTCAAAACAATGGCTGGGACTTTTGTATGTATGTGGTATGAACAACAGGACAATCAAGATTTGTTCCTTGTTGTTTGACTCTCAGCTCTGCAGAACATGTTCGCTGAACCCGCAGGAATGGCTACTAATAACAAACACATCCCAAAATCTAGAAACAAAATACAGGTCTGAAAACAAATTCAAATGCTGTATTTTATTAAAAAGATAGAAATGTTACAGGATGAATAAAGAAAAAGCCACAGTGGTCACTGAGATCAGCTGAAACGGATTTTAAACTGGTTCAACTGAATAAATAATAATAAAAAAAACAACTAATGAATAAAACTGACCTGGACAAAAACAAACATTATGCTGCTTCTAACTTCAAATCTTGGTCAGAGTCCTGTCATCTGCAGAAATACTCTGCAGTTGTTGGTTGGATCAGAGATGGACAAGAGACTGAGGACAGAGTACAGGTGGACCACGGAGAATAACATCCATATCACTTCATTGTTCATTCTAGTTTTTTTTAACATGTGTTTGTGGTTTTGTTGTTTCTGCTCAAATCTAATCGTCAGCTTTAAATAAACTTTGAATCAAATGTGCTAAAACGATAATGACTGAACCTACATGTAGTTTCTCGGGTGTGGGTTGTTTGTTTGGAGCTGTTGGTGTATAAAAACTACAAGTCCCACAGTCATTGGTGACTTCCGTGTCTGCGCACTACAGCTCGCGCGCAGGGACAGTGAGTGTGCAACTTCACTCATCAGGAAGGACTTTTTCCAAAAATAAACTCAAAATACTGGTGTTTCCTACCACATTATGTGTGTATTCATCGTGAGGGTTAAATTCATTTAAATTTATTATTGGAACACGCACACAGCCCGACGCACACGATAATTTATTGTAGTTTAGTTACAGTTTACATTAAAAATGTCAAATTAAAGCTTTTTGGACTGTGTTTTATGTTGAAACAATAAAATGAACCTTCTATTTTAGTTCGTCTTACGTCACATATCATATATAAACATGGGTTGGTAAATAATCGATGTTGTTGTGCTTTGAAAGGAGTCTGTTTGCGGTTGGTGTTGCGGCCGTGTGCGCTGCTTTACGGTAATGGTACTGATGCGGGATGAGTCAGGCTGCGTGATGCTGCTGCTCCTCCTGCTGCCATTTCATCAGCCAAAAGCTCCAAACACTCAGCAAACACAGAAGTGATCCTGCGGGAACCCCCCCAACCCCCCTCTCCGTCTGACAGCCGCCGACAAGGGAAAGAAAGAGAAAAGGTGGGAAAGTGTCGAAAAACCGCACCTGCTTTGACTGCGTGATGCTCCCCGACGGGGCCTGACATCAGGACACCAGCAGACGCAGGCCTACTTTAGCTTCCTCAGTTTGTTGTCGAGCTCCAGCAAGAACATCAAGCGTTTTTGGGAAGAGGTCTTCTCTTGTTTGGGTGATCCAGCTGCGCCCTGAACATCGATTCAGACTCGTCGGAGCCATGGAGGCGTCCTCATCTCGCTCCTGAACAGCGTCATAGGGAGCAACACCTCCGGCCTAAAGCGGACTCCTTTCCCGTTCCAAGTAGGTTCAGTCATTCTCTGTTTGTCGTCACATAGCTATAACACCTGTACAAACAGAACCACACGCGCGAGGATCTGCAATCACGGATTATTTTATCAACTTAAAACGTGTAAATCACGTGACCGCGCGTGAGTAACTGACCTGAAAACACCTGGGAAAACGTGTAATAAACTAGATATTATGATCTTAGACCCAATAACTAGAGATTTAAGTATGGCAAGCCGTTGTAACATATAAAACCACGTGCATGACTCGGGTTCCTAAAATACAGCAAGCCTTTTTGAACAAGGACAGGTGGGCGTGGGGACTCCTGCTTTGCAACCCCACTTCCAAAAAGTCTGTACTCTGTGAACAGCGTAAATAAAAACAGAATATTTTATTCCCATTAGAACATAAGCAACACGTCAGATGTTGAAACTGGGATATTTTATAAAAAATATGAGCTAATTTTGAATTTGACGGCAGCAGTATCTCAAAAAGTGAAACAAGGTGATGTTGTGTAGCATTTCAAATTCTTTTAACATCTGTCTGTAAACATCTGGAGACCAGCTGCAGGAGTTTCAGGATAAGAATGTTGTCCCTTTCTGGTCTGATGCAGGATTCTAGCTGCTCAACACTCATTTGTGCCCAGATTTTTTAGTTTCATGATGTTCCAGATGTTTCTTGTTTGTGAAACATCTGGACTGCAGACAGATGGTTCAACACATGGACTCTTCTCCTTTAAAACTTGTTGTGATTTAACATTGTCTTGCTGAAATGTACAAGATCTTCACTCTTTTTCTAGATGGGAACAGATGTTGCTGTAAAACCTCCTTTGATGGAACCTTTCCAGATGTGTAAGACCTTAGAACAGTTTTCCACTGCATCTCAGAGAATCAGAATTGGATTATTGGCAATTTTTCTTTGCACTATAGAAGGAATTTGTCTTGCTCAGAAAAGACGTCTGCATATTAGCTTCTTCTTTGCATAATCCACTTTTAACTGGTGTTTGTGGATCAAACGGTGAAGTTCCACCTTTATGTTTATAGAAAACAAACATAAACATCAGATCGTTGTTCCTGCTGCAGGAGATAAACACCAGTCTCCACCGTGAACCTGCAGGAACAAGCTGTTATAAAACTGTTGGACTGATGTAGTTTGATCAAATGAAAACAACTCTGATTTTGTTTAAGTGTCTCAGGTCTTTTATCAGAGGCAGTTTGTTTCTGTTATATGAAGAATCTGTTTAATATAATGAGGTTTTATTTTGATAACTTAAAATGCTGAAAACATTTGAATAGATTTAAAAGTTATTTGCTGTGTTTAGTGTAATTAGTCTGATGTAACATGTTGGTTTGTGGATCAGGATTTCAGACTGCAACGCAGAAAGATGCAGATTCAGATCAAAGTTCAGCTGATCGCTGCATTTTACAAAGATTTCAGTCAAACTAAAGTCTTTTTGGTCAGTTATGGTTCTGGAACCAGTTCATACAGACAGAACAACCTGTTTGAGTCATTCTGCTGCAGAAAGTCCATTAAATATGATCCATTTCCTGTTACTCTGGTTCACGTTGGTCAAAGTTACAAGGAGCCACTTCAGAGGGAGGTGATATACCCGATTTCAAATTGCCTAGCTTAGAATGTCAACAAATGTAAACAAAGTCACAGAACTCTCAGCCCCTCCCGTCGGGTAGAATTCCTAAGCCACGCCCCCCCCAGGTTTGGAAACATGCGTAGCCTTAGAGGACGACCGAGTTCAAGACATTGGTCTGCAGTTCATTCAAGTACCGTAACATGGCGGAATCACCTGTAAGTGAAAACAATATAACAACAAACAGCTGACATTAATTGTTACTTTGTCCTGAACCTGACGTGGAACCAGCCGGCGGCTGTTTCTCCTGCTGTGACATGGTAGAGCGGTGAACACTCCCAGCAGTGGTGTTCTGCAGTAATATGTCTCAGTTTTTTTAGGAACACAGAAGCCAAATAAATGTGGAGGTCCGTATGACTGGAGAGACTGTCCAATCATTCCTTTCAGACCGAACCATTTGATTGGTTCATGTTTTTAGACAAATACGGGAGAACCACTAAATTATTTTTTTTGTTTTTTTTTTAATCTTCACAACATATTTTTCTCTATGCTGTGTTAAGACGTTTTTAATGGGCATGAAAAATAATATGTTAAGCTAATTTGTTATGCAAATTAAGGATAGCAGCTTTCAGAGGGGCTGAAGGGCCACATGTGGCCCGGGAGCCGCAGCTTGCAGAGCCCTGGTTTAGACTAACTGAATTATATCAGTATGTGTTTTGAAGATTCTACGAAGTATATGATAACTTTGCTTGCCATACTCAATAGTATGTGGAGATATTACAATACAATCATCTCCCACAGCTTAATTCTAGCCTACACATGAATATTTAGTTCCTGATCCCTGTTTTGTTGTCCCCCTTCAGTGAAAAGTCCTGTTGGGCCTCCAAATGAGCCCAGCTGGTGAGAAAGCCTGTCAGGCTGCTATTCATCAGGGATTCAGCAGCTAATGTTTGCACACCGACAACACTATGCAACCTGACTCCAGGGCCGCAGGGGGTGATGGGAGTTTTCATGTGTCTGGCTCTCTGCCCGCCCGAGGGCCGGCTCAGAATATATCCTACATGATGGAGATGCAGTACATTATTCATGACCAGAAACACAATTTTAATGAGTAACGATTTTATTCAGTTTTAAATTAGAACATCAGCCTCTGTTGTTAGAGGTTATGTTGTTATTACCATTTCATCCTTTTTCTAAAAGAAAGTAATTTTTCCTTTTAACCGCAAAACACGATTAATATATTTCTAAAAAAAATAAAGACATAAACAAAAAGTTTGTGGTTACAGCCAATTAATTGGAGCTTCTCTGGTTATTTACCTGTTTAGAAATGGGGTTGGGTCTGACTATAAGCGCAGCTCATCAACGGCCATGTTGTATTTCTGGAGCCAAGGAGAGTGCAGTAGACATGTGGGGGTGAAAGTCCCGCCCCCAAAAATTATGTTTGTTTTTAGCATGAAATAACTAGTCATAGTTAAAGGTGGAATAAGGAACATGAACACCACAACAACAACACAAGGCTTCCAGCCATAGGGTGTCAGGCTCGTGACCCCTCCATGAAAATTCCTTACCAAACCCGCTCTGATCCCCGATCCGAGAAGGACAATAAAATATAATGAGTTCAGCTCACTAATCATGGATGTGTTTCTCAATGTCAAGGAACCTTGCCTACCGAGGCACTACCTTGGTAGAGGAGGCGTTTTGCTTACGAGGACACTGGAACAGACTTCACTCACGTGACCGCGCACTGTTTACGTCCATGGAGCTAGAAATGTTAATAAAAATAAAATAAAATAAATGTGCAAGCGAGTTAATACCTTCTAGCCACCGAAGCTGCAACTTCAAAGCAACTAACAAACCGTATAACTGCTTTGGATTAAAAAAAACAAAACATTTTAAATATAAGCCCGATAGCAACAATCAGTTAACTTACATTTAAACCTTTGAAGTCTTTGAAGTAGCTGCTGCCGGATCCTCAACCGCCATTTTTTGAAAATAATGCTATGTATTCTGGGAAATTTGTGACTGAGGGAAGGCATCAAGGCACGTCCCATGTATCCTTGGTATGTTAGCTAAACAGCGGGCAAACCGAGTACACATGCCTCGGTAGCAAATGAACATTGGAATGCGCCTTGGCGGGTCCTGATGACGTATCTCCTAGGCAACCGGGGCGGGATCAAGGCATCAAGGCAAGGTTCCTTGGCTTTGAGAAACACCCATGCTCTCCAGCCCCGCTGATCACAAACTGACTCTGATAATTGGAGACTCCTACCTGTAGCTCAGTCATCGATTCAGTCCATGGCAAAGAGCTCATGTAGCTGCCCCGGCTCTTCTCTAGCAAACAGAAACTTCCTACAAGTTTCCTGCACTCCTCTCTATTCGACCCAGACACACCATCCTCCGAGGCGTCCTCCAGCCCGCACTATCCCCACACTTCAGCCACCTGCTGCTCTGTGTTAGCTAGCGGTGCAACGGATCAAAAAACTCACAGATTGGATCAGATCACGGTTTTGAGTCACAGATCGGACCACTTTTTGGATCAGCAGGAAGAAACGAAAATGAAAAGACGTAACTTTGCTCCCCATTTATTTTGTAAAACACTTAGTGCAACATTTTCCACTCAATGCCCATTAAATACAACATTTAATTTAAGATGTCAATCCAATGTTTAAATAACATTTTGAATCAAATTGAACCATATTTTCTCACTGAAGGGTGTTTGTGACAGAATTTTGTAACAGCATATATTTAAATCCCTTGTTTTGAACAACAGAGTCTGACCTCATGGCTGCAGCTATAAACACACCGTTTGTTAGCTCGGTCAGATTATGCTGCTAAATGCTGCGGTGCTTAGTGGATGTTGCGCTGCGCATTTGTGTTGGATTCTGTCACTGACACACCAGGATGATGTCACTTCACCTTCCTTCTTCCATCATCACTGTATTTTACGGAGAAGCTAGAATGTTTCCATACACGTGACTTGGACAATGCAGGTGGTTTTTTGAGCTCTTCCCCATCTCTGCTAGCCATGACTACCGCTGTGCTGTTCTCTTTTGGATTGAACAGGTGGCGCATCGGTCCTCCACATGAACACAACTCTTTATTTATTTTCATCGACCGGACCATGTGCATGCCAAACCGTAAGGAGAGATCCGTGCGGATTTATGAACTGTTGCACCCCTAGTATTAGCGTGAGCTGCTAATAAAGACGTTTCCACACAAACCTGCTTGTCACATGTGAAACCCCATATGGCACGCAAATAATGTATATAATCACCACATGTCTCCTGTGCTTCCAGCTGCTTGACCTGCAGACTCCAGAGTACCAGCCTCGCTGTGCTGGATTATTTACGGTATTAGGCTACCCAAAATGGTAGATATAAACAAAATGCCAACGTCAGATTTTATTATATTTTACTTCAAATATAATTTATAAAGAAAATAGTGTATTTTCATTCTGCAACCCTCTAAACACCCCGTGGAGGTAATATTTTGTCAAAAATACTGCTTTTTATGAAAATATTCCATATTGTACCTTTAAATGTATAAGAAATATGAAGGACTGAACGTGCAGCAGCAACATGTCTTTCCTTCCTTCCTTCCTTCCTTCCTTCCTTCCTTCCTTCCTTCCTTCCTTCCTTCCTTCCTTCCTTCCTTCCTTCCTTCCTTCCTTCCTTGATCTGATTTACAAGCTAACAGCTAGTCACACTGTCACCTTTCAAAATAAAAATAACACCTCCAATCACAAAACCTTTCTATCACTTCAACTGAGGTCAATTTTAGAAACCTTTACACTGCCGTCAGTTTCACATACGAATATGATGAAATTCCAGCTCAAATTGTTCCAGGCTGCAGTGAAATTGCTACAGACAGGTGTGGCTGTGGTTATCCCTCGCTAATAACAATAACATCTGCTATCATGTGAGTTTGATGACAGTGAAAAGGTTCATGACATTACTTTTATCAGAACTGCTATGAAATTTCAGAGATTTAAGTTGTTTTAATACTCTACGTTTTTTCTCCAAACTGAGGCTGTTCAGAGAGACGAGTAGGATAAGAATTGTTTACGTCCTCAAGACGTGAACTAGTGCTTTAAAGATCAGTCCTTTATCAAGGCACGTCTATTCATGTAGTGAACATGTGTTTGAACTAGCCTCATCTGTTTTTACTGCAGTCGTTAAGGAGATTGCTTCCAGGAAATTTCATCATTAATATTAATAATATGTGTTTCATAGACTCTCAAAGTGCAGATCTGAGGCCTGTAAAGATTCACTGAGTGTTCCTATGAAACAGAGACACAGAGTGGATAAAACTGAGTTATTATTATTAGAAATACTCTGATGCTGATATTGGTATCGAGTATCGGGGACAATACGATTTTAATGTACTCGTATCGGTTAGTTAACCAATACCATGAACCGATACTTAAAATGTGGAAAATCTGCAATAATTTCACAGAAAATATTTAGTTTTCACTTAAAATTTTAGATTTGTAGTTATTTTTATTGATATTTAAATCTTTTTATCCAGTTCACCATCATTTTTTGTAACAAGCAGACAAGAAAATAAAACCTGTCTTCCAATTCATTGCTTTTTTGTGTGGTAGAAGTATCTGCATTGGTACTCAGTATCGGTAAGTACTAAGATCCAAGTATTGGTATTGTATCGGTTTGAAAAAAGTGGTGTCGTTGCATCCTTAATTATGATCATGTTTTGCCACTGAGGACTGAGTAACGTGTTGTTCTTGTGTTTTAAAGCGTCTCATCAGTTCAAAATCTGCTTGATCAGCAACTCTTAGAAAGTTGAAAGTCTTGAAATATTGATCTGATAGTTTCTGGGCTGCAGCTTCTAATCACTCTGCTGTCTGAACAGACAGTTAAACAGCACCAGAGCAAACACTCAACTTTTTATTACATAAGTGCATAAGAGACAATGTTAGTTACAAAAAAAAAACAAGACCTTGTGTTTGATTCTTATGGGCTGGAATAATCACCCAGATGGTATACTAAATACTAAAACAACAATGTTTTTATGCAGCTCTGTCAATCAAATCTGAAGGATTTACATAAATGAATGAAAACAAAGTAACAGAAACAGGTAATTTGATTGGATAAACAACACATGCACCAAACGTTTCAGTTCACGCTAGCCCGCCCAGTCTAATCAAATGTGCCGTCTCACATTCTGATGCCAAAGCCTCATATCAAAAGGAGCATTAGTCCACAGCCAGTAATCCAAAAAGCAGCTTTGTCTAAAACATGAGCTGAAGCCATCAAGTGACTTCAAATGCATCATAGGATTTTGGAATTCCTTGTGGTTTTAATTGAATCAAGCGCTGAAAGCAGTGAAACAGAGTGATAAGAGCACAGAAGGAAGGTGACGATGTCAGCAAACAGCTGCTCAATCAATCAGCTGAAGAGGACGTATCATTGTTATGTTTCTTGAGCTGCTGTGAGGTTTTTACCTGCTGCTGGAGAAGGTGAACAGGGAAAAACAGAGAAGCTTTGTAATGCCACAGTATGGCGGGAAGCTATTACTGCTGACTCATGGTCTCCATGAACACATAGAGAAAACATCTCTGTTGACGTTCCTGTTTGTGTACGTTATAAATAAAAAACAGCACCGGAGAGATTCACTGTCACTGGAAATGTTCACTTTATACCGGTTCTTTATATTTCAGTGCAGAACCTTTAACTCCATTAGTGTAAACATATGACAGAATGACACTGAGGGTTAATAATAACAACATATCAGTCGATAGTCATTTGATGGAGATTGGACACTGTACAGGAACATTCAGGCCCACCGTCATGGACGGGCCTGATGCGGCCCGGTTCAGAAATGTGATGTGAAAGTCGTACCTCATCAACATTCCTATGCATTAGAGAAAAGCTATAGGCAAGCAAGCTGGCTGTTTAACAACTGAATACCAGAAGAACATGGAGGTTGAGATCAGTTTATCAAACTAAATGCAGATCTATGCAGAGTTTATATCAGTTACCCAGTCAGGTTTGAGTCATGTTTACCAAAAACTTTAGAAGAACGACTGACTTGTGATGTAGTAGGTGTAAAATATTCAATAAAATGTTGTGCTGCATGACTGTCTTTATTTTCACTCTTACATGTAGCGTTATGATGCGCAAATTTACATCTGAATAACTGATATCGGCTCTAAGTGCATTGTGGGTAAAACCCGTCACCACCCGTCCACCACCGTCATTTGAATGACATTCTTCACCTCAAGCAAGTTGGTGGCACTAATGCACTAATTCCTTGTTTGCTAGTCTTGAATGATTATCAAGAAGAAGAAGAGTGTGCTAACTGGTAGTCATGATGTAAACATTCAGAGAAATACACACAAGAAAGGAATTTACAAAGGTTTTTAGCAGGAGAATTAAATTGAAGAAGACTACTTTGTTGGAGTACATTAACTAGACGTAAAAGGATTGTTTTTGTTCGAGATGACGGCTCTGTGATGGTGAGTTACATTACATTATTTTTCTTTCATAGTGCATCAGGGCAGTTTCAGCAGGGAGTAGCATCACAGATAAAAGCAGCAGAAAAATATCAAAAAGAATCGACATGGAAGAAGCAGGACTTGTTGTGTTTTCTGTTTGTTGTTGTTGTTAACTGGTTTGCGTGCAAGCAACAAAAACCGGTTGTTTCGCTACGTCTGTTCATTTCCCTCCGAATCAGCGTGACTTAACCAAAGATCTTCTATCAAGGAAGATGGCTCACTCACATATACAAAGCAGGTAAACAGCAGGGTCTTGACAGTGGTTCAACCGCGTCTCCTTTTGGAGAACAAAAACAAATGTTCTGACTACCGATCTAGAACAGAGTGATCGTTCAGAAAAACTCCAGAACCTTCCTCAGCTAGTTCCTTTTTGACCCAGAAATATGTAACATACTGCCAACAGGACGTAAAAACGCTAACGGGTTAAATAAAAACTGTGCCCCCCCCAAAAATAAACTGCTGCCCCCCCCCATCTAAATTGTCCTGGTGCCGGGTCTGGTTCAGGCTCCTAAAGCCGTTTTACATTTTCATTTTGCTGAGTTTGTGTTAAAGAGGCCATTCCATTAAAAACGGTTTTTCTGAGGTTTCTGTTGAATATTTTAGCTCCACAGGTGTTCTTACCTTCATAGTGGGTGTGAAAACAGGTCAACAACTTCTCTTTCAGTTTTTATCTCTCAAACTACGCAGGTGGCGATAAAACCCGAGTTCGAATGGCCTGTATCTTTTTCATCACAACTCCTTTGCTCGTTAGTATTCGGCAGCTCCTGCAGTTGAAACCATACCTAGCATGCTGCTGGCTAAAAGCTGTTAGCACAAGATGTAACAAACAGGAAGACACAACGTCTGACGTTGCCATGCGCAGTGGGGCAGGAAACAGTATTCTTTGCTCTCATAGGCTAGTTTGTTAGCCAATCAGAGTCCAGAAAATTAGAATAATGAATATTAATTAGTTGCTGCCGAAGCCTGACGAATTATGACCCAGACAGATTGAAAAGTCTGTTAATCAGTGTTTCCTGACATTTTTTAGATATAAAATGTTTCATATTACAGGTTAATACTTAAGAAATAACCACAAAGTCATGAAATTTGTGTGAAATGACCTCTTTAAAGACATAAATATCCATTCTTATGACAAAAACCTGAAGAGCATCATAAAAGGGTGAATATTTCACATTCAGACACAGGTGTGTCAAACTGGAGAGATATTTGAAACCCATTATAAACTCACATTTATTCTGTTGATATGTCACTAGAACTTAATGGGTTAAATTTATTTGCGTATGCACTGTGGTGCAGCTGGTTAGCACTGCTGGTCTTAGCTTTGACTCATGGGTGGAACTCCCCTAATGTGAGTGTGTTTCATTTGGAACTGTTATGGACCAATGACATGTCCAGGTTGTACTCCGCCTTTCACCCAGTTGCTGCTGGGCACTAAATCTGGACAAGTAGGTAAATGGTAAATAACTACTCTGGAGTGTCAGTGAAGACTCTGGAAGTAGATGAGAGTATCAGACAGAAGTTAATCAAATCAAATCAAAAATACTTTATTAATCCCCGAAGGGAAATTAAGTGTTGTTGTAGCTCAATTCTTTTTCAGGAAGCCGTTATAGAAGGTTATAGGTGTGGACAGGAAGGATCTCCTGTAACGTTCTGTGCTGCAGCGGATTATGAAGAATCTAAGAGAAAGAGTCTATCGTGATTTGTCTTTAGCCAATCACAGTAAATCAAGCTCTTACAAATCCAGTCAGGAGAAAAACGCACACATCTTTACTACTAAGAAATACACAAAGTTATTACCTTTGTTCATTTTCAACCTAGAAATCATCTCGAGTTCACCTAAAACAGATTCAATAGCGGCTTTTACACGTACATCCACCGGCATGGCCATGTTTGTTTTGCATTTCCTGCCTGGGCCATTGCTGCCAATCATACCTGAACACCCGCCCCAAAGCACAACGCTATGATGGTCCAAACCACCAGTGGCTAAGAGTCAGATGGTTTAGTTGGAGCAGAACAAGATGGATTTTTGTGGGTTTGGAAAACTCCAAATCTTGCGAGAATCCATTATGCAGCGCAAGGTTAGCCAGAAGTCTGGTGGTTCGATTCCAACAACTATTGATATGTTTGTACAATCCCTCTGATATTACCAACGGGGTGTCCCACTATGACAGACACCACTGGTGTTACTGATGTGTTTTCTAATAACATGGTTAAAGATGTAAAGTTTCCTTCCTTCCTTCCTTCCTTCCTTCCTTCCTTCCTTCCATCCATCCATCCATTTATCCATCCATCCATCCATCCATCCATCCATCCATCCATCCATCCATCCATCCATCCATCCGTCCATCCATCCATCCATCCATCCATCCATCCATCCATCCATCCATCCATCCATCCAACATTCATCCATCCAACATCAATCCATCCATCCATCCATCCATCCATCCATCCATCCATCCATCCATCCATCCATCCATCCATCCAGAAAGAAAGGAAAGAAAGAAAGAAGGATCAGTAAGTTGATATTTGGACCATAAACAGAAACACTGTTATGTGTTTAAATGTCAGCTGACTGATTTTACATTCAGTAACATTCAGTTTTAATACCAAAGGTTAATCAGTTGATCTATAGATTGATGTTCCATAACAGAGAACAGATTCAACTTTGACCCAGTTGTTTTCACAGCATGAGAAACTGAACCTCATCAGTTCAGGATGTATCTGCTGCTGATTTCACTCTGTAACATCCTAAACACTGAAATGATGAAAGTTGCTTGATAATGAGTTTATTGCAGTGTTTTCATAACTTATCACATCACTGCTGGTTTCACACTCTCCCGAAGATAAAAATAACCCCCACTTCCTGTCAGACAAGCAGTTTTACTGTGGTATTGTTTAAAAATTCGCTCGCTTGATGTCGCTTCAGCCTTGAATCTTGAATCTTTGATTTTTTTACTTTCATTCAGGCTCGCGCTGACGCACGCGCACCTCCGGCGCTTACACACAGCAGCAGACCGACCCAAACCACGCAGGGGGGAGAAGCCACCGAGTCATGGAGGCGATATGGCTCTATCAGTTCCGGCTCATCGTCATCGGGGACTCCACGGTGGGCAAGTCGTGTCTGATCCGCCGGTTCACGGAGGGCCGCTTCGCCCAGGTGTCCGACCCCACCGTCGGCGTGGACTTCTTCTCCCGGCTGGTGGAGATCGAACCCGGAAAGCGGATCAAGCTGCAGATCTGGGACACGGCGGGTCAGGAGCGCTTCAGGTGAGAGGAGACCACTTTGACTCTAGTGGATTTTTAAATTACCAGAGTATTCATTTTGGCTTTTATTTATTCAGTTTTTTTTCGGACTTTATTTAGAAAATAATGAGTTTGTTACGAATAGAGGCAAAAATATTCAAATCGTTTAAAAAAAAATCACCACCTGTGAACACTTCTGCATTCTGAGAAAATAGAAGCAAAAGCTCACAAAACAAAACGGAAGTAAAGAACATGTGAATATCTTGTGAGGTGTTTCCTTTTTTTTTACCTGAATGACAGTAGAATATAAACTCAGGAAAGGAAATGTGGGTTTAGTTGATCATTTTATTTGTTGGTAATAAATCTTTTACATTCAGAAAGCAGGTTTATTTTCCTCTTACATGGTTTGGGTTGAGCTGCAGAGTTGAGACAAGACACAAAGGTGAATTAATAAGTTATTAATTGAACAAACCAGAGCTTCAATAACACGTGGAGCAACCAAACACAGCAGAAGCTCCTCCTCCTCATGCTGGTCACACACTTTCATTCTTAACCAGCAGTCACAAGTCAGCTGACGTGGTCGTCACTCTGACGCAGACGGCACGTCCAAACTCATCCTATTTGTATTCAGTGGGGTTAAAGACAAGCCTGCGCCATCACACTGGACCTTGTTGGATCGGTGATCAGCCCAGCGTTCAGTGATCCACCTGCTGTAGCAGGATCTGTTCTCACAAGGTGCCGCTGATCAGGTGCCAATCAGTCACCTGACTGTCAGCACCTGAGGTGGAAGTCAGTGGCTGGATAAGATGATGAGCATTTGT
Source organism: Pachypanchax playfairii (assembly GCA_006937955.1). Classification (NCBI taxonomy): domain Eukaryota; kingdom Metazoa; phylum Chordata; class Actinopteri; order Cyprinodontiformes; family Aplocheilidae; genus Pachypanchax; species Pachypanchax playfairii. Next base: position 360,907 of record SSNP01000043.1, on the reverse strand, counting down.
AGGGAAGTTTGTGTCTTTCAGGACACAATCACATGGTCCATCTGACCACAGAAACCATCTTTGTTTCAATATGAGTAGTAGTAAAAACCCTTCGCTCATGAAAAGTAAACTCAGCAGTCTTGTTTGTGGCGAGCGCGAGCAGCTAGCTGACGGAAACAGGCTGTATGAATGTCGTGGTGTTTTTATGTCAGATTTTACTGACTGATGTTTCTGCCGTTTGTTTTCAGTCTAACTTGTCTTGTTTGGTAAGTGGCATCGTTTAGTGTACTAGCTGCTGGTTTTACAGAACTGAGAGAGATGACCCCCGACCTCTGTGTCAGGTTGAATTTTCTTATCGAGCTCACTGACGTACAGTGGGGCAAAAAAGTATTTAGTCAGCCACCAATTGTGTAAGTTCTCCCACTTAAAAAGATCAGAGAGGCCTGTAATTTTCATCATAGGTATACCTCAACTATGAGAGACAAAATGAGGAAAAAAAAATCCAGAAAATCACATTGTCTGATTTTTAAAGAATTTATTTGCAAATTATGGTGGAAAATAAGTATTTGGTCACCTACAAACAAGTAAGATTTCTGGCTTTCACAGACCTGTAACTTCTTTAAGAGGCTCCTCGGTCCTCCACTCGTTACCTGTATTAATGGCACCTGTGTGAACTCGTTATCAGTATAAAAGACACCTGTCCACAACCTCAAACAGTCACGCTCCAAACTCCACTATGGCCAAGACCAAAGAGCTGTCAAAGGACACCAGAAACAAAATTGTAGACCTTCACCAGGCTGGGAAGACTGAATCTGCAATAGGTAAGCAGCTTGGTGTGAAGAAATCAACTGTGGGAGCAATTATTAGAAAATGGAAGACATACAAGACCACTGATAATCTCCCTCGATCTGGGGCTCCACGCAAGATCTCACCCCGTGGGGTCAAAATGATCACAAGAACGGTGAGCAAAAATCCCAGAACCACACGGAGGGACCTAGTGAATGACCTGCAGAGAGCTGGGACCAAAGTAACAAAGGCTACCATCAGTAACACACTACGCCGCCAGGGACTCAAATCCTGCAGTGCCAGACGTGTCCCCCTGCTGAAGCCAGGACACGTCCAGGCCCGTCTGCAGTTTGCTAGAGAGCATTTGGATGATCCAGAAGAGGATTGGGAGAACATCATATGGTCAGATGAAACCAAAATAGAACTTTTTGGTAGAAACTCAACTTGTCGTGTTTGGAGGGGAAAGAATGCTGAGTTGAATCCAAAGAACACCATACCTACTGTAAAGCATGGGGGTGGAAACATCATGCTTTGGGGCTGTTTTTCTGCAAGGGGACCAGGACGACTGATCCGTGTAAAGGAAAGAATGAATGGGGCCATGTATCGTAAGATTTTGAGTGAAAACCTTGTGAAGACTTACAGAAAACGTTTGACCTCTGTCATTGCCAACAAAGGCTATATAACAAAGTATTGAGATTAACTTTTGTTATTGACCAAATACTTATTTTCCACCATAATTTGCAAATAAATTCTTTAAAAATCAGACAATGTGATTTTCTGGATTTTTTTTCCTCATTTTGTCTCTCATAGTTGAGGTATACCTATGATGAAAATTACAGGCCTCTCTGATCTTTTTAAGTGGGAGAACTTACACAATTGGTGGCTGACTAAATACTTTTTTGCCCCACTGTATATAATAACTAGACAGAGGAACGTAAAGTTGAAGCTATTGACATGAGTAACAACTAGGGTGACCATTTCCACAGCACAAAAAAGAAGGACATTCGGGAGAAGGAGGACATTCCGGAGACATTCAAACCCTGGGGGTGGGGGGTTTTGATGGCGGTGGTATCTCCTTGGGGTAATGGTTTTGCAATATTGATGGAAATTTGGGAAATTTTCGGGAGGAACTCTGAAATTTGGATTCTTCCTGGAAAATGTATATTTTAAAAGGACAAAAAAGAAGTAAAAAAAAGTAAACCACATGCAGCGAATGTTGTTCGCCAACAAATAGGTTTATGGCTTATTGTATTGTTGTCTGTTTTTAGTAATATTTTATATCCTACTTTATTGAACTCACCATGAATTTCAAACGCTCCTTGAATGCATCACAGGTGTGTGTGATTAATGGTGCGTTCCCACCGGCCCAACCATCAACTTCATGAGCAGCAAGTTTATATGTAAAGTCTATGGTGGACGGGCGTCAGACAGACGTCAACGGCTTTGCGTCGCTTTGTGAGCGTTATGAGCGGCAACTTTTCAAGCTTATCTAGCGTTTCAGGCGTTGACGCTTGAAAAGCTTGAAAAGCTAGAAAAGCTCAAAGTTCAGCTAGCTGAACTTTTGACGTTCATAACGCTCTTGAAGCGGCATGTCAGCCAATCAGAGCGTCACATCGTAGTGACGTAAGACATCACAGCACGTAGCCGGAAAGAAGCGGGATGAGCCAAAATGGAAGATAAATTAACCTCATCCAAACGTAGCTCCTGGAGCAAATGGTTAAACTCACCAAACTCAGAACGCATCTGAAGAATGGGGTGTATCCACAAATGGCGCTAATGCACCCGACGTCAACGTTGTCTAGATCTATGAAGTAAATAAATCCAAGCCACTGTCTCAATATGATCCGCCATAGCTCTGAACATCCGATAACAAAGGAAGCCCTGCCTTCGCGCTCTTTTTCGGTCAGGCTTTACGAGCTTTAACGCCTATGCGCTCTGACTGGCAGGCGTTATGAGCTTCAACTTCAAACGTCAAATATGGAGCGTTATCAGCGTTGCTTGACGTTGACAAAGTGGCCGGTGTGAATGCACCATAACGCTGCTGCTACAGCCCAGTTTCTGACTCCCGTTGCAGGAGAAGAGAGCTGAGCAGCTTAGGTCTCTAATATGCAAAAAATATCGGTCACAACGGTGTGTGAAGAGAGAAAAGGGAGAGTGAGAGGGTGAGAAAGGCAAAAAAAACCACGGTTCCCAATGAGGAGCCGAGTCCCGTCGTTCACTTCAAAGAGCTAGTTCTTAGAGCCGTTACATTCCCAAACGACACAACACTACTCTGTTCAGGCAAAGAAAACAAAAAATGGGGAAAAAGATTTATGTCAAAAGGAGGTCAAATGGGTGTCCGTCTTGAAGGTGCGCCGGTAGGCTGTCCGTCTTAAAGGACGTATGGCCACCTTAGTAACAACTAGCGTAGCATCTCTGCAGATGCCACGTGGGATTTTTGGAACTAGATTTTATGAATTAGAGTTGTGGAACTGAAAGTCCCGCCCACTTGCAGTCCTGCACACGGTCAAAGTGTTTTCAGCTTCAAGTAACTATTTAAAGAAAACACCTTAGAAAATTTTAAATCTGGACATCTGGAGCAGGAATCTAAAAAAAACAATTATCAGAGGTGTTTTTAAAATGTTTTAGTCAGAAATTGTCCTATTTGTTGGAGGGAACGGGACTTAAACTGTTTACTGCAGCCATCCACAAGGGGGCGCTCTGCTCCCGTTACATTCAAACACCTAATTATTGTTCATGTTGAAGGCTAACTGAAACAATTTCTGACCCGACCATCTGAATGCTGCAGCTGAAATCGAGACCAGGCTACGTTTTCCCAAACTGGTGTTGTCCAGTTTTGTTGAGCCTGAACAAATTTAAGCCTTGATTTCCTGTTCTAATCTGACAGGATCAGCACCCTGTATGGCCTTTTGCTGCTGCAGCTCAGCTGCTTCCAGGTTCTGCATGTTGTGCCTTCAGAGACATATTCTTATAGTCCGGTTTTATAGTTCTACTTCAACATCTGTGACAGATATATATGATCAAATCTTACCACTGGTGTTATATAGTCTTTATTTGTCCTGAAATATAACTTATATTCTTGAGTTATTCTCAAACAGGAAGTGAAATGCTCTGTTTACCAAAAATCCTATCTGTCCCTCCCCTCTTGAAGGCTGACCCTCGAGCTGCCTGAATAAAATGGTGAATAAATTCCTGTAACTCTCGCAGCCAAATGCACATTTTCACTGAGACATTTTTAGAAAGTAAAATACTACAAACGATGGTACTTATTGCTTCAGAGTCTCGCAGCTCTGCGCGTGTGTGTTTAATCTGCAGGAGCAGCACGGACACACCGGGCAGGTCCTGGTGTAACATTATTACATCACTATGTTACAGTTGGTCGTTTTCCAGGAGAGAGTGGAGCAGCTGCTCAGAGAGCAGGATGCAGGAGGATTACTGAGAAATGTATGAATTAAACCAAAAACCATTCTTGAAGGTTTAATAAGGAAATGACATCACTTAAACGCTCTTGATTTTGCATGATACAGAACCTTTAAAGTGTGCATCACATTTTTTAAACCCCAGTCACGCCCTCTGAGAAGAAACAGAGAAACAGCTTTAACAAGTGATTCAACAACGTACCTAATAATGTGACCAGTGAATATATTACCTGTTACAATAAATCTTTCTTTAGCAATGGGTGATTTCCTGCACGTGTTTACAGGTAAAGCAAGAGTGTGAAGTGTTACCATGGTGCAGTTACCAGACATGCAGGACTTGTTGTTTATGTTTTGTAGAACAGAATCAGCCCACAGTTCTGCTTGTATTTACATGTTCCTGTGTGTCTGAAACCCGATACTTTCTTCTTTATTTCTATTATGATTTAATTGTTTATTTATCTAAAAACTATTTTGATTAATGCAACAATGACTCTTTTTTTTTTGTTATACTTTAACATTTTTGTGGTTTACTGAATTTCATTCAAGCTCGTTCATTTGTTGTCCACGGCAACAGAACAAAACCCAACCTTCAGTGCAGCGAGTCAAACGCTGCATAAGAATTCGTGTGATTCAAAGACTAAAATATGTTTTCACACTTCTGTGCGCACACAGCCGAGCTCATCATCCTGTCAGGAGGGGGCTGCTCTCACCTGCCGGGATTGATGAGTGTTTCCATAGCAACAGCGACCACGTGCATGTGAGATCGGATGACGAGTCGAACCTTTTTCAGGTGTAAATGCTAAATTACAACACGCCGTTTTAGGAATTTTACAGAGGAAAAAAAAATCTGTTATTAGCACGTTTTCTCTTTGCAGTTTAAAACCAAGGTTCTTATTTTTTTGGTTCTGTCTTTGAAGTGATTCTTCAGTGGAATTTCTTAAATGATTGTAACAAAATCTGTGAAGGAACAAAGTAACAAAGAAAACATTCAAGGGTAAAGAAATGTGGAGAATTAGTAGCTAATCTGCACCGTGATCCATGGCGAGTTTCTGATGAGTCACCTTCATGTTTAAATGTATCTATGATGGTATTTTTATCATTTAAAGTACAAAACACAACAAATTCTACCAAAATAGAAAAGATGTGTGTGAAAAAAAAATCCACTCAGAGGGAAAGTAAGATTAAATGGTTCCTCGTCAGGCCCTGTGATGGACTGGAGACCTGTCCAGGGTGTCCCCCTCCTCTCGCCCAATGACTGCTGGAGATAGACACCAGCTCCCTGCGACCATGAACAGGAAGAAGCAGGTTCAGAGAATGGATGGATCCTAATCAGTACGAGTTCCTCTATAAAAGCAGGAGTTTGGGGAATTTGCTGGTGTGGAGCATGTAGTTGTGTGTTAACACACACTGTCAGAGACATCAGTAATAACAACTAGGGCTGCGGGAGTTCAGGAAGTAGAGTATATCATCCAATAATCAGAAGATTGTCCGTTTGACCTTGACTCTGACCTCGTGACTGGACATGAACATTCATCCTTCCTGTATATGTATCAATATTGAGGGTCACCATGTTGCTGCAATGTAGTTTATAACCACCAGAGTTTAAATGAGGGATGATTCACCTTGAAAAGCTTTGGTCATTATTATTATTATGATTAATTGTTGCTGCCCACCATGTTGGAAAATATTTCGTGAACATTTGTTGTCCATCATTCGACTGTGAGAAAGATTTTTCACACATGTGAATAAAACATTAAGTTCGATGATCTTAGAAGTGAATGTCACAGCAGATTTACGCTCAGGTTAGACAGTGTGATGCTCAGAGAAACCGCGAAAACAACAAGAGCTCCATCTCCAACTCTACAGACCTCAGTCAGCAGGTTAAAGGTCACGACAAGACAGAAAAAGACTTGGCTTGTTGGGAAGACTTGCAGAGGAATCCCTCCTCTCTGAAAAAAAGATAACAGCATGACTGTCATATTGTTTTTTTTTTTAAGTTTAGCTAATAAAAGTTTCATCTGAACAAACCACAAAACTTGTGCAACGATGTGACATCTGACACCAACCAGATGAGACGTGTTTACCCATAATTCACAACATCATGCTTGTAGAAGACCGAGCCCCTCGTTCCAGCGGTCAGCACGGTGGTGGAAGTCTGATGATTTGGGCGTGTTTTGTAGTAACTGGACCGGGACATGGTCAGTCTGACAGCTGGGAACAAACGAGATCATGACGCAGGTTGATGATTCTAAACAGCAGAAAACTGCTTCATGTTCTTGATGCTAAACGAGGTTCTACAAGTGGACCCAGTTCTTCCCCACAGCTTTTTGTTCACTTGCATTTAGATCTGAATCGTCTCAGAACCTGATAAAACTAGATCATTTTTTATCGTCCTGATAGTTAAAACTATTAGAAAATGTGAACTTTCCTTTCTGTTGACTATATTTTAAACACCCTCAAATAAGTCCTGCTGACAGGAAACATCAGTGAGGTTAATTCAGGTATTCAATTTAAGAGAAATTTAGTTGCACTAAAATTCATCTCTTACTCCTGTCTTCGCCTCCTCTCCTCCAGTGACGCAGATCTTTGCTGTTTTATCTGCGTAGTTCTTGCTTCCATAAATATACCTGTTTATTATAAATGTGTCAGAATGAATGAATCACTACACAGATTTTTTGTTGCCTACTTACTTGCTCTTTCTGTTTCACTGGGAGTTTATCTTGGTAGAAAATCTGCGTTGTGAGACGCTGCGACGTGTTTGTGTGAATGCAAGGTGTCAAATCTGGTAAAAAAAAAAATGCACCAATTAAATAATTCTATAAAAAACACCATTTATCTGGTTTGATAATGAGTCTGTTCTGATAACATCATCTAATGGCTGATTTTTATCGAGGTATTAAGTTAACGAACTTGTCTGACACCTTATAACACCTCTGATTTTGAAGAAAGAAATCGTGTTCTATTGGTTGGTAACAACTCGTTTCAAGCTGGGTAGCAGAGTGGCAGCAGCTCAGGAGGTAGAACAGGTTGTCTGGTAACCGGAGGGTCACTGGTTTAAATCCCAGTCCACATGGATTGCACATCGAATCCCTGCTTTGTCTGGAAAAAGATCACTTCATCATTGTGTCCTTGGGCCAGACACTTCACCTGTCCTGCACGTTTGGTGGTGGTCAGTTGGCCTGGGGGCACGTGGCGTCTCACCTCTGTCAGTGTGTCGCAGCTGTGGCTACAACGTGTAAGATTTATCACCATCAAACGGTAGTGTGAAGCACTTGGTGTCATCAGACTCAAAAGCTATTTACCATTTTGCCCCACGATCAATAAGGTTCAGATCTGCCAGTTGCCTCAGCAGGTGCTTGTGGTTAAGTGTAACCCGTGAGGAGTCGGCGTCAGCAGCTGAATAATAAAAGAGAACAATCATCTTAGCTTTTCACATCAAGCTGGAACGTTGCTTGCATGCACAAGGGACTATCGAACACCTTGAGCATGACTTGACCACACAAATGCTTGACTTTCAAAGGACCGCCATCACTGACCGCAAGCTCAGTTAACCCACTGTTGAATTGCTACACTTTCTTCTGGCATGGCAGGTGTAAACACCTTGCAAGCCACAGCAGATCCACACACCAATACCAGCTTCTCCATCAACCCAGTTGTCACAGTTCTTTCTCTCCTCGATCAAGTGGATCTACCTACGTGAAACCATCTACAACCAAATTCCTGCGTCTTATGGCATGAAAGGAAAGAGAACTTCAGATTGGTATGAAACTAACACGGCTGAGATTGAATAAGTTATCAAAGCCATGCATACCGCATCAAACACAAGAAGACTCCTCAGACAGGAATCTTCATGTCCTCAGGGACAGAGACAAAGTCTGGGAAATGGCCCGACTCTGCACTGTCCAACATACAGACCACCTCCAGCAAAAGTGACATCAGAATCATGTGTGAGTGGTTGTAGTAAGTCTGGTGGTCACCTGCCCCTGTGGTATGAGGGTGTATGCAAACACGAGGGAGGAGTCTGTAGAAGTAGACCTTCACAGCAGGAATCCGGTCTGCAGAGAGGAGATGCATCTACTTACTGCCAGCTGACAGATTAGAGAGGAAACTGCAAGCATCAGCTCCTGCTTCACCTCCAGACCTGTCTCGATTTATCTGCAGAAGAAACCAGCGTTCAACATTCAATCCATCCTCAGATCTGACTGACAGATTCCATCTGCAGTGATAATAATAATAAATACTTAATTAATCCTTCATGGGGAAATTTGGCTCTGCATTTAACCCATCATCACCGAAAGGTGAGGAGCAGAGGGCAGCCATCTTAAACAGCGCCCAGGGGGCAGTTGCGAGGTTCAGTATCTTGCCTAAGGATACATCGACACATAGCCTCTGCTCGGACTCAGATCAACCTCCAGTCCAATGATCGTAGGACGACCTCCTTCCCGATAGACTACAGCTGCCCCGGGGTAGTCGCGGGTTCAGTATCTTTCAAGGATACTTCGACACATAGCCTGCCGGCACCAGGGATCGAACCCACGGTTCTCTGAATGAAAAGAGATCTACCTCTTGCTAGGCTACGCTGCCCACCAGCATGATCTATGTAACACAGTCTAAATGTCTAAGTTCTTCACCCACTTTTCAGACACCGATATTAGGGTCCTAACATCCTAATGTTAAAAAAAACGTACTTTCTTAATTATACAACTGAAAAAGATACCGTGGTTGTTAATATACCAAGATTGTACCGAGATTATAACATTAAATAAGATATAGTTTCATTGAACATGTTATGGAAACAAGCTGAGCAGGCGGTGATGGCTTGACGTGTCAGATATGTTGAATTTGAACGTGGTGATCAATCAGTTACTTTCCACAAGAGGATTAGTCATCCTCCTGCTGATAAGATCTCAGTTCCACCCCATAAAACAAACAAACACAGCAAACTGGGAATCCATCAGGATTATTTTTGGTATTAACGAACCTTAAATCTTTTCTGTTGTTTTACATCCTGTGCAGGTCTATTACCAGAGCTTACTACCGCAACTCTGTGGGTGGACTCCTCCTCTTCGACATCACCAACCGCCGCTCCTTTCAGAATGTCCACGACTGGCTGGAGGAGGCGCGCAGTCACGTCCAGCCACACAGCATCGTCTTCCTGCTGGTGGGCCACAAGTGTGACCTGGAGGCGCAGCGTCAGGTGTGTTTCTCTTTAGGCTGTTTGCTTTAAAATGGACAACACAAGGGATGTTTGATCTCTTGGAAGACGTCTATTTTTAAAATAGCATCGTCTTCACATTCAGATGAGCGTGCATTTGCCTCCGAGGTGAGATGTCGCTGCTTTTTAAAATTCCCATGGGGCAGCTGGAGGAGGGAATACAAGAATATCAGAATGACTGTGCAGAATTCTCTGCACAGCAGAGCCAAACACAACCAACAGCAGGATTTAGATCTGATAACTAAGACACTTTATTTTGATAATGCATCTTTATATTCTACTGGAATGCAAATTTTACCCATAATCCTTGTTGACTTCTGAAATCCTAAAGCGATGCACCTTTAGTGGAGGTTATAGCAGATATTCAGTATGTTGGACCACATCGACCTTTGCATCTGACGAGAACTTCTGATAAACTTGATCTCTGCTATGTTTCGTAGAAGTTGTTATGGATCCAATGAGTTTCAGTCACTCACATCAGGAAACTAACCTCATGTGATCTTCCAGGTGACTCGGCAAGAAGCGGAGAAGCTGGCAGGGGCCTACGGGATGCGCTACATCGAGACATCCGCCCGGGACGCCATCAATGTAGAGCACGCCTTTACCGAGCTGACCAGGGAGATATTTGCCTTGGTGCGATCTGGTGACATCACCATCCAAGATGGTTGGGAGGGGGTAAAGAGCGGCTTCGTGCCCAATGTGGTCCATTCGTCTGAGGAGGTGACCAAGAGTGACCGCCGCTGTCTCTGTTGATCTGGACACAGGCTGGACGATGGAATGAAGGTTTAAGAGTTGTTAAAGATTCAGAGGGGTGTGGCTAATGGACTGAAGTGTTGGCTTTGTGACTGAAACTGTTGGTAACTCCTCAGTTCTACTTTCAGACTGGATATAGATTTGGACGTTTGAGGAATTTCAGTGATGATAAAGGTGAAGAAACACCTTAAATTTGGTCAACTGACTTAAAGGGTTGTATCCATTTCTGTGTATGTTTTGTTTCTCAGAAGGGAAGGATCACGATTTCTCATTCGGGAGCTCCCGCGATGGAATTCTTTTGTTTTTGTAAAGACTTACAAAAAGCCTTAGGTATCCGATCCATTTCGGTTAAAGTACTAATGTCTTAATTTGTTTAAAATGCTCCCATCGTCTCCTCTTAACCAAGCCGACCAAAACCTCCTCTCAGTGTGCAATTTTATGATCACACAATAAGAAATCACTTCTTTTACTAAGAAGAGCAACAATAAAGAAGAAAAACGAAAATCAGCACCCTTCGATTAAACTCTTCCCGGGAAAATTTCTCATACTGACGCCTTCCTCCAAATTCCTGAACATGAATCCTAAATATAACACAAAGGATGTATTTCTGGGACCTGTGATTTTTTTTCCTTTGCTACTTTATTTCTGTCTGGAGCAGTTTAAGCTTCCAGTGAGTTTAACATCAAAGACCATATGGTTGCATTTATCTTTTAAACGTCACACTAAAACACTGTCACTCACTATAGACTCTATAGACATGTACAGCTTAACTGATCAAGGAGGACTTACAATATAAACTCTTGTCTTCTACTGGACATGCAACATGGCTTCAGAGGAATGGCGGCACTGGAAAGCACCTTAACAACCAAGTCTGTCTCAAGTCTCAAGCCTTAGTTGGGACATTTGAAGCATCAAAAGAAGCAAATCGGTTGGGTAAGACCAAAACAGAGGAACCACATCCGAAGAAGGGACACTTGCTGAAATTAACCAACAATCCACGTGTAGGACCGAAGGAAACGTAACCCATTCCGACCATGTGAAGATAGTCCAGTTGACCACCCAACCTAGCCAACACAAGTAAAGGCACACTACAAGATAACATTTTGTAAAGTGCAAGTAGTTTACTTTGCTTTTATATCTGTGCAAATGTAATGTCATATACACCTTTTATTCATGGTTTAATACACTCCGATTCTACAGATGGATGTAACCACCGAGGTGTTACAGCAGCGTGACGCAAAGTCAGAGCAGATATGCAGGTAAAAACTGTTATAAATGTGCTTTTAAAGTCACAGATTTCAAATTGTTTAAATTTGATGATGATATTTCAAGATGTACTCCAAACCCATTGACATGGAAATAAAGTCATAATGCTATATAATCCTGTCCTTTGTACTTCATTTTATGGTTTTAGTGCCTGTGTTTGGTTTTGCTGACTAAGACTTGTCGAGGTTAACGAAAGGCCGTGCTGTTCTGGGTTGCACCCATAACATCAGGCACATGACAGTTAAAAATCCACTCTTATCATCTTTTGATCCATTTTAAAGTGTCTCAGTGGTCTTTAAATTATGATTATGGCATTTTTGCCCAAAATCACAGTACCTGTGCCGTTTTCCAGGACGTAGTTTCTGCATAGCAGCAGTAGCTCATCAGCAATTTGGCCCGGATCCCTCCGTGTTTTGCAAATATCTGTTTATGCTAGCGCTACTGCTAGCTTACAGCCCCTGACACCCCCAACTAAGCATTACTGGTGCAACAAAGGTGGTTTGCAATATTGGAGCTATCTAGCCATACAGTTTTGAGCCAGATGTATGCTAGCGCTACTGCTAGCTTACAGCCCCCGACACCCCCAACCAAACATTACTGGTGCAACAAAAATGGTTTGCAATATTGGAGCTATCCAGCCATACAGTTTTGAGCCAGATGTATGCTAGCGCTACTGCTAGCTTACAGCCCCCGACACCCCCAACCAAACATTACTGGTGCAACAAAGGTGGTTTGCAATATTGGAGCTATCCAGCCATACAGTTTTGAGCCAGATGACAGCTCGGACAAGCCTGAGCGGTCGGGGCGGAGTGGAGTAGGAGCTTGTGTTCCCCCACTGGCTTTTCTACATCACAAACGCAGTCTTTTTTTAGACACATTTTAGCATCTGCTAGCATTCACAGCTATTTCAATGCAGAAATAATCAGAAATGCAATTTTAGGCTTAATTTTCTTCAGATATGTCCTCTAGCATAACACTAAAAACATGATTTTTATTGGAGTGGGTCTTTAATGAGATTTAGCAAGTCCGAAGTAAAAACTGGAGCTGGACTGTTACTGTTTTCTCCACCTGCCTGATCCTGTGCAGAGTAGCAGCGAGCTGGTACTGATCTCCAGCAATCACCAGCTGATAGGCGGGTCATGTGTTTTTGAAATCGTGGATAACTAAGAATGTTCTCCTTCCTTCAAATAAGCATTTTGCTTCATCCTACAGCTAAATGAGTCTTATTGCTCTTCCTGTTATAATCAGCTCCATTCTAACTACTGGAACATCCACGCTCACCTTCATACATGTGGATTCAGTCATGTGAGCAGCTGCCCTTCCAGCATCCCAGAAATTTCTGATTAGCTTTAGGTTTTTGTTAATTTCTAACCAACCAGTCTTTTCTTTGGCTATAATAAACTTAGTTTTCCATGAATGAATCTGAAGCACAATTCAGACAACGTAAAACGTTTGGATGAATAAATATTGGTGTTAGGACAGAAATCTGTCCCATAGAACATGTTTGTGTATTATTAACTGTCCATTTATCAAATTTAGCCTAAAGGTGTTTAATTAACAACCGATTCCAGTTAAACACATTTGATCTGAGTGTGAGAGGAGCAACCAGAAACTGAACAGTCATCCAGGAAGCATCTTCTTTCCTGGAAGTGTTCTCTGCTGCTTGCTGCCTGGAAATATCACCTCTTGTTTTAGTGTTTGAACTGCAGCTCGTGAGTAAAACAAGTTTGTTTTCATTATGTGGATGTTGAACTCTCAGTCTCTAAGGATTTTATGAGGTTGATCTATGATATGAACACATGGTAGAAGAGAAAGGTAATTTGGGGGTAAGTTGATGGAAAGCACTTTCCATTTGATGCATATACATATACGATGATTTACTGAAACTCTAGCAGGATTCTTAGTGCTATAAAGAAAACTAAACACATTCCTGCTGCCTGGGAAGCTTGTAGCATATCTACAGTACTTACTGGCACTTTGTTGCAACTTTACAGTTTGATCGGTTGCACATTAAGTTGCTTCATGAACGACCAGATGGTGAAATACAGATGTCAGATTGATATGCTAACACTCAGTCCAAGTAGGACCAGCTCTGCAGTAGACATGTTTTAATCTGTCACACAAATTTCATGACTTTGTGATTATTCTGAAGTATTAACCTGTAATCTGAAATATTTTATATCTTAAAAAAAACGTTAGGAGAAACTAATTTCCAGACATTCAAACTCAGAATAATCTGCTTGAAAATGTACCTGGATTCAGGCCTGCACTCATTAATATTTATTGTTCTAATTAGCTGGACTCAGATTGGCTAACAGCTAGCCTATGAGAACACGGCTTCCTGTATCCTCCCACGCTGTGCAACGGCTCTACGACTGTCTGAGTAACATATATAATAACATTCTGCATAAAGCTATGGGAGATTTCCAAACGGGAACAGCAGAGATGGAACTTTAATTTCGAGACCAACACTCCTCTGGACAGAGTACGAGTGGGAGGGGGGGTAGACCCCGCTGCTGAGTTAACTACACAATCTGGGAGTATCTCTAGAAATAAACTGAAGCCATTTGTCCTGCAAATCTGGATTGTTTGGTGATATGAACATTGTGTAAGTCCAGCTGGAGAATACCACAACAACCCTGACGGTCGGCCATGTTTGCTACTGAACAGCTGAGCTAACTTTGCAGCTAACTACACGGGCTGATGAATTCTAACAAGCAACATCACTGTGACATCACAATGATAGGGTTTTCAAACTCGCCTGTTTCCTGCACCTGATTCATTTAAGTGATTACAAAACCAAGAACACCTGTGGAACTAAGATATTCAACATAAAACTTATAAAAACACTTTAAAAACCTTTACAGAACACAACATTGTGTGTCAGGCAGTTATTTACATAGAATATGTTCAGCAGAAATAAGTGAGCGTTAGCATGTCTGGGGCAGCAGCATGAGGCACATCCATTTACTTTGCAATATTTCTGCCAGAATAATGATGTAAGTGAACCCTGACGGCTTTGTAAAAGTTTATAAATAATGCTCACATGAACTGCTGTGATTTTATAAAACCCTTTGACTTGCTGTTAGCATGTCCATCCAGTCAAAACTAATTCTTCTTTCTTGAATTTGAGGCTGTTCAAAGAGCTGCAGGTAAGGTATTAATATTTTTATAATTTTTCCTCTGAATTTCACTGCAAAAGATAGTAAGGGTTGCTTTATAGACTGATAGTCGTTTGAATATTTTCTGTTGTTTATCTCATGTTGTTCAATTTAATCCCCAATCAGAGCCAGATGTCTGATATCCTGATGCAGAACCGGCTCCTGGCATAGACAGGAGTATCTGTTTGAGCTGTCTCAGGCGGTAAAGCGGGTTGTCCAGTAACCAGAGGGTCACCGGTTCGAATCTCTGCTCCGCCTGGAGAAAAAAAGGTCACCTGGCCATTGTGTCCTTGGGCAAAAGACTTAACCCACTTCGGCTGTTTGGTGGTGGTCGGAGGGTCCAGCAGTGTCTGGCAGCCTCGCCTCTGTCAGATTGTGTCCCAGTACAGCTGTGGCTACAACATGTGTGTAGTTTATCACCACCAAACGTGTGAATGACAAACTGTAGTGTGAAGCTCTTTAGGGGTTGCTGAGTAAAGCGCTATACAAGTACACGCCATTTAGGAAAAAAAAAAGTTGTCTAAAGATGCTGTAATGTACATATTGTTAAATCAGCCTCTTATAATGCAAAGTATAAAATATAATGGCACCAACTCAACCTACATTATTTTCTGTTAGCAATTTAGAGCTTTAAAGGAAAACTTGCCCCCCCCCTCCTCCCTGGATGCGAATTGTACCCGTTTAGAGGCAAGATCCTGCCTTTCATAATATATGTTCCAGCTGTAGCTATCAAGTCAGTAGAAAACAGACAAAAACTTAATAAAGAAACAGACAAACGGAATAATTGTGTTGCATTTTCTTATTTTTCGTTGCATTGGCCACCGAGAGAAACACCATCAGAGACACACTGCTAAGGAGTGTGGTGTTGGTCTTCTTGACAGTGCCGCACCACTCCCCACATTATCCTTCCATTAACTGAGAAAACTGTGAGAACACTTTTACCCAATCAGATATGAAAAAGAGCGCAAGCACTTCTAGCCAATCAGAGGTGAGAAAGGCGGGACCTTGCCTCTAAATGGGTACAATTCTTAAACTCGCTCCCCGGATATAGTCTGAGATTTTAAAAAATAACATGAAAAATGGGAGTGACTGTCAGACTAGGGCGTGGCCTTCTGTGGTGTGGCTGACAAGTCACCCTGACTGACACACGCAACATGTTGGTTAATCATGACTTAGGCGTCAAGAGCACCAGAACTGACTCAGTTCAGATACATAAAACCTCTGATTTTTAAATGTTTAAATTTACATCTAATCACATCATTTATTTCTTAGAATAAAAACACAAAAAAATCACATTAAGGCCTCATCTCTTTGCCCAAATGTTCCTTTGTTTACTTCATTGTGTAAAGAAAAATAAATACAGACAGAAGAGCAGCAGAAAGATGAAACCAGGAACACGGAGATGTCGGAGTGTAGAAGGTCAAAGGACGGAGAAGCGGCAGGTCTGAAGGACAATGACTCCTGATCATGTGAAACTCATTAAGTCCTGGGAAGTGAAAACCAAAACTAGTTTATTTTGTATTTATTTGCTGTGTAGAATCCTCACATTACTGCCAACTGCTCGTCAACATGTGTGAGAGCTGCTGCCAGAGA
>SSNP01000043.1:311836-344725 GCA_006937955.1 Pachypanchax playfairii | reverse complement strand
TGGTTTGCAATATTGGAGCTATCCAGCCATACAGTTTTGAGCCAGATGACAGCTCGGACAAGCCTGAGCGGTCGGGGCGGAGTGGAGTAGGAGCTTGTGTTCCCCCACTGGCTTTTCTACATCACAAACGCAGTCTTTTTTTAGACACATTTTAGCATCTGCTAGCATTCACAGCTATTTCAATGCAGAAATAATCAGAAATGCAATTTTAGGCTTAATTTTCTTCAGATATGTCCTCTAGCATAACACTAAAAACATGATTTTTATTGGAGTGGGTCTTTAATGAGATTTAGCAAGTCCGAAGTAAAAACTGGAGCTGGACTGTTACTGTTTTCTCCACCTGCCTGATCCTGTGCAGAGTAGCAGCGAGCTGGTACTGATCTCCAGCAATCACCAGCTGATAGGCGGGTCATGTGTTTTTGAAATCGTGGATAACTAAGAATGTTCTCCTTCCTTCAAATAAGCATTTTGCTTCATCCTACAGCTAAATGAGTCTTATTGCTCTTCCTGTTATAATCAGCTCCATTCTAACTACTGGAACATCCACGCTCACCTTCATACATGTGGATTCAGTCATGTGAGCAGCTGCCCTTCCAGCATCCCAGAAATTTCTGATTAGCTTTAGGTTTTTGTTAATTTCTAACCAACCAGTCTTTTCTTTGGCTATAATAAACTTAGTTTTCCATGAATGAATCTGAAGCACAATTCAGACAACGTAAAACGTTTGGATGAATAAATATTGGTGTTAGGACAGAAATCTGTCCCATAGAACATGTTTGTGTATTATTAACTGTCCATTTATCAAATTTAGCCTAAAGGTGTTTAATTAACAACCGATTCCAGTTAAACACATTTGATCTGAGTGTGAGAGGAGCAACCAGAAACTGAACAGTCATCCAGGAAGCATCTTCTTTCCTGGAAGTGTTCTCTGCTGCTTGCTGCCTGGAAATATCACCTCTTGTTTTAGTGTTTGAACTGCAGCTCGTGAGTAAAACAAGTTTGTTTTCATTATGTGGATGTTGAACTCTCAGTCTCTAAGGATTTTATGAGGTTGATCTATGATATGAACACATGGTAGAAGAGAAAGGTAATTTGGGGGTAAGTTGATGGAAAGCACTTTCCATTTGATGCATATACATATACGATGATTTACTGAAACTCTAGCAGGATTCTTAGTGCTATAAAGAAAACTAAACACATTCCTGCTGCCTGGGAAGCTTGTAGCATATCTACAGTACTTACTGGCACTTTGTTGCAACTTTACAGTTTGATCGGTTGCACATTAAGTTGCTTCATGAACGACCAGATGGTGAAATACAGATGTCAGATTGATATGCTAACACTCAGTCCAAGTAGGACCAGCTCTGCAGTAGACATGTTTTAATCTGTCACACAAATTTCATGACTTTGTGATTATTCTGAAGTATTAACCTGTAATCTGAAATATTTTATATCTTAAAAAAAACGTTAGGAGAAACTAATTTCCAGACATTCAAACTCAGAATAATCTGCTTGAAAATGTACCTGGATTCAGGCCTGCACTCATTAATATTTATTGTTCTAATTAGCTGGACTCAGATTGGCTAACAGCTAGCCTATGAGAACACGGCTTCCTGTATCCTCCCACGCTGTGCAACGGCTCTACGACTGTCTGAGTAACATATATAATAACATTCTGCATAAAGCTATGGGAGATTTCCAAACGGGAACAGCAGAGATGGAACTTTAATTTCGAGACCAACACTCCTCTGGACAGAGTACGAGTGGGAGGGGGGGTAGACCCCGCTGCTGAGTTAACTACACAATCTGGGAGTATCTCTAGAAATAAACTGAAGCCATTTGTCCTGCAAATCTGGATTGTTTGGTGATATGAACATTGTGTAAGTCCAGCTGGAGAATACCACAACAACCCTGACGGTCGGCCATGTTTGCTACTGAACAGCTGAGCTAACTTTGCAGCTAACTACACGGGCTGATGAATTCTAACAAGCAACATCACTGTGACATCACAATGATAGGGTTTTCAAACTCGCCTGTTTCCTGCACCTGATTCATTTAAGTGATTACAAAACCAAGAACACCTGTGGAACTAAGATATTCAACATAAAACTTATAAAAACACTTTAAAAACCTTTACAGAACACAACATTGTGTGTCAGGCAGTTATTTACATAGAATATGTTCAGCAGAAATAAGTGAGCGTTAGCATGTCTGGGGCAGCAGCATGAGGCACATCCATTTACTTTGCAATATTTCTGCCAGAATAATGATGTAAGTGAACCCTGACGGCTTTGTAAAAGTTTATAAATAATGCTCACATGAACTGCTGTGATTTTATAAAACCCTTTGACTTGCTGTTAGCATGTCCATCCAGTCAAAACTAATTCTTCTTTCTTGAATTTGAGGCTGTTCAAAGAGCTGCAGGTAAGGTATTAATATTTTTATAATTTTTCCTCTGAATTTCACTGCAAAAGATAGTAAGGGTTGCTTTATAGACTGATAGTCGTTTGAATATTTTCTGTTGTTTATCTCATGTTGTTCAATTTAATCCCCAATCAGAGCCAGATGTCTGATATCCTGATGCAGAACCGGCTCCTGGCATAGACAGGAGTATCTGTTTGAGCTGTCTCAGGCGGTAAAGCGGGTTGTCCAGTAACCAGAGGGTCACCGGTTCGAATCTCTGCTCCGCCTGGAGAAAAAAAGGTCACCTGGCCATTGTGTCCTTGGGCAAAAGACTTAACCCACTTCGGCTGTTTGGTGGTGGTCGGAGGGTCCAGCAGTGTCTGGCAGCCTCGCCTCTGTCAGATTGTGTCCCAGTACAGCTGTGGCTACAACATGTGTGTAGTTTATCACCACCAAACGTGTGAATGACAAACTGTAGTGTGAAGCTCTTTAGGGGTTGCTGAGTAAAGCGCTATACAAGTACACGCCATTTAGGAAAAAAAAAAGTTGTCTAAAGATGCTGTAATGTACATATTGTTAAATCAGCCTCTTATAATGCAAAGTATAAAATATAATGGCACCAACTCAACCTACATTATTTTCTGTTAGCAATTTAGAGCTTTAAAGGAAAACTTGCCCCCCCCCTCCTCCCTGGATGCGAATTGTACCCGTTTAGAGGCAAGATCCTGCCTTTCATAATATATGTTCCAGCTGTAGCTATCAAGTCAGTAGAAAACAGACAAAAACTTAATAAAGAAACAGACAAACGGAATAATTGTGTTGCATTTTCTTATTTTTCGTTGCATTGGCCACCGAGAGAAACACCATCAGAGACACACTGCTAAGGAGTGTGGTGTTGGTCTTCTTGACAGTGCCGCACCACTCCCCACATTATCCTTCCATTAACTGAGAAAACTGTGAGAACACTTTTACCCAATCAGATATGAAAAAGAGCGCAAGCACTTCTAGCCAATCAGAGGTGAGAAAGGCGGGACCTTGCCTCTAAATGGGTACAATTCTTAAACTCGCTCCCCGGATATAGTCTGAGATTTTAAAAAATAACATGAAAAATGGGAGTGACTGTCAGACTAGGGCGTGGCCTTCTGTGGTGTGGCTGACAAGTCACCCTGACTGACACACGCAACATGTTGGTTAATCATGACTTAGGCGTCAAGAGCACCAGAACTGACTCAGTTCAGATACATAAAACCTCTGATTTTTAAATGTTTAAATTTACATCTAATCACATCATTTATTTCTTAGAATAA
Organism: Pachypanchax playfairii; assembly: GCA_006937955.1. NCBI lineage: Eukaryota > Metazoa > Chordata > Actinopteri > Cyprinodontiformes > Aplocheilidae > Pachypanchax > Pachypanchax playfairii. Next base: position 341,015 of record SSNP01000043.1, on the reverse strand, counting down.
AAACACAAAAAAATCACATTAAGGCCTCATCTCTTTGCCCAAATGTTCCTTTGTTTACTTCATTGTGTAAAGAAAAATAAATACAGACAGAAGAGCAGCAGAAAGATGAAACCAGGAACACGGAGATGTCGGAGTGTAGAAGGTCAAAGGACGGAGAAGCGGCAGGTCTGAAGGACAATGACTCCTGATCATGTGAAACTCATTAAGTCCTGGGAAGTGAAAACCAAAACTAGTTTATTTTGTATTTATTTGCTGTGTAGAATCCTCACATTACTGCCAACTGCTCGTCAACATGTGTGAGAGCTGCTGCCAGAGAACAAATGTAGGAAAGAAAAGAAACGATGCAAACGAACTTTCCTTTGTAGTCTTCAAATAAAAAACAAATGAAACATACTTAAATCATTAAAAAGAATACAAAACTGCCTTGTTGACTTTGTTTTTTTTTTTTGTTAGTTTTTACTTGAAAAAATACTTTTAAAAAGTAACAAATCAACAGAAAACAGTAGTGGTGGGAGTCTGAGCTCGGCTGGATGCAGGAGATGCTGAAAATCAGACTCAGTGACGTACGATTGAGGTTTCCTGCTTTATATGTGAAATTTAAAAAAAAAAAAAAAAACAAGTTTGGAATCAAGCACAGTCATAACCTATAGTAACATTTCAGACGAGAGCTCTGGGACACTCGTGACTTAGGGGACTGGATTTCTAGTTTTAATGTGGAGGGGGGGGGGGGGGGGGGGGGGGGCGCGTTAGCAGGAGGGAGAATATGGACAATGTCCTGTTTAAGACTTGTTCGCTGCCTTCAGGAGGTTTTCTTTGCTCCTTCTCTTCACGTCCCAGTTGTAGACCCGCGCCATGTCTGAGGGGATCAGCGAGTCAAGGTGGAACACGAATAATAAAGTTGACACATTAAAACAAACTGGACACATTCCAACTCTTCAAACTCTACATTTAACTTGATTACATTGTGTTCAGCAGGATTACAGATCAGGTTGTTTCGAGCTGATCTCAAGTTTAGGATAAATATCAGGATCAAAACATTTTCCTAAAACAAACAAGATTCAAAAATAGCTTTTTTCCAAAAGCTATAATTATCCTGAACTCCCACCTGCATGGCTTATTAATGTAACACACCTGTTATGTGCAATTTTTTCTAATCAATGTGCAATTTTCTATAACAATGGTAAACTTGCATCTTGTGGAACACATTATACTTAAATACAGTACTTGACCACCATGTTTACACTTTATATGCTTTATATATTTTTAAAAATCTTTTATATATCGTTTTCAAACTGCTTTTTTTTACACCGATACTTGGAACGGCTCTAATTTCATTGTGCTGTATACAAGGTGGACCGTTTATCTGGATACACCTTAATAAAGTGGGAATGGTTGGTGATATTAACGTCCTGTTTGTGGCACATTAGTATATGTGAGGGGGTAGAAGAAGAAGAGGAAGACGTGGATGCAGAGCAGGAGCACAGTGAAGAGAGAGAAAGAGGAAGTTTAAACCTTCACTTCCATAAGTTATATTGACAATGTGAGATCTCTTTGCTAACAAAATGGATGAACTTGAAACTCTGTTGAAGACCCAGACAGAGTATCAGGAATGCAGCATCATGTGTTTTACTGAGACACGGCTAAAGGAACATATCCTGGACTCCAGTGTGTCTCTGTCTGGCTTTCAAACAATACGGGCAGACAGAGATTTGAAGAGGAGCTACAAAAGAAGAGGAGTTTGTCAGCTGATCACATCTGCAGTCACCTGTTGGGGTGGAGCATCAGAGTATGTGACATGAAGAGGCTGAACCGATGGATAAGGAGGACTGATTCTGTCCTGGAGACTGAACTGGAGTCTCTTGAGTTGATTGTCCAAAGGAGGATGAAGAACATGATGGAGAACCCTCATCATCCTCTTCAGAACACAGTAACTCAACAACAGAGTGTCTCAGTCAGAAGATTCTTCATAATCCGCTGCAGCACAGACGCTACAGGAGATCCATCCTGTTCACAGCTAGAACCTTCTGTAAGGGCTTCCTGAAAAAGAACTGAGCTACAACAACACTTTAATTTCCCTTCGGGGATTAATAAAGTATTTTTGATTTGATTTGATTTGGGGTAAACTTTTCAAGATGGGTGGTGACCATGGTGGCCATTTTGAAGTCGGCCATTAAAACCAAGCACACCATTGTTTTTCTTGTGAAATTACCAATAAGTTTGATGTGTCACATGACCCTCTTCCTATTGAAAAAGCAAAAGTTGGATCCAAGATGGCCGACTTCAAAATGCTGAATCCTAGTGGACCTGGATTCCCCACCCCTGCTGTAGAATGACAATAGAGGAATTAAATTCAATTAATCAGTATTGGATCAGCACAGCAGCACTCAGGTCCTGGTCCTTGTTGCTGACCTTGTCTGTGGGTCCACATCACACGGGTTGATCCGACACCAAGACCTTGCTAGACTGAAGGAGCTGGAGTTGGACTCAAGGAGACCAACAACCAATTAATAAGTACCATGTTTAAAAACTACCAGCTGGTTTCAATATAAAAAATACTCTGATACAACATGAATGTTAAAGTATTAATATTCCTACAAACAAGATGCATCAATCTTATTTAAATTAGTCATGTGTAAACTGGACTGAACAGCGACATCTAGTGTTACAAACTGATGCTGCAGCTCCATTAAACAAGGCTAGTTCAGAACCCGATGTTTTACTGGGTTTCCTTTCGTAGAGCTGCTTGTTTAGACGACTCATGTGAACCCTGATCAGAATATTTGTTCTTTGCAATTTCACCAAAACAGGCAGCAATTTATATCAAAGTTCTTAATTTTGTAAAATCACTAAAAACGTATTCGGTGTTTTGGAAAAAAAACACGTTTCTGGGTTTGACAAACTGAAGAACAAGAAACAAGAAGCTCGTGTTATTCAGCTGATAATCTGACTTTATATTCATGTTCAGGCAGAATATGTTAGATTAAATTGAGAAGTGTAAAAATAAAACTAGCTTGTAAGTTTTTTTTTAAAAGGTGCTCACAGTTTATTGGTTGTTGGTCTCCTTGAGCCCGCCTCCAGCTCCTTATTTCCTTCAACCCAGCAAAGACTCGCTGCTTATGACACAACTCACGTAAAACACCACAAAAACCATCAAGAACAACGATCAGGAACTGCATGTCGCCATAACGACCTGATATCAATCAATGAAAATTCACAAATTTTATGTAAGATAGAAACACAAGAAAAACAATCACAAATTCCTGAAGCTAAAACTCTAAATTTAGACTGCATGAAAATAAATATCATCAAAATCTGCACATGAAACCTAATTATTTCTGCTAGAAAAGGCAAAAATATAAAACATCTTATATTTATTATAAAACGGCTTCAGCTGCTCCGTTTAAGCTTCATTAGTCTGAAACTCTTTGGACTATAAACCATATTTACTTTAAACTAGTGGAGTCAAAATAAACTTAACAGAGTAAATAAGTAATCAGACTAAACAGCTGGAACAGCTGTGGCTCCAGTACACAGATAGTACTGATCTGAATCAGATTAATCAGTATCATTTAAAGCAGAACTAAGTAAGTTTTTTCACCTCAATAAATGTTTTCTAGAGTCCCTGTGGGGGTAAACAAGGACTTGGCGGGGTGATTCGTGGGTCCCTCCCCTCCCTCCGTGGTCTGTGTCCTGAAAGCAGCACTTGCAACTTTCATTGGATCGGACCCGACTAATCTCGTGAGAACAAACCTGCTTTACGGCCCTCACACTCACGTACATAAATACAAGCATGAAGCCCTTGCCATTGTTAGCAACGCCACCCTTAGGAGCGCAAAGATGACAATAATACTCACCTGTCGAGACATTTTCTTGGTTTTGTTTTTCTTTCTTCTTGCAAAAGCGTTCTCTGCGCGTTGTTGTTGGGGGGGGTGGGGGGGGGGGTGGGGTCTGCGGCGGCGGCGGGGGAACGTTACGACAGTGAGCTTTCACAGGGGACCAGTAGGGGGAGATCGAGAGCAAAACTTACTTAGTTCTGCTTTAACCCAAAGTTCTTCAAGACCTTAAAAATGCTGTATGTTATGTGACTTTCATCAATCAATCAACTTCTTTTCTGACTGCGTCAAACAAACAACATGATCCTGGAACAGTAAAGGTCACCGTTTGTTTGTTTGGTGTTTAGGAAAGTTTTGAGAAACCTGTTCCTCCAGCGGCTGCAGTCAGCACCGTCTTGGGAGGGACTACTTTATGGTAGGATACTGACTTCGGTGGTGGTGAACTGGTCTCGCAGGAAGTCCAGATCTTCCTCGAGGGTCTCCAGGTTGCGAGATGCCGTGGATAAGTTCTTCTCCAACAGAGCCTGGGCTTCATCGATGTCGTACTCTAACATGACGTTGGCCTTTGAGGGGAGAGACAAAAGGATTTGGGTAACTTAAAAGTTTCTGATGGAGTCGAGATGATGAGATAAAACATTTTTTGAGTGGCGCTCACCCCTAACCATAGACCCACTTTATCAGTGGGCAGCACCGAGGCCTTGCAGTACACGTTGTCTGCCAGGAGGAAGTGTGTTTGCATGGGCTCTGTGGTGTCCTGCAGGAACACGACATGCAACAGAGGTTTTAGGAAAGACTGTGAGGTAGAATCAGTGTCTGTGTGTCTGTTTCTTCTTCGTCTGCAGCGTGGCACACCAGCGGACGCAAACATCCATCTTCTTCTGCTTATCTCTATTCACAGAAGTAACAGATGGATCCAGACATCCGCCTCCTCCCTGCAACACACTCCCAGACTAAATATACATGATACCACAAGGAAGTTCTGGACCTGGTCTCCTCCAAGTGGGACATATATGGGCATCCAATCAGATGTCCATATATGGAGTGGGTAGTATATATGGTAGACAGCAGAAACAACATAAACGTAGCAACCAGAAGAGAATTTGACTCTACTGCGCTACCACGATTGAGCATAGTGATGTAAGAGACTTTTCTATTGAGGCTTTTATTTTGAAGTGTGCCCAGGAGTGACAAGGAAGTTCCTGTTGAGAGTTTAAAGCAGTAGAAAATACATTTTCTGCAGCCGTGTCTCAGACAGCCATTGCTAGAACTGGTGTTCTGCAGAAATATGCTACCTGGTTAAATGTGCTACACAGTTCAACAGTCTTAACTTCAATAAACAAATTTATCGTTTATTTTTACAAATAAATTCCCCCAGGAAAGGAACACTAAATATGATGTTATTTTTACTTTCTTTGCATTGTCAGAGCGACAGGCAAATGTTTGGACACACCCAGAGGAGAAGGACCCAACAATGGCCGCCAAGGACCCAGAGGGTTTTTATATAGAAAATATCAGGGAAGGATCGTAAAAAGGTTTAAATAATTAACAGAACACACTCGCTATAAACAAGAATAGTGTATAAACTTCTAATGACATCTCATTGTTAAATAAGTTGTCTATTCGTACTATGGCAGCATTTTTCATCAGGGCAGCATAAATCATCAGAACACCACTTCCAGCTGCGAACCCGAATTACTGCGCTGATACTGGTGAATAGAACGGCAGCGACTGCTAGCATAGACGAGAGTTGCAGTGTAACATCAGTTATATAGACCTGGTTTGGTTTTAAAGACAATATGCTGGTGGACAGTTATAGAGGGAATATGAGTAAAATGTTTTATTACCTCAAACTGAAGCAGGTGTTGAAATATACAGAAAACCTTCAGTAAACACCAGGTGAATCAAGCTGACAGGAAGAAGATGTTACACACAGACAGACTGAATATTTACAGTCACTCTGTGGTGGATTGATAGTAGCTACTTTAACCAAACTGAAATGCCCAACATGTACCACAAGTAGAGAAAGAGTTCAGGAGCATAAAATACTACAGCACTACTACCGATAGAGGTGGGAAAAATGATCGATTCTAAGATGCATCGCGATTCGGCCGTGCACGATTCTGCATCGATGCAGCATTTGACATAATCGTGATTCCCACTCAATCCAGGTTCTCAAGTGTCCTTGTCTTTAAGCTGCTAAAAATGTTTTATCCAGCACACTTTGAATGAAAAACAAGGAATTGTTTTATTTGAATATTTGCACTTTTAAATAGACAGGCTAAGCCTATGCTATTTGTTTTGGTATACTACATGTGAAATGTAGAATCCTGTCTTATAGCTGCTGTACTGAAAATTTTATTTTTTATACATAAATTTTTTTTATTTAAGTAATAGGCAGCACACTTTAAAAATGGTCGTTCACTTCAGTGGAAAGATTTATGTTTTGTCAGGTATACCGTAATAAAAAAGAATTCAAAACAATATCCGACTGCTTGTAGTAAGTTATTGAAAAATTGAGTGCGAAGAATCGTGATGTATTGCAGAATTAAATCGAATCTTTAGGCAGATAATCGGAATCGGATCGAATTGTGAGGCAGGTAGAGATGCACACCTCTAACTACCGACTTGTGGTCGAGTCACAAAAATATATCACAATATTTACCTCTAATACACATTCTTCAGATTATATCGCAAATATAAGTTTGAGGCCATATCGCCCCGCCCTAACCTGAACCACCTCATCCAACTCCTTTTGATGAGGAGGAGCAGCAGCTCGACTTCAAGCTGCTCCTGAATGACGGAGCTCCTCACCCGATCCTTAAAACTGAACCCCGCCACCTTAAGGAGGAAACTCATTTAACCCGCTTGTATCTGGGATCTGGTTCCTTTGACCAGGATCCAGATCTAATGAATGTAAATGAAGGTTAAAATGATGACGGACCAGCTGATTAAGGAGCTTTGCCTTTCAGCTCAGCTCCATCTTCACAACAAACTTAAGAATTTCATCTCATTCCTTTTCAAGCAGCAAGGAATTTTCTTGTTTGACCATTTGTGTTTGTTGATGATTGTCGTATGTTGTGCATCTTTCATTACGTGCTTGAAATAAATTAAACTAAACTAAAAGAATGAAGAAACTGAAGTTTGATATTGAAAAAAAACAAAACAAATCTGCTTCATGTTGTAGGAAAAAGTACAATCACAAATTCCTGAATTTACGACGCATGAAAAGGAAAATCATCAACATCAACAACAGGAAGTTCTGTCCTCAGGATCTGAGAACTGTTCTGATCTCGTAATTTGCTCATGATCTCCAAACTGTTAAATAAGATTAAAAAACATAAAGAAGCTGGTTCAGAAAAGTGTCACCAACCTTCTTCTTCTGCATGTGCCGTAGGATTTCTAGCGTCTGCGTGATTTGTGGGATCTGGTTTTTCAACCTACAAGCAGAAATAAGTGAAAACGATTTTTGGTTAAGACGTAAATAAAACATGATTTTATAAAACACTTTTATGTAATATGGATCTATAAAAAGCTGGAGAAAAGATCTCCATCATGTGACGGAGCTGACGGTGCCGAACACGTGAAGATTTTTTATGACTGATGTGCTTCTGATGAGTAAATATGATGTAAAGTTCGGTCTGGTTTCTGTTGGTGTTACCGGAGTTTCTTCTGAGACAGGTTGAGTTCCATGTATTTATATTTCTGGTACTGCTCGTCCAGCCTCCTCAGAACCGAGTCTGCCGTCTCGTTACCGGGCAGCTTCATGAAGGAGTCGACGTCCTCCTGTAAGACAACAGGAAGAAGAAATAACAATTAGTGAGGAAAAATACAAATAATACACATCAAATGTACAAAAGCTGTGTGTGGTGTATCTGAAGCGCCATCTGGTGGGCAAAACAAGGAGCAACACCCCGGCATCTTTGAGTCCTTGTAACTTACATGATACAACACCACAAATTCTCACTGTGACATTGTATCACTTATATAAACACACACTCAAATCATTAAACAGTTAAACGTATAGACAGATATTTTGTTGTGAGATATTCTTTGTGTTTTGGGTTATTATCCTGCTGGGAGTTCCACGACCTGCAGCTAAGACCAACCTTTTTGACACTGAGCAGAACTTTTCACTTCAGAAGGATTTGATAGAATGAAGTCTCAAGACTATCTTGAACCGATTCGAGACTCTGTGTCATACCCTAACGCGCCATTGTCTCAGCAGATTTTTCTCCAAGGAACTTTGTAACTTGTCAACAAGCATTTTGAACTATGTTCTCTGTCGTTTTCCATCAAATTCATTTTGGTTCCAACAGTGACGGCTGGTTTGATCTGATGTACCTTTGACTTCACCTCTGAGCTCTTCAGAAGTTGTTCTTTGGTTAATGTTTGTTTGATCTGTCTCTTCCATTTGGGAGGTTAGTTTCAGTCCTGTGGATCTCAATGTGCAGCTGTGGTCCAGCTGTTCTTACAGCCTTTAACTCTGTAGACAACCGTGACCTGAGCTTTCTGTAGTCCATGTTCAGTGTGGTGCACACCATGATACTAAACAGCACAGTTAAAAACTTAACAATTACAGGGCATTTATCTAAACATCTGCCAATGATCTAATTATTTAAAATCTTTACCACGATTTTTGTCCTGGTCTGTTTAATTATTAGTATTTTTTTTTTTTAGAAATATCCTACTTATAGCGTCTGATTTTTATTAGCTGGTTCAGTAATTAGTATTATTACTTTGGTTAGTTTCAAGTTATCTCAGTGATCCTTGTGGGTTTTTCCTTTTCTTCAACAGAAAGTACAAACATTTTTGTCCAAGTTGGTAAAATATTCACATATACATGAACACAGAAAGCACAACAGTCATTATGGAGACAAATAACAGAATATTCACTTATTTTAACCTTAATGACAGAATTCTGAGCATTTTACTTCATGAAAATTCTCAGATTTGTGGTTCTGTGACGCTACCAGAACCTCTAATAGAACTTTAAGTTTCCTCTCTGGGAGCAAATCTATGTTTGAGTGACAGGATACAGATATCTTCTCTGCCTTTAAACTAAAAACAACTTGAGATTTTTTTTTAAATTTGTATTTCAGCCGTTCTGTTTTTTTTATTGTTGCATTAGTTTACAATCCTGTTGTTTGTCTGTTCTTGTTAATCCACTGATTTTAACTATAATATTACATGTTATATAGTACCCTAGCATTTCTAAACTTATATGACTGTTTATTGATCCATCAGTAATGTCTCTTGTTGAATGACAGATGTGTGCAGATGTGACAGACTCGTACTGTCCCTCAATGTCTCTTCTTAAATGACAGATGTGTGCAGATGTGACAGACTTCGGTCCTTCAGGTGAAGCTACATGAGCGGTTTGTTAAATTAAACGGAAGCTAGTTAATGTCACCATAATGAATGCCACCTGACATGTCTCCAGACCCTATATGAGACACAAGACAGACTGAATATAAGAAGCAGCTATAAATACGCCAGTAATGTCCATAGATGGCAGCGTGCAGCCGCCCAACATGTTCACACAGCAGGATCATCTCTGTTAGCTCCTTAGCTAATCTAGCTTCCTAGCTCGTGGTCAGAATGAGCTCCCAAACACACCCAATAATAGCCACGACACTTTATTTCCACCCGAAACAGCTGAAAGCGCGAGAAACGTCAGGTTTTACGCACCACAAACACAGCTTCAGGAATTCCGAGGTGCTTTCTCTTTGTCGCCTGTGCAGCATTGCTGTTCTCTATGGTCGCCGTCATGTTGAAGGGAGGCTTCTTCCTGCCTGACGCACGCGCATGCGTACAAGACGTCTAAGAGGAGACTCTGCTGCCTCTAGTGGTCATTTGTTTTATTTAACATTTTAGAGATGCCCTGTTACACAAATTTCATGACTTTGTGGTTATTTCTGAAGTATTAAAGAGGCCATTTCACACAAATTTAATTACTGTGTGTTATTTCTGAAGCATTAACCTGTAACATGAAACGTTTTATATCTTAAAAAAAGATGAAAAACTGATTTACAGACCTTTAAATTTGACTGCTTGAAAATTTGTCCAAGTTCGGCTACAACTCATTCATTACGCTAATTCGCTAGACTAACAAACTAGCCTATGAGAGCAAGGCTTCCTGTTTCCTTCCCTGCAGCGCATGGCAACAGTGCACTGAGTACTATTTGATGTGTTTATGCTAACAGCTTTTAGCCAGCAGCCTTCTAGGCATGGTTTTGCAGGAGCTGATGAATACTAATGAAGTAGTTGTGATGTAACAAATACAGGATGTTCGAACTCAGGTGTTATCGCCTCTTGCTTAGTTTGAGAGATAAAAACCACACATTTAGTTTTATCTACACACACATGTATAAAATGTTGTGTATAGTTTGTGGTATGAGGTGACATTTTGTCACCTGAATGGAGGGAGTTACAAAAATGACTGTAATCTGGCAATGTTTAGGAGAGAGTACTTCAGGTACTGTATCAGGAGGACTTACGTGTGAACCAAAAGGTCCTGGGGTTCATTCCAGAAAGCTTGGTCAACTTACCATTTGGTAAACCCTGAACTCATGGTTAATGAACCAAGAACCTGCTTAGCCTGAGTATATTGGTTCCAGAACACCTGATAAGAATCTGGTTATAACTATGCAAATAAAACTTGGCAACAAAACTGACTCATCTTCAATATGTGGTCTGTCAGCCCCAGGAATTGAACCACAGTCGTCTGCATGAAAGGCGAGCACACTCCCACTAGACTACAGTGTCATACTTGTTAGCTAAACCACCCAGCCTCCATATAACCATGTGTTTGTGTGCGTCTAGTCACATTACATTATCAATTTATAGTAACGCACTGCATTTTACGTTCACTAATGATAATGGTGTTGTAATATTGGAAATTGTAATTAATCATTCAGTTTTAAGTCCAAACACTGCATAGTATCATCATCAAAAGAGCACACCATGCTCAAAACCCTCTCTGAAACAAACCTACCTGGTTTCAGAGATTAAAATTAACATAACTTGAAAGGTACCTCCGGTTTTGGAAACGAAAACTGAGGTTATCTACAAACTTACCCTCAAACTTATCCAGTTATGTCACATGACTGTTTTGTGGGCGGCATAGTCTAGCGGAACGGCTCTCACCCTTCGTTTGAAAGATGGCAGGTCCGATCCCCGGTGTCGGCAAGCTACGTCGACGTATCCTTGGGCAAGATACTGAACCCACCTCTGCCTCGGGGCGACCGTAGTCTGTTGGGAAGGAGGTCATCCTCCAATCGGGAAACCAGAGCTTGATCCCAAGTCCCGACAAGAGGCTACATGTCGGAGTATCCTTGGGCAAGATACTGAACCCTGCAACTGCCCCCCGGGTGCTGTTCAAGATGGCTGCCCTCTGCTCCTCACCGTAAGGTGAGGATGGGTCAAATGCAGATCCAAAATTCCCCATGTAGAATTAATATAGGAAATAAAATAAAAAAAAAATAAAAATAATAATGTGCTTTCTGGAACGGATAAAACAAACTACTAAAACATCTCATTGGTGGAATGCAGAGGTAAAAGATTGCAGTTTACAGTTTACACTAATAAGAATATCAATATGAATCCATTTGCTAAAGGTGTTTTCATGGTCAAGGAATCTGATAATGTAGAAAGAACAAAGGTGAGACTGCTTTTTTTGGTGCACATCACAAGATGGGGGGACTGAGGAGTTTAGTGGAGGTCTGTGCTCTTTGAGTGTCTTTTTAGACATGTCTTCACATTCATAGATTCCTTCCTTCAAATTACTAAAAGATATCTCTATTTCTCATGATCTATTTTTGTCCAATAAAGCTCAGAACACCAATTTATTTTACTTTCTCATGCAGTCCAAGTCTGATTGTATTCACAGTATAATAAAATATTTCACTAATGATCAGCAAACAGTCAATATCAGTCAATTTTATCAACTAAAAATTTTTGTGTGTGTTTGCACATTCTTGCAAAATTAATGACCACAGACAAAATAATTATTTCCTCTTTATTAAGCAACAACAACAAAAAACAATTAAAGGTTCAATATGTAAGAATTAGAACTTGTCGTCAAATCGTTCATGTAGAAAAGCAAAAACATCCGCTCTCAGCCACTCACCCCCTCCCCTTCCTGATTTTTCTGTTGGGTTGCCAGTTCCAATGTTGAACCTTGTTTTGTTTCTCCTGTATTTGTTCAGTTTTTGGGAAGGATGTTGTGGTTTCATTTGGTTTACTACAAGTTACCTCTGGGCTGCTTCTTTTACTCTTTGCTGCTGGTCAATGTTGAATTACAGCTGCTTATGTTGAAGACTTGGCAACCTTAACCTTACAGACTCACATTCGTTATGGAACCAGGAAGTATGGATGTGTGAACAATGATTCTGTCCCGGAACAGAGTTTTTAAAGTGACAAAAACTAGCGACCACCCAGCTGGCCTAGATCGAGATCTGTTACAATGTAACTTTATTTTCAACATCGGTGGGACTGTTGTGTGAGAATTTCACTGTAAAATTCTTACATACTGTACCTTTAATCCTCTTTAAAACATTTACACAAACTTAAACAGTAAAGAAGCCACATTATTATTCATGATGTTTATATATGTTTTCATGCTGCTCATCTTTGTAAAAACTATCAATAAAAAAGCAAAACAATAAAACTGATTTTCAAATGTTTAGCAGTAATGTGTTTACATACAACAGTTCGTTTTACAGTTTCTTTATGAACATTAAAACTACTGAAGTCATTAAAGAGGCCCTTCCATTAAAAACGTTTCTTCTGAGGTTTCTGTTGAATATTTTAGCTCCACAGGTGTTCTTACCTTCATAGTGGGTGTGAAAACAGGTCAATAACTGCTCTTTCTGTTTTAATCTCAAACTACGCAGGTGGCGATAACACCTGAGTTCTCCCGAGTCTGAACGGCCTGTATCTGTTTCATCACAAGTCCTTTGTTCGTTAGTTTTCGGCAGCTCCCGCAGTTGAAACCACGCCTAGCATGCTGCTGGCTAAAAGCTGTAGCATAAGACGTAGCAAACAGAAAGACACGACATCTGAATTTGCTATGCACAGCGTGGCAGGAAACAGTATACCTTGCTCTAATAGGCTAGCTTGTTATCCAATCTGAATCCAGCGAATTTGAATAATGAATATGAACGAGCTGCTGCCGAAGCCTGACAGAAGGAGCCAGAACCACCCGAATTTTAATGCAGACAGATTGAAAGGTCTGTTAATCAGTGTTTCCTGACGTTTTTTAGATATAAAATGTTTCATATTACTGGTTAATACTTAAGAAATAACCACAAAGTCCTGAAATCTGTATGAAATGGCCTCTTTAAGAAGCTATTTAAACATTTAACACAGAGAAAAACTTATTTAAAAAGAAACATGTTCATATAAAATTTACCAAACAATTTACTGCTATTAATGGAATAAAGACAAGAGACAAATGCTTTCCAAAATTCATCAGCTGTGCAGGTTAAATCATTATGAGCCTGATTTATTAAAGATTTGCTGCCGCAAAAACAAGCAGCTAGACGCGCAAAGTCATTTTTGCGCCTTTGCCATTGATTAATATGCAATCTGGGTGATTCTATCAGAAGACGCAAAATATTAGGAGGAGAACATGTAAATAAGTGGGCGTTTCAGGCGCAGTGTGATTTATCACACCTGAAATTGTTTGCAGCTCCTAATTTTGCACGTATTTTTAACGCCTTTGAAAAGCATGTCTTAATGCAAACATTTTTTTTTTGTTGATCTCTCAGTGAGGCACACGTTTTCTGTTCTGCTCCCGCTACCCCTCCCCCCCTTTTCCCTGCTTTTTGTGTGTCTCTGAGTCCCCCACCTGCAAATTCCTCGAATATGAATATGCATTGGAAAACTTTTTTACTGCAATTGAGGCTCATGAAGGGGGAGCCACCATGCTCGGACTCGACCCACGCTCTATTGGTGGAGGACGGATATACTTGGATTGAGCTGGCAGTCACCTAATGTATCGAGAAAATTTGAAAAAATGGAGAGTATGTAACCTTATCTGGTAGCACTCGGACCAAAAAGCTCGGGGGTCTGGATCACATACTGATGTGGTTAGGATCTCAGTGGAAGGATGGGTGTCATCTTGGAGAAGCTGCAGGTTCAGTCCAGTGTGGAGGAGTGATTGATTGACTGTTTTTCATGTGGTTTTGGTCTATTTTGGTTGTTTCAGATTCTCCACTGGAATAATTGTGCACCATAAGGACTGAAAAGCTTGCTGAATTCTGCAGTCTGCTCTAACTTTGTCTTATCTTGTTTTGGCTGGGCCAAAGGTTAACACTTCAAACTCCCTTGAGGAGAATGCAGATGGGACACTCGGTTCCCCCTCCCCCACCCCCTCTCACTCCAAATGCTGGGAGCTGGAGCAAAGACTCGCAAGGACAGAGAGTTCCTGATAAAAAACATGTTTATATGTATGTATTCTCCTGTGTGACCTTGGTTGACCTGAGCAATGTGCGCCGGCCTCAAGGGTGAGGCTGCCAGGAGAGTGACAGTCAAGCTGTTCTCTGTATTTCCATGTAATTTACCCCTGTGGGACAATAAAGGCATGGAGATGGTTGGATCTTGGGTGCGTGTGTTATGTTATTCGTACTGTAAATATAATTCCACACATTTAGGGATCTAATAGCAGCTCCTGGTTTATTCCTAAGGTGATGGTGCAGACCCCCTTTACCCGCTGCATTCAACCCGACTGCTGGGGAGTAACATCAATATAATCTGTCCCACATAGGCACGAGAAACATTTTGGAGTGCACCGCATCCTGAAAAGCAGGTGTCGGTGTTTGGACCATGCTGGAGGGGAACTTTACACACCAGCCAAGGTCCCCCAGATAACTGTTGTTTGCTGTGTGGTGCACAACATTCAACAACCTCATAGAGTGGAACCTGATGTCTTTGCTGCAGCTCAACAATATATTTTTAGCCTCTTCCACTGATATTTGAAGCTCCAATGGCTCAAATGTCATTTTCTGTTTGCGCCTTTCTTGCACCTGCAAGAGAATAGCGCCGTCAAACTCCTCATTTGAATATTGCTTTTTGTGCCGGTTAACAATTGCACAATCAGTCTTAGTAGATCACTTGCAAATCAGGAACACGCCCTTGGCGCAAAATTTTTGCGGCACACACAATTTTGCACTCTTTACTTGGAATATTGAATAAATCAGGCCCAATATGTTTGCTGTTTTAGTTCTGACAGCTTCATTTAAAAACTCTTGAACTTCTAACTTGATGTTCCAGAAGTGCTTTTAAATTTGAGGCATCTCTAAACAAAAAATTCAAAAATTTATTGACATTTAAATGTTGTTTTAGTCTGAATTTTCTGTCTGCTGTATCGCCTTGTCCCTATACCCACACTGCATCCCACGGTCCCCTACGAAGTGCACTTAGCAAAAATGCACATATAGGTTCAAGTGCGTAGTAAACAAGTGTGCAAACCATAGCAGTATTGGGACAGCAAGGATTAAGTCAACGACCTGTTCCATAGAGTCATATCTCCATGACAACCAAAATGGCTGTGCCAGTTGCTGTTTGCACTATTTTGAAGCTCGAAATGATTTTAAACTCAAACAAACAATCATTTTGAGGAGAATGAAGCGCAGGAACCGAAGGAGGCATATAAGACAGAGTAAGTGATTAAATTGTTAGTATATCATGTCTGAAGATATACACCAGTACCGTTATTATTTTGGGATCGCCATAAGTCAATGGAGTCCCAATGCAAATGCTTTGCAAAGCAAGGCATTTGCATTGGGACTCCATTCAAATGGAAGACCTATTATTCTTCACCTCTAAATGGATCTCTTACTATATTTTATTTATTATTCTTCTGTCAAAGTTAATGTGGCCCGAATGGAGGAATGGATCCAGACGGCTCATACATCATATCGTCCGGCTCGTTACCAGGAGTGTGCTGTTACTTTTACTGGCAATCGACGTTACCATGGCAATGAAGCACGCCAAAAATTGCCCCCAAAATGGCCCCCAGCCCAAACCGCAACATGTTATGACATGTTTACGTCATACGGACCGGATCAGAGACCCGATGTGATTGATCTTGGTTTTATGGCGTTTTCAGTTACCATGGAAATAGCATTCACAAAAAAAACAGCCTCTCTTCAAAAAATTAATGCAAAACACTCGGAAAAACACCAGAAATGGGACCTTTTTCTAGAGCCTATTGCACCAACATACATTCACTTACCAAAGCCATTCCACCTTATCTCTAGTTACATAGGATGGGTCTACCACAGATTTAAATATCTTGTACAAAACTCAGACCACGTAGCCATTGCAACGCTGTTTGCTATCAGAAGCACCCTGTCCCAATACCTGCACTTGCACCCTTGCGTTCCCGTTTAGGGGCGCAGGTGTGTAGGATGTCCCGATTCTCCAGAGTGGAGAGTCGTACCCTTGGCTCCGCCCCTTTGGAACCCTTGATCTGTACTCCACCGAAATCTGCATTAGTGCAGGCTTCAGTGAAGGGTATTAACCACAATGCACTGCTGCATGTGAATTTTGCTGAAAGAAAAAGAAGAAGAAGAAGAAGGTGGAGAAATAGCTGAACCATCTGGACCAAAAGAATGTTTTCTCAAGTGTAGAATGCAAATAATCAATATTTTATTTTATTGTCTTGATGTGTAATTACAATCGAATGATTCTCTGTTGGAAAGATGTGTCACACAGCTGATAAAAAATATAATTAATCAACGGGAACACCCACTTGAAATGCACAAAGGTGCAAGTGTGAGTATTGAGACAGGCCATTAAAATGAATCTGAAACTCAGGAGCAAATTATATGATCAATACGTTTACACGGAAATATAACAGGATCTAGAACATCCATGTTCATAATCTCTAAAAATATTTTTATAATTTGAGATCACATCCATCATCAGTCTCAACATTAAGTTTAAATTAATTCTTCTCCAACAAGAGGCGAGGCGAGGAGAGGCAAGGCAAGGCACTTTATTAACCCCTCGGGAAGGTTCCCTTCTGTAAATTAAGTAAAGGGAACATTTAAAAGATCCACCCAAGAAAGTTTCCAATGAAGTTTGTCTTTTGTGTCTCTCTTGTTTTGTTGATGGACCTGAAATAAAATGACAGATGAAAAAACTGAGGCATAAACGTACTGAAGGTCCAATCTAAAGGTTCCGTCTGTAGCAGAAAACTGGTGACCTTCTGTATCTGAACCACTGAATATCAAGCTCAGAGTCACAAAGATCATGTGATCGTTGACGTGTGTCATGTAAAGTTGTTTAAAGCACTTTGTATTAAATCCACCATGAAACTAAACCAAACTGGATTAAATTAAAATACTGTAAAAACTCCGTGAAACCTGGTTTGAACCACAGTTAAAACTTTACAGTCTGAACAAACCATAAAAACCATAAATAGTTACAGCTGAAGTTTCGTACCTGTAGTTTAAACTGAAGTCACATGATCATCATCAGGGATCTCCTCTGGATCATCGTGTTGTCCTGTTGACATGAAACACACACTGTGTTTATCTACATGTTAAAAACTTCCACCAGTTTACTGATGATCAGAGTTTATACTGTACCATTTCCAGAATGTTCCATCCCTCTGATTGCTTCATAGACACTAAGGTCTTCTACAAGTTGGTGAAGATACAGACAAAGTGAAATTATTCAACTCGTGTTTAAAGTTAAAGACTTCATTCTGCAACATTTATATTAAATGTTCTTCGTTTAGTTTGACTAAAAAGTGTAAAAGCTGCGGCAGAGGGAATAAATATTCTTGGAGAACTGGATGTGATGGATGAAGATATTTCCTGATGATGTGATTAGACCCCCTTCACTCTGGATGAAGACCCTGCTGAATGTAGATGGTCTTTGCAGGACCTGGGTGAGGTCTTCAGGGATCCACATTATGTGTGGCCAGGGCCGGTTCTGGGCATAGGCAGATTAGGCCATTAACTAGGGCGTCCTCTGCTGGAGGGGGCGCCAAATTCTCCCCTTTTTTTTTTGGACAAACTGTTGGACACCATTCATCTCATGTAAAGAGTGCAATAAGTAATCATTTTTTGTAATTATTTACTGTTAATATTGTTTTGAGTGTGTTTTTATTGCACTGTTCCATCTCTACTGTTCATTTTAGTATAAATAAATATTTTTTGCAATGTAATCCAGTTATTGAGTTATGTTGTTTCTGTTCTGGGCAGTAGGGGGCGCCAAAATCCTTTTTCGCTTAGGGCACCATGCAGCTCAGAGCCGGTCCTGTGTGTGGCAGAACCTTGTAGGCCTGTAATGCATTTGAGGATGTTAAACTGGTCTAGTGAGGTCATGGTAGTTTATCATCATGGTGGCAGCATGTCATGTACAGATCTTGTTCAGGAGAGAATCTCAATGAAAAACTTTGTTGATGAGTATTCAGAGTGTTACAGTGTCATGATTGTCTCCAGACTGAAGGAGGTTTTCACAGCTTCTCATGATCCAGTAACTTTCTAACATGTCGTCATCCTGAGTGAAGGAGGCTTCAGAAACAGTATGAAATACATGAGAAAACATTTAGAACAAAGTGACAGACTGACCACGGAGGAGAGAGGAGTAAACTTGTTGCTGATGTTCATCCTGGGTGACCGTCTGCTCTGGAACAGAAACTTTTACACAAAGAAAGAAAAAAAAACATGATGGAGCAATTTTGTATTTAGGATTGTTACAGCCTCCAAGTCCCAGTAAGGCCATTTTTGTGTGTACGTACGTACACCTGTTTCTCTGCTCTCTGGCTTTGTTTTTGTCACCTTTTTTTTTTTCTTATTGCAGGAAGACAATCAGGGAATTTGCCATCCTGTGTCATATTTTCTGTAAAATTTAAACCTGACCAGCTAAATTACTCCACAATTAAGAAGGAAACCCTTGCTCTCCTACTTGCTCTGCAACACTTTGCAGTCTATGTTGACTCCAGCCACCAACCATTGATTGTTTATATAGATCATAATCCCCGTTTTCTTATCTAAAATGTATAATCACAACCAGAGATTGATGCACTGGGCTTTATTACTGCAAGAGTACAACTAACAGATCTTGCATAAACCTAGTACTGAGAACAAACTCGCTGATGCTGTGTCGTGTGAGTAAACTTTTCATTTGGACTATGTGGAGTAGTCTAGTTGAGTTAGGAAAAGATGGTATGGTAAGGAAAGTGTTTTTAAAAAACTAAGGGTTTTTATTTTATGTGGAGGAGGGGTGTTACAGCCTCCGAGTCCCAGTAAGACCGTTTTTGTGTGTGTACATCTGTTTCTCTGCTCTTTCGATCTTTTTCTCTCTCTTTGTTTTTGTCACTTTCTTTTCAGCATAGGGAGCTAACCCAACTGAAATCAGCTGATGGATGACAGTTGGTGAAAATCAGCTGATCGAGCCAGCTGGGTTGGAATTGGCGCCATTAAGAGTCCGTTGGCCGGTGGCAGGAGATTGAGATTGGATTACAGATTCAGATTCGAGAGAGAACAGCGATTTCCTTGCACTAGATTGAAGAACTTGACTAATTTTGATTTTTGTAAATAAAACCCGCTTGTTGATGTTACCATGGGCTCCCAAGTTCTTTTTAGATCACTCAGCCTCACACCCCCCTTTAATTGATCTTTTTTTTCTCCTTGTTACAGCCCAAACGAGCCTGGGTCGTAACAAGGATGTTGTTCCAGTTTCTGATGTTATGACACATTGATTTGTGAAACATGAAGAAGAAGAAGAAAGAGGAGGAGGAGGTCTCACCTTTGGAGTGTCTGAAGAACCACAACAAGATCAGGAGAATAATAAGAATACAAATGGTTCCACAAACTGTTCTAGCAGCCAACAGAACAGGAAATGAAGATCTGGACACAGCAGCTGTAAGTAATAATCATTAAATAAGACTTGTACAATAAGTGAATAAATGAAAACATATCTTAAACCTGCTCACCTTTAACTGACATCCAGCTCTGTTTTGAAACATTTCCTGAATGTTGACACCAGTAGAAACCTTCATCTGACTGAGACACTGCAGAGATGTTCAGCTCCCCTCTGCTGTCATGTTGTACAAGTTTATCATTGTGATAGAAAAACACATTAGAAAGTGTATTTTGTTCCCTCAGTCTGCAGCTCAGAATAACAGAAGCTCCCTCAGTCACAGGATGGGCGGGGCTTAGCAGGAGAAGATCTTCATCTGTTAAACAGTCAGAGGATGAAGTTTCAGTCAGAAATCAGCTGATTCAGAAAAACTTGATGCTCAACCAGAAAAAACTAAAGAAAAACTCCACAAACCAAATTTCAACCGCTAATGAACCATCTGATGATCAGGATCTACATGTGACTGTGTGACTGGAGGTGAGACTATGATGATGATGATGATGTTACTTGGAGGGATTTTTTTAGTGTAATGTGTAAAATTGTATATAAATGATAAAATGAAGCAAAATACAAAGCAAGAGTTTGTTACTGAGTCATTATGGAAGACAGAAAAACAATGTTCATTCATCCATTGTCTAAAACCACTTTTTCCTGTTTAGGGTCACAGGCAGCTGGTGTCTCTCTTCAGTGGTCATAGGGAGAGAGGTGGGGTCACACCTGGTGTTAGGGCCAGCGGATTTGTATTTTGTGCTCTGTGTTTTTTTTTATTCTGTTTAGGTTGCAGAAAGGACGGAGTTTGTTTACTTTTTTTCTTCCCCCAGAAAGACAACTCGCTGTGCGCATGCTCAACTCATTTAACCTGATTGAGTGCTTGGTGCATGTGTACTCATGGCATGATCAGATCATTTCAGTTAGTGTCCATGGGAACAGGGATTTGGGAATTCCGATCGAATTCCGATCGACCAAGATTTTAATCAGATTGGGGAAATTTGGCGCATGTAAACGTAGCTAATGACAGGATTGTCAAGAGGCAGGACAGGAAATGGCAAGACCATATAAAGACGGTGACTGTTAAAACCAGTGACACACAGACACTCTGACAACAAAACCTAAATACATGATACAAAGAAACTAATCCCTGAACAAAAGACTGTGAAAACACCAACCCTGAAACACAACAAGAACCATGGCTCCCTGAAAGATATAAAATTCCATTTTTATGCTGATGATACTCAGTTATATCTATCAATGAAGCCTGATGAGACCAACCAGCTGCAGAGATTACAAGCTTGTCTTAATGATGTAAAATCTTGGGTGACGTTTAATTTTTTGCTTTTGAATTCAGACAAGACAGAGGTTGTGACTTTTGGGCCCGAGAACTTCAGGAACAAGCTGTGTAGTCAGTCATTTACTCTGGATGGTGTAATGTTGCTAAAATTAAGAGCATTCTGAATCAAAGTGATGAAGACACATTAGTTCATGCATTTATTACTTCTAGATGTGATTATTGCCTCCGCCAAGGAGGTAATGTTTTCATCAGGGTCTGTCTGTCTAGCTGTCTGTCTGTCTGTTAGCAGGATAACTCAAAAACTAATGGATGGTTTTTAATGAAATGTTCAGGAAAGGTCGGAAATGACCCAAGGAATAATTGATTAGATTTTGGGGGTGATCCGGATTACCGTCTGGCTCCAGGAATTTTTTTAAGGGTACAGACATAGTACTTTCTACAATATGTCCACTTGGCGGAGGTCTGCGCTCTGAGTGATTTTCTAGTTGTAATTCTTTGTTATCAGGATGTTCTAATAGTGCTGTTAAAGGCCTCCAGCTGATCCAAAATGCTGCTGCCAGAGTTCTGATGAGAGTTAGAAGGAGAGACCATATTTCTCCTGTTTTAGCATCACTTCATTGGCTTTAAGGTTTTACTTTTGACATATAAGGCCTTGAACGACCAAGCTCCAGCTTATATTAAAGATCTTATTGTTCCATATGCTCCTAACAGAGCACTTCGCTCTCAGACTGCAGGTCTGCTTGTAGTTCCTTGAGTTTCTAAAAGTAGAATGGGAGGAAGAGCTTTTAGTTATCAGGCTCCTCTCCTGTGGAACCAGCTTCCACTTTTTATCCGTGAGGCAGACACCTTGTGTAGTTTTAAGAATAGACTTAAAACTTTCCTTTTTACACAATCCTATAGTCAAGGTTAGCTTGGGTTCTCCTGATCTTTCCCTTTAGTTATGCTGCTATAGGTTTAGACTGCTGGAGGACATACTGACCATATTTCTTCTCTCTGCTGTCTCTCTTTACTCTCCATGTTTGTATTGATTGTTCTTGCTGCCATTAACTGTTTCTCTGTTTATCTTTCTATAGACATGACGACTGGCCCAAATCCATCAGTGTTTGTCTCTTTCCTGTCAGCTCAGACCCGAGTCGGCTAAAGGCAGAAGGCTGCCCATCCTGAGCCGGGTTCTGCTACAAGTTTCTTCCTGTTAAAAGGGAGTCGTTCCTTTCCACTGTCGCCAATCGTGCTGCTCAGGATGGGGGATTGTGCTGAATTCTCAGTGCTACCAACTGCTTCATCGTGCAGCTGAGAAAAACAATGTAAAATTTAAAAACCAAAGAAGAAAATTAAATGACTGTTTAGTAATAAATTAATTTCCATAAAGTTTGTTTAATGTTTTCCATCTCTAAAACAGGTGGATTAAGAAGATGTGAGTTCTTAAATTCCTACAGAAAGAAAGGAAAGAAGCGAACGTACAATTACACACCTTGTATAGTGATGTTGACGGCATTGCTGAACTCTCCTGATCTAGACTCACACCAGAACACTGATTTAAAGAACCTCTGACTGTTAATGATACACGAGGATCCAATCATTGTTCCCCACCAGGAGCTGGAGCAGTCCGATAAATGTGACCTGAGATCTGTTTCTATGAACATCATCACTCTCCACTCAGTAGAGTTTCCTTCACAGTTCAGTGAGACAGACTCAGAGGTGAAATGTTGATCTCTGTCAGGACTCACTGTGAGAGACGCTGCTAGAAGAGAATCTGAAAAACAACAAACAAAAATGTGCTGAGTCAAAGGTGGTAAAGAGGATTTGTAGCAAATTTAGGTGTCAAATTTACTTTAAGAAGGCCATTCCATTAAAAACAGTTTTTCTGAGGTTTCTGTGGAATATTTTAGCTCCACAGGTGTTCTTACCTTCATAGTGGGTGTGAAAACAGGTCAACAACTTCTCTTTCAGTTTTTCTCTCAAACTACGCAGGTGGCGATAAAACCCGAGTCTGAACGGCCTATATCTGTTTTGTCACAACTCCTTTGTTTGTTAGTATTCATCAGCTCCTGCAGTTGAAACCACGCCTAGAATGCTGCTGGCTAAAAGCTGTTAGCGTAAGACGTAGCAAACAGGAAGAGAGAACATCTGATGTTGCCATGCGCAGCGGTGCAGGAAACACTATACCTTGCTCTCATAGGCTAGTTTGTTAGCCAATCTGAGTCCAGCAAATTCAAATAATGAATATGAATGAACAAGCTGCTGCCTGAAGCCTGATGGAACCAGCCGAATTTTGACGCAGACAGATTGAACGGTCTCTTAATCAGTGTTTCCTGACATTTTTTACATATAAAATGTTTCACATTAAAGGCTAATACTTACACACTAAAAATATCTGGGTTATTTAATCCACTCAAACGCTGGGTTGTGAAATGCATTTTGGGTTATTTAAATGGTATTTGGGTTGTTTGTATGGGACTTGGGTTATTTTTGTGCAACCCATGTGCTGGGTCAAAATCAATCAACCCAACATTCATTGGTTGACTCAGCACCTGGATTGTCTTCCTCCACCATGCTAGGCTCCATTTTGGCTGTGATCTGAGCTGGGGCAAGAAACTTATCCTCGTGGAGAGGCAAATTAACCAAAAAAAGGTTTGTGTCGTTTGTGTACACTTTATCTAATTCCCATCACATCTGTATTGCATTACATATTGAAGTGGTCCCTGTATGTTGTTGAGGCCAGTTGGTTTGGCTAACAATGTAGCTAGCCATGTAGCCGATGTCCTTACAAACAGTGCATGTGGCTTTGCTGTGACTTTTGTAAACTGCTATTTGCCTGCTTATTTTGTACATGTTAAAAATCCTGTGGCACTTCTGTACTTTACATAAACAAAAGAGTAGTGTCTGTAGCAGAGGGGGGAGCTACAA
The DNA here is from genome assembly GCA_006937955.1 of Pachypanchax playfairii. Taxonomy (NCBI): domain Eukaryota; kingdom Metazoa; phylum Chordata; class Actinopteri; order Cyprinodontiformes; family Aplocheilidae; genus Pachypanchax; species Pachypanchax playfairii. Next base: position 317,105 of record SSNP01000043.1, on the reverse strand, counting down.
CTATACTAGTTGGTAGATATTTGTTCTTTACTCACTCATATGCTCACTTACATGTTTTCATTCTTTATTTTTTGTCTTTTAGCCTGGAACAAACATAGTGGAAGAACACGACACACTGCTTCAGGCCATCGATGCCTGCTTCAAGACATTCTTTATTTTAGACATTAAATACCCAAAGCAGTGTGAGCATGTGTGGAAATTTGTGCAAAGTGCCAGGAGGAGAGTCTAAACTAGCAAAGTCTCCTCAAACTGTTTGAAAAATGAACATTTGTAACTGTTATTAGGTGTTTTGCAATTAATGTTTTATAATTACATTGATTTTGTTTGTCCTTGACCTGAATCAACTGATCTGCACATTTTACAGTGGGGCAAAGAAGTATTTAGTCAGCCACCAATTGTGTAAGTTCTCCCACTTAAAAAGATCAGAGAGGCCTGTAATTTTCATCATAGGTATACCTCAACTATGAGAGACAAAATGAGGAAAAAAAATCCAGAAAATCACATTGTCTGATTTTTAAAGAATTTATTTGCAAATTATGGTGGAAAATAAGTATTTGGTCACCTACAAACAAGTAAGATTTCTGGCTTTCACAGACCTGTAACTTCTTTAAGAGGCTCCTCGGTCCTCCACTCATTACCTGTATTAATGGCACCTGTGTGAACTTGTTATCAGTATAAAAGACACCTGTCCACAACCTCAAACAGTCACGCTCCAAACTCCACTATGGCCAAGACCAAAGAGCTGTCAAAGGACACCAGAAACAAAATTGTAGACCTTCACCAGGCTGGGAAGACTGAATCTGCAATAGGTAAGCAGCTTGGTGTGAAGAAATCAACTGTGGGAGCAATTATTAGAAAATGGAAGACATACAAGACCACTGATAATCTCCCTCGATCTGGGGCTCCACGCAAGATCTCACCCCGTGGGGTCAAAATGATCACAAGAACGGTGAGCAAAAATCCCAGAACCACACGGAGGGACCTAGTGAATGACCTGCAGAGAGCTGGGACCAAAGTAACAAAGGCTACCATCAGTAACACACTACGCCGCCAGGGACTCAAATCCTGCAGTGCCAGACGTGTCCCCCTGCTGAAGCCAGGACACGTCCAGGCCCGTCTGCGGTTTGCTAGAGAGCATTTGGATGATCCAGAAGAGGATTGGGAGAACATCATATGGTCAGATGAAACCAAAATAGAACTTTTTGGTAGAAACTCAACTTGTCGTGTTTGGAGGGGAAAGAATGCTGAGTTGGATCCAAAGAACACCATACCTACTGTAAAGCATGGGGGTGGAAACATCATGCTTTGGGGCTGTTTTTCTGCAAGGGGACCAGGACGACTGATCCGTGTAAAGGAAAGAATGAATGGGGCCATGTATCGTAAGATTTTGAGTGAAAACCTCCTTCCATCAGCAAGGGCATTGAAAATGAGACGTGGCTGGGTCTTTCAGCATGACAATGATCCCAAACACACTGCCCGGGCAACGAAGGAGTGGCTTCGTAAGAAGCATTTCAAGGTCCTGGAGTGGCCTAGCCAGTCTCCAGATCTCAACCCCATAGAAAATCTCTGGAGGGAGTTGAAAGTCCGTGTTGCCCAGCGTCAGCCCCAAAACATCACTGCTCTAGAGGAGATCTGCATGGAGGAATGGGCCAAAATACCAGCAACAGTGTGTGAAAACCTTGTGAAGACTTACAGAAAACGTTTGACCTCTGTCATTGCCAACAAAGGCTATATAACAAAGTATTGAGATTAACTTTTGTTATTGACCAAATACTTATTTTCCACCATAATTTGCAAATAAATTCTTTAAAAATCAGACAATGTGATTTTCTGGATTTTTTTTCCTCATTTTGTCTCTCATAGTTGAGGTATACCTATGATGAAAATTACAGGCCTCTCTGATCTTTTTAAGTGGGAGAACTTACACAATTGGTGGCTGACTAAATACTTTTTTGCCCCACTGTATATTGTTTACATTTATATTAATACATTTCAAGGCAGTGCCTTGTAAAGATTTCAGTATGTATTTTGTGACACTTTAATAGATATGGATAGTTGCAATTTTCTGTCCTATACATTGTACTGTGTTAGAATTAATTGGGCATATTGGCCCAGCATTTGGTTTGAGTAAATAACACATAATTAGTTGAAACAACCCAGAATTTTAATTAATTTGCCTCAGCATTTGGTCAGAATAAATAACAGATATGTGTGGTTGAATTTACCAAGATATGTGGTTATTTTGACCCAGAATTTGGGTGGAATATTTAACTCATCTGCTGGGTTAAATGGAGGAACCAATCTTGCTGGGTCAAATTAACTACTGTTGGGTTGATGCAATATTGATCCAGCGTTTGGGTTATAAAAGAGCCCAAATTAGGTTATTTTTAACCCAACTGTTTTTAGTGTGTAAGAAATAACCACAAAGTCATGAAATTTGTATTAAATGGGCTCTTTAAAATCATTTTATTAACTTGTAGTGATCTTGTATTTATGGTGCCCAAAAGAAAGTTATAGTATTAATAAATAAAAGACCTGGTGGGGCTTGAAATAAAGTAGCCAAAAGATAAAAAACCTATTTTTTATTTATGGGCTACTAGCTTGTCAATCACAGTTGTACCGCTAAGAGTAACAATAAACAGCCCTTTACCATTGATGAGTCTGACATGTTCTAAAAACTGAAGTTGTAGTAGTTCTAGAAAAAACTCCATCGATGCCGACAGTAAACAAACAAGGGGAGACGCCAATGCAAATTTCTAACAGAGGCTTTCCTGGTGATGAGGGATGAGGAGGAGGGGAGCTACAACCATAAGCGCCGATCCCGTGGGTGCTTCGGGGCCTGCACGGGAAATGCCGAGCACCCATGGGAGATGCTGAGTTTACACATGGGATTGATTACAAAGTTGTTGTGGACTTTTTAAAAGACGAACAGGAACAGCTGTTTCGATCCATGTTGCCGGAGCTCACAAAACTGGTCAAACTGACACTGACTGTCCCCGTTACTTCCTGTAGCTCAGAGAGGTCGTTTTCCAGCCTACGAACATTAAAAACATACCTGCGCTCCACAATGGGGCAAGCAAGGCTGAACCATGTTGCTCTGTTGAACTGCCACAAAGCTCTGTCTCGAACACTGAACATGGATGTAATCGCTAATGAATTTATTAAGCGCACACCTGCGAGGAGCAACACATTTCTCATCAAGAACCAGTAATGTCAGATTGTGTAGTGGTAGTGGTGGACCCAAGTGCAGGAGGAAGCAGCTCAAACCAACGTAAAGAATAACTGAACTTTAATAAAGAAATAAAAACAGCTGATGAGGCAGCAAAAACAAACTTACAGAGGAATGCGGGTGAATCACGGGACCAGACAAAACAAAGAAGATAATCCAAAACTGAAAGTAATCCAAAGAATGTGACCAGGGTAAAACGAGATCCAAACACGGTGAAGAGGGGCTAAGACTGTGACAGGGACTAGGCAGACAGAGAGCTAAGACTAAGGACTGAGGACGAGGAACTAAGACAGGGACTAAGAACGAACCGACACTGACTAACTAACACACGGGACTTAAATACAAAACCAAACTGATAACAAACTCAAAACATCTGCTGACATGGGGAGAAACAAACACAGGAAGTAATCACAGAAACAAGAAAAACACTAGACTGAAGAGACAAGCTGACAAGATACTGAATGACACATGAGGAGAACAGGAAGTACAGACATAACCAAAATAAAAGCAAAACAGGAAACTACATGACTAAAGAAAATAAAAGCCTAAGACACCGAATGAAAACAAAAGGAAAAACAACTACTGAAAGATACTGTAGATACGTTTCTGGTGTGTTTGATTCCCTTTTATAAAAACGATAACCACAGATCAACTAGAGAATTAATTTGGCTGAATGTCTATGTTTTTTATTCACAGAAAAAAAAAACAATTTCTGTTTATCTGAGTAAAATAAAGAGTGAAATAAAATAAAGGTTTCAGTCAACTTAAGTGTCTAGTGTATTTCCTGTGTGTAATAATGAGGTGGAAGAAACGCTTCGCAGGTCAGCTGAGAGCTCTGCTCGCCCCGGTGAGCTAGCGTGCTGAATTTCATTGGCTATTGATGTTGATGGGGTGGACTATGCAGCACCTGATATATACTGTATGTCTATGTTCAGCACCCACTGGCAGGATCGGAAATCGGCGCCCCTAGCTACAAAGCATGCGCTCTACTCGAAAAACAGCCGCTGAGCTTCTCATTCAGGGCAAAATCCGCTTTACCACCTTTAACATAAACAGACAGATATTAACTATCTCAGTCCAAACATCCCTCTCCTCCTTCTTTTTAATGTTTATAATTAGATCAAATTTCAAGAACAGAGTTTTAATCCAACTGTCATTTTAAAGTGAAGACACAGATTTTTACCAAATCACAGAAGTTAAACTGTAATATTGAGATTTTTTCTTTGATTTTGTGAAAAATAATTTTACACACATGTTGCAGGCTCCAGACAAAAACATGGATGAATCAAGGAGATGAAAGAACACATGAACATTAATAGAACATAAATACACTGACCTGCAGACCAGATGAACTTTGGTTTACTGTGATCAGTGTAAAACTCTGGGTTTCCTCTTCCAGCTCTACATTTATATCCTGCTGTGTGTGTCTGTCCATGAATGATGTAGGAGTTCTGTTCAGTCCCACTGATGCTGTCAGGTAGAAGTTCAGGTCTGTAGTTCCTCTGTGATCCATCAGGAACAGCTTTGTACCAGTAGAACCTCCATCCTGCAGACGGAGGTTGAACCTCACAGCTCAGAGTTACTGAGGCTCCAGGACTCGACCATGACGGAGACACAGTCAGGACAGACTCTGGATTAGATGAGAAATATTTAGATTTTTTTTAGTTAAAAATTTTATTATGTCTCGGTTTTGACCAAAAAATTCCACAATAAAACTTTATATCCCAATATTGTAACTCACATCAACGTATACATGAATTTTTAAAACACAAATCTGATTTATTAATAAAACTAGAAAAGCACTCAGAGAGCGCAGACCACCATCAAACACCTCCGCCCCGTCCCATATTGTGATTTACACCAATTTGCTGTGGAGTTATATGCAGGTTACAGCTCTATCTCACAATGATGAAGAATCCTTAAAAACATTCTTGGATCCAGACAATGAGCGACATCACACCCAAAATCTACCCACTTCTTTTTTAGGCCATTTCTGACCTTTCCTAAAAAAATGTCATCAAAAGCTAAAAAAAAAAAAAA
>SSNP01000043.1:275229-311826 GCA_006937955.1 Pachypanchax playfairii | reverse complement strand
CTAAAAAAAAAAAAAAAAAAAAAAGAGTTTTTTTAATAACAAACAAACCACAGTGACAGCATAACATCCTGATGGAGTTAAAGGGACTTAAGGCAAGATTTGTGAAAAACTACACATGCATTTCCAGTTTATTCAATGCTAATGGGTCATGAAGCATTAAAAACCCCAAATAACGTTTGCCTTGGACACGCTGTGTGCTACATAATGCGCTGCAGTTCGACGTCCGAATTTCCCGCGCAGTTGTAGGGATGTGACGTAAATTGACGCTGCATGCGCGTTGCCGACAGCTCTTGAACAGGAAGTACATGGCCACCGTGGACTTGGATTCAAACACTGAAGGTATACTTATGGATGTTTCTGCAGCCAGCAAACGACCTGCATCCACTCTCACCCCCCAAAAAAGTGGCACCACGAAGAAAAAAAAGACTTTATCAGCGGCATCTCGTGAGTCTAAAAAAAAATATGACCGAAGCCGGGCAGGCACCCGCATAAATATTGGATATGCGTTCGGTTCATGGAGGGAACTTCAGCTGCATTTGGGAGTGAAAACGGATGCTGACATGGCTCATTTCCTTGTGACCAGGTGAGAAAACATTATAGGTCGTGTTTAGAGCCTGATACAGTATGAAAATGATGAGATCAAATCAAATAACAGAGTGGAGAGACCTGACGTGAAGTATGTTAGCCTCCCCGGTGCAGTGCTGTGAAGACGAACAGTCTGTAAAGTGTCTGTGCGCGCTCCCGTGCCGGCTTGGCTGGTGGCTGCAGTTAGCCACAGCGCCTGTCGCGGCAGCACTGAGTCAGATTTTGTAAAGCTGCCTTAAGTTCCTTTAATTAATTTATTGTCACTAAACACTTTACAACAAATGCTCTGTCTGATTCTTTTTTTTCAGAAATATTGTCTAATGTATTATTTACATGTGTAATATCAAATCAAAAACACTTTATTAATCCCTGAAGGGAAATTAAGTGTTGTTGTAGCCCTAACCCTAACCCAGAACAGAACTAGCCCTCCTTATCAATCTGTTCAGCCTCTTCATGTCACTTGCTCTGATGCTCCGCCCCCAACAGGTGACTGCAGGTGTGATCAGCTGACAAACTCCTCTTCTTTTGCCACTCCTCTTCAAAACCCTGTCTGCCCATATTGTTTGAAAGCCAGGCAGAGACACACTGGAGTCCAGGATATGCTCCTTTAGCCATGTCTCAGTAAAACACATGATGCTGCAATCTCGATACTCTGGTTGGGTCTTCAACAGAGTTTCAAGTTAATTCATTTTGTTAGCAAAGAGATCTCACATTTGTCAATATGACTGATGGAAGTGAAGGTTTATACTTCCTCTTTCTCTCTCTTCGCTTTTCTCCTGTCCTGCATCCACGTCTTCTTCTTCTTTAGCTCATCAGGGATCTGGGGTTTTGAATTTGAGGATTATTTGAACCATAGAAATGTCCGTTAGCTGCTCTCTCCTATAGACAAGTCTCTCGTTGCCATGGTTACGCCTCATAACAGGTGGCAAAAAAGTGACAAATCAAGCAAAAATACCTCAATCAGCACAGCACCCAAATTAGAGTATTTCAAAAATAATATTTCCTGGAGAAAAAAACTAGTAAGAAATACGCTAAAAGAACAAAAAATGCTAGCAAAGTCACAGAGCTACTCCAACAAACTGCCACCATGTGTAGCGCTATTCCAGAATCCACACACAAGGAACACACCTTGTATAGTGACGTTGACGGCATTGCTGAACTCTCCTGATCCCGACTCACACCAGAACACTGATTTAAAGGACCTCCGACTCTTAATGATACACGAGGATCCATTCATTGTTCCCCAGCTGGAACAGTCTGATAAATCTGACCTGTTGTCAGTTTCTATATACATCATCACTCTCCACTCAGTAGAGTTTCCTTCACAGTTCAGTGAGACAGACTCAGAGGGGAAGTGTTGATCTCTGTCAGGACTCACTGTGAGAGACGCTGCTGGAAGAGAATCTGAAAAACAACAAACAAACAAGATGTGCTGAGTCGAAATAAACAGACATGTTAAAATAAAAACTGTTTCAGTCCAAACATCCCTCTCCTCCTTCTTCTTAATGTTTATTGTCAGAAGTCTGAGTGGTTATGCTTGAGTTTTTCTAGTTTTGTTCCTTTTCAGTCTCTCCCTGACCCATCGCTATGGGCGGGCCATGGGGGGCATGCACCCCCCCCCCCAAACTAAGATGCTTCTGGTGTTGCAGCATCAGTTTTGTGGATAATGGTAACATTTCTTATTTCATGTATTCTATTTTTTTATATTATGAAAACTGGAGTAGGCTGGCTCCATGCCACATTTCTCCCGATTTCCACATGCCGCTGCGTGTTGTCTCCGACCGGCCATATATAGTGATTATGCGTCAAAGTCTGTTTCAAAAGCACTGATATGCCCCCCTTAAGTCTAAGGTCTGGTGACGGGTCTGGTCTCTCCTACTCCTTTCCCTTCCCCACTTGTGTTTTCTTCCTCCCTTTTCCTCTTCCTCTGCAGGTTGCCAGGCAGCAGGCACTGAAAGGCCATTCCTCGCGGGGCTGCAGGCTCTCCCGACAGTCACACCTGACCCTCATTCTGAACAGGAGATGTTTGGGCTTTTAAGCAAGGGCTCCGTGCTCATTCAACGCCAGACTGTTGAACCCCTTGGTGTTTGACTACTTCTACGATATTTGCTTTGAACCAATAAGTTCTGAGGAATTAAAGTGCAGAAGATCTTTGTATCTCTAACTATTTTCAGAATGTGCTTTAAGGTTCTCTTTTTGAGTCATGTGGGACCACTAGTCCAGGTTCCAGTCCGCCCGAGGCTTCCATTCCAGGTTCCTGCCAGCCCGAGGGTTTCAGTCCTCCAGTGAGTTTCAGTCCTCCAAGTGGGTTCTAGTCCTCCAGCAGGTTCCAGGCTACCAGTGAGTTCCAGACCTCCTGGTTCCAGTGCCAGACCTCCCGGTTACAGTGCCAGACCTCCCGGTTACAGTGCCTGACCTCCTGGTTCCAGCATCTGGTTTGTCCAAGGTTCCAGCCTCTAGTTCGTCCGAGGGTCCAAGCTCCAGTCAGTCCAAGGGTCCAAACAACGACTGCCCTCCAGACTCTTGGCGCCTCTCCTCGCGGCTCCCAGACCGCACCACAGACTCTCGGCGCCTCTCTACGTGGCTCCCAGGCTGCGCCATAGACTTTTGGGACCTCGCCTTGCAGCTCCCAGGCCGCGCCACATACTTTTGGCACTTCGTCTCGCAGCTTCCAGGCCGCGCACAAGGACTTTGGTTTTGGTCGCTCCTTCGGCTGCCTATCATAAACTCGTCTCCGGTCATCACGCCGACCGCCTGTGGACTCCTTGCAGCGGTAGCACCTACGCCTGCCAGACTCCCTTTGCTTGGGGTCCCTGGCATTGAACTAATCTTTAGCCTGGTTTTGTGTTTTCCTTTTTCTTGGGTTGAGTTCTAGTTTTGTCCCTCCTTCCTGACCTCCCACCCGTGTTTGTTTTGCATCTGACTTTGAGTTTTGCTCTGTTTTTTTTTTTAGGGATGCCGTCCCATGTGGGGGGATCCTGTTAGGTCTTGGGGTTTTTGTTTAAGTTTATTAGAAGGTTCCTTCCTGGTTTTGGGTTAGGGTTATTTTGGGTCTTAGTCTTCCCCTCCTGTTCAGCTCTTTGGTCCTCATACAGTTTTCATGTTTTGGTTTTATTTTCTCAGTACTTGTATTTCCAGTTTTGTTTTTATTTTGGTGTTTTTTGTACTTCCTGTTCTTCCCCACTTGTGTTAGATCTCTTGATGGTTTTGTCGTGTCCACGTCCTGTTTATTTCCTGTGTTTAGAACTCCCAGTGTTCTCCTTGTTACTTGTCATTCCAGGTGTTTTGAGTTCAGTAATTAGTTTCGTTTGTATTTAAGTTAGTTGTTTTGCTCCCTGCACTTGGGTCCTAACCACTAAAACCCGCAACTCATATCAAATTTGTAGACAGGAGGCTGTTACAGTGCGTTCACACTGAACATGTTTGAAGTGACCAGATCGTCAGGTTTATATGTAAAGTCAATACAGAAGCACAATCACACGCAACCTGGGGTCCTGCGACGCTTCAGAAGCAGATTTGTGGCTTGAATATGTTTTTCTGCCTTTTTTGCTTGACCAATTCATCGGGCGTTTGACGCTCGACCGAAAATATGCTGTATTATGTGGTGTATTTTGTGTTATCGCGTGAGTTGCGCCTAACGCTGAAGTTGGAGAAATCTGAACTCCAGCGTCTAGTCACACCGCGTCAACCAATCGGAAGCCTGGTGACGTCCATAAAGTCAATACAGAAGCACAATGACATGCGACCTGGGGTCCTGCGCCGCTTCAGAAGCAGATTTGTGGCTTGAATATTTTTTTCTGCCTTTTTTGCTTGACCAATTCATCAACAAAAGTCGATTTGGCGGGTAAGTTGCACTTTAAACTGGCCAAAGATGAGTTCCAGTCCATAAAGTTGTTTATCTTCAGAAACTACATGGATAAGTCCTACCAAGCCCTTTGGGAGATAATGCTAACAAAGACCCCAGCACTGATTACAAGGTACAATAAAGTCCATGTTAATGAAATATATAGTTAGTTAAAGGGACATAAGGCAAGATTTGTGAAAAACTACACATGCATTTCCAGTTTATTCAATGCTAATGGGTCATGAAGCATTAAAAACCCAAAATAACGAGGCCATCCGCATATATGTCTGTTGCCTTGGAAACGCTGTGTGCTACATAATGCGCTGCAGTTCGACGTCCGAATTTCCCGCGCAGTTGTAGGGATGTGACGTAAATTGACGCTGCATGCGCGTTGCCGACAGCTCTTGAACAGGAAGTACATGGCTGCCGTGGACTTGGATTCAAACACTGAAGGTATACTTATGGATGTTTCTGCAGCCAGCAAACGACCTGCATCCACTCTCACCCCCCAAAAAAGTGGCACCACGAAGAAAAAAAAGACTTTATCAGCGGCATCTCGTGAGTCAAAAAAAAAATATGACCGAAGCCGGGCAGGCACCCGCATAAATATTGGATATACGTTTGGTTCATGGAGGGAACTTCAGCTGCATTTGGGAGTGAAAACGGATGCTGACATGGCTCATTTCCTTGTGACCAGGTGAGAAAACATTATAGGTCGTGTTTAGAGCCTGATACAGTATGAAAATGATGAGATCAAATCAAATAACAGAGTGGAGAGACCTGACGTGACGTATGTTAGCCTCCCCGGTGCAGCGCTGTGAAGACGAACCGTCTGTAAAGTGTCTGTGAGCGCTCCCGTGCCGGCTTGGCTGGTGGCTGCAGTTAGCCACAGCGCCTGTCGCGGCAGCACTGAGTCAGATTTTGTAAAGCTGCCTTAAGTTCCTTTAAATACATCCCTTTCAAATCAAACTGAATTCATTTTTATTTGTCATTTTTGTTGTAGAAAATCCTAGTCTTGTTGATTTCAATGCTAAAGAGGCTGTGCATCTTTGGTATAGCCAAGCCAAGAGAGCGAGAAGGCCAAACTATAAGGGTTGGCCTTCTGAGATTCAGTATGATCCTAAAGGGGATATACACTCACCAGCCACTTTATTAGGTACACCTGTCCAACTGCTCGTTAACACTTAATTTCTAATCAGCCAATCACATGTCGGCAACTCAGTGCATTTAGGCATGCACACATGGCCAAGACAATCTCCTGCAGTTCAAACCGAGCATCAGTATGGGGAAGAAAGGTGATTTGAGTGACTTTGAACGTGGCATGGTTGTTGGTGCTAGAATGGCTGGTCTGAGTATTTCAGAAACTGCTGATCTACTGGGATTTTCACGCACAACCATCTCTAGGGTTTACAGAGAATGGTCCAAAAAAGAAAAAATATCCAGTGAGCAGCAGTTCTGTGGGCGGAAATGCCTTGTTGATGCCAGAGGTCAGAGGAGAATGGCCAGACTGGTTCGAGCTGATAGAAAGGCAACAGTGACTCAAATAACCACTCGTTACAACCAAGGTAGGCAGAAGAGCATCTCTGAACGCACAGTAAGTCGAACTTTGAGGCAGATGGGCTACAGCAGCAGAAGACCACGCCGGGTGCCACTCCTTTCAGCTAAGAACAGGAAACTGAGGCTACAATTTGCACAAGCTCATCGAAATTGGACAATAGAAGATTGGAAAAACGTTGCCTGGTCTGATGAGTCTCGATTTCTGCTGCGACATTCGGATGGTAGGGTCAGAATTTGGCGTCAACGACATGAAAGCATGGATCCATCCTGCCTTGTATCAACGGTTCAGGCTGGTGGTGGTGGTGTAATGGTGTGAGGAATATTTTCTTGGCACTCTTTGGGCCCCTTGGTACCAATTGAGCATCGTTACAACGCCACAGCCTACCTGAGTATTGTTGTTGACCATGTCCATCCCTTTATGACCACAATGTACCCAACTTCTGATGGCTACTTTCAGCAGGATAATGCACCATGTCATAAAGCTGGAATCATCTCGGACTGGTTTCTTGAACATGACAATGAGTTCACTGTACTCAAATGGCCTCCACAGTCACCAGATCTCAATCCAATAGAGCATCTTTGGGATGTGGTGGAACGGGAGATTCGCATCATGGATGTGCAGCCGACAAATCTGCGCCAACTGTGTGATGCCATCATTTCAATATGGACCAAACTCTCTGAGGAATGCTTCCAGCACCTTGTTGAATCTATGCCACGAAGAATTGAGGCAGTTCTGAAGGCAAAAGGGGGTCCAACCCGTTACTAGCATGGTGTACCTAATAAAGTGGCCGGTGAGTGTATATTAGAAATCTTTCATGAGACATCTTCTTGTCCTGTCCCTAATATTCTGGGACAGCATGTTTTTTTTAACAACTATACATATTTTTTTTTTTCATTGATTTTTGTCTTGTTTGAAGGGGATATCTACATGACTCGTTCTGACAATTTATTGTCCTGCCTCTGACATTCTGATACAGCGCATGTTTTGGAACTGTATGCATATTTTTGTTATTTATTTTGATCTTATTTTTTCCATGTGCAAATAGTGACAATGCAAAGTCCAAAATAAAATGGCAGTTGTTGGTAACTTGGTTGTCTTTTATGTACATTTCACGTTTGGTCAATTTAGTGTATCCAGGGGCGCCACTAACCGACAGTAGATTTTTTCATGTTCGGGTGAGCCGCGCGGATGCCTCAGGGTGTGCCCCTAAATTTTGGAAAATGGCCCTAGAAATTTCACGTTTTTGCTTTTCTGCATTCACCCGATTTGGCTGTTGTAAGGCGCTATATAAATAAAACTTTGACATACTGCTAGCTTCAGGCAGATGTGCCAGACAAGTGTGCGTGGTCTCACCTCATCAGTGGCTCTTATTGTTCCACTTGTCTCAGCTGTTTATTGATCTCATCCACTAACCTGCTTGTTGATTTGTTGTTTTGTCTGAATTTACCAGTTTGTATCTATCTGACCTGGACACAAAGTGTCTTTAAACACACGTGTAAGTTCTGTTATAAAACTGAAGATGTTCAACAATGTGATGAGCTGGTAGCAGCTGTTTAAAGTCAACATACAGATTTAGAATAAACATAAAATTGAATCTGTAATATTAAGATTTTATTCTTTTTCCATTTTGTGAAAAATAATTTTAAACACATCAAATCAAGATGTTTCAGGTTTCAGACAAAAACATGGATGAATCAAGGAGATGAAAGAACACATGAACATTAATAGAACATAAACACACTGACCTGCAGACCAGATGAACTTTGGTTCACTATAATCAGTGTAAAACTCTGGGTTTCCTCTTCCAGCTCTACATTTATACCCTGCAGTGTGTGTCTGTCCATTAATGATGTAGGAGTTCTGTTCAGTCCCATTGATGCTGTCAGGTAGAAGTTCAGGTCTGTAGTTCCTCTGTGATCCATCAGGAACAGCTTTGTACCAGTAGAACCTCCATCCTGCAGACGGAAGTTTAACCTCACAGCTCAAAGTTACTGAGGCTCCAGGACTCGACCATGACGGAGACACAGTCAGGACAGACTCTGGATTAGATGAGAAATATTTTTTAGCGGTAAAAATGTTATTTGTATGTATGTGTGTCTTAGTTTTGACAAAACCTTCTACGATAAAACTTTTAATCCCAATATTCTAACTCACATCAACACAAAACACAAAGCTGATTTATTAACAATTTCACTTTAGATTCACTAAACTCTTTACAACAAAAACTTTTTGCTGATTTTGTTTTTTCAGAAACATTGTCTAGTGTATTGCATCCACATCTTCTTCTTTTTAGCTCATCAGGGATCCAGAGTTTTGAATTTAAATATTTCCTGAAGAAAAAACTAGTAAGAAATTCTAGCAAAGTCACAGAGCTACTCCAACAAACTGCCACCATGTGTAGCGCTATTCCAGAATCCACACACAAGGAACACACCTTGTATAGTGACGTTGACGGCATTGCTGAACTCTCCTGATCCCGACTCACACCAGAACACTGATTTAAAGGACCTCCGACTCTTAATGATACACGAGGATCCATTCATTGTTCCCCAGCTGGAACAGTCTGATAAATCTGATCTGTTGTCCGTTTCTATGAACATCATCACTCTCCACTCAGTAGAGTTTCCTTCACAGTTCAGTGAGACAGACTCAGAGGTGAAGTGTTGATCTCTGTCAGGACTCACTGTGAGAGACGCTGCTGGAAGAGAATCTGAAATGAAAAAAACATGAAGTCAAACAAAACACCTGAGTTAAATAATCAAAATAACAATTTTTGTGTTAATTTGTTATATTTATGTTGCATTTTGACTGATATTTCAGCTATTATGATTAAGTTTGATCATTTTCAGTTTAATTAAATTGATCTGATACATCCCTGATCACTACATTTATAGAAGTTTTTTACTCATTTTTAGCTCATATTTGATTTTCACATATTCAGACTCAGTGAATAAGAACAAAGTTCATCTTTATTTTTTTTTCATTCAAAAAGTTTAAATCATGCAGCTCATCATGAGACAATCTGAGTATTTGTTGAGATTTTTTCATTAATAGAACATAAACACACTGACCTGCAGACCAGATGAACTTTGTTTCACTGTAATCAGTGTAAAACTCTGGGTTTCCTCTTCCAGCTCTACATTTATATCCTGCTGTGTGTGTCTGTCCATGAATGATGTAGGAGTTCTGTTCAGTCCCATTGATGCTGTCAGGTAGAAGTTCAGGTCTGTAGTTCCTCTGTGATCCATCAGGAACAGCTTTGTACCAGTAGAACCTCCATCCTGCAGACGGAGGTTGAACCTCACAGCTCAGAGTTACTGAGGCTCCAGGACTCGACCATGACGGGGACACAGTCAGGACAGGCTTTGCTTTATCTGTTGAAGACAGAATTTTTTCTGAATAAAAACACCTGCTCAGGTCTCTTCCAGGTTTCCTCCAGACTTTGAAGCTCATGCACCTCACCTGTATGAGGCTTAACTTTCCTCCACCTGTGCTCTGACCAGGTTCGCTGCATTTCCCTAACGCTTCTCCGGGAATCTGATGGTACTGTTCCAACATCATCTAGTACAGCTGTTCCCAAACTTATTTTGCCACGCACCCCCTTTTATGTCCCGGCCGTGTTGACGCACCCCCAACCCCCCGCACTTAAAAAAAAAAATGCCACAAGCATTTTTGTTACTGTTGAAAGGACGTTGAATTTTATTTAGGCTATATTAAAGACGGCATGTTTACTCAAATGAACAAAAACCACATCTAATGATGATCTAATGACCACAACATGCACTCCTGCTTTTGAATTAATCTGGAACACTAAAATTTTTGTCATATTTCCTTCTTTTTTCCCATCTGGTGATCACCCTCTTCACCTCTTTTTCCTCGTTGCCGTCTCCTCCAGCTCATCATTTTTCAACTCCTGCTCTTTTTCTTCTCCCGGATCCGTCGCAATTCTATCCTCCGTTGCCTTTTATTCGTCACTCTCTCTTGGTTCCTCTCCTTTATCAGTACCTTTGTCTTTCAATTTCTCAACTGACAGTTTCCCCGATTTAGGCCATTTGAGCATATTTGCGATAATAAATGAAGTAGAGGCCACAAGCTAGGTGCGCACTTAAATTGTGTAGTAGAAGAAGAAGAACTTCTTCTTCACTTCATTTCTAGATGAAGTGCATTTTGAATAGTAATTTTAATTGTCATTGTTTGCAATTTTACAGAGGAAATATTTTTTTACACATCTTTATTTTGTGGGGAAACAACACTGTATTTTGTAGTTATTATCATTACATTTGTTCGCCATTACATTTTTCACCTCGCGCACCCCCTAGTGGCAGCTCATGCACTCCCAGGGTGCGCGCACCACACTTTGGGAATCCCTTGAACTGTTGTCCAATGTTAATCTCTGGTTTTCTGTCACAGTGGATAAGAGTTTCCTGGTCCCAAAGAATATGCTGACCTGTCACTCTGTGCCATTTTAATGAAATCTTGCTTTTGCCTCTTGGTCCTTTCATATGTTTGAGTCCATACCTAAACAAACCATCTTCTTCCTCAAAAGAAACATAACTAATCACATAATTCTTTGTACATAATCCTTTATTTTCTTGAGTGATCAAGTTTCACACAATTTTCATTTGGAAGTTTTTCTTATCCTACTATCCAAGAGACAAACAGTCAGTGAACATCAGTGTGCTTTGGGTTGTTTTATTAATAAATTAATTCATTTATTTATTAATTACTTTTCTTCAGTGTGACATCTAGAACACTCTGTAAAAGTTTTCACTCAGAATTTCTTGTATTTTTTTTTCATAAATCTCTCTGTGCTGGCTGTTAAACAAAACAACAGTTAAAGTTAAACCTCCTTCCAGAATGAGACATTAGTTGTTATTATTTGACAGAGAGAGGTGTGGAAATTATGTCATTTTTGTTTATTTAAAAAACTAATTGTAAATGGTAAATAAATGGTAAATGGCGTGTACTTGTATAGCGCTTTACTCAGGTCCTACGACCTCCAAAGCGCTTCACACTACAGTTTTTTTTTTGTCATTCACCCATCCACACACACACTCACACGTTTGGTGATGATGAATTACACATGTTTATAGCCACAGCTGTCCTGGGACACACTGACAGAGGCGAGGCTGTCAGACACTGGCACCGCCGGACCCTCCGGCCACCACCAAACAATAATAATAATAATAATAATAATAATAATAATAATAATAATAATAATAATAAATAATAATTGTGTCCTTTTAAAATGTAGAAAACTGAAATTGTTAACAAACCAAACCATCAGACAGTTAAAAGGATCATACTGAGATATTTCCAGATGACCCAGAATTGCTCAAAAATATGCACTCATAATAAAAGATACATGTGATATTATAAATATTGTTCTTGTTTTTAGTAGATGAATAAAATAGTTAAATGAATTTAAAATTCTCAAATAAAGTTAATATTTATAGTCTCGTGACTGACAGGAAGACCTTGATGCTGAGGGCTGAGAGTTGTCAGCCCTACCGGTACTGCTATGAATGTAACACATAGAGAACTCTGCAAAAGTCTTGAGTCACTCGTTCTATAATTTTTCTTCCAAACAACCCGTCATTCTGATAATCTTTGAGATTGTTCTTGTCCCCTTCTGTGAGGAAACCTTTAGACTAGGTGAGGAGGTCCATCATCCAAGATGAGATCAGAATACCGGTACATCTGCTGCTCTTCTGTATTAAAGCAGTACTAAATAACTTTTCCGCTTTCATAAACAACCGTGTCTCAAACGGCCATTGCTCCATACGTGTGCCGTTCTACAGTCTTGACTTCAATAAATATATTTATCATTTATTTTTATTTCTATATTTTTCCATAAATGCATTTAACCTATCAAATAAATTCTCAAGACAATTCAATTCAAGACAAGAACACTAAATATGATGCTATTTTTACTTTCTTTACATTGTCAGAGCGACAGGCAAATGTTTGGACACACCCAGAGGAGAAGGACCCAACAATGGCCTCCAAGGACCCAGAGGTCAAAACTGTCGCTTAAAGTTTTAACAGTTTTTTTGTACTGCTTTAAAAAGGAGTCTGCTGAGCTAGTTCAGGTAACTGATTAGGGTGGCTTAGGTTTCCCTTCTGGTTGTTATCTGAGCAACCTTACCTTGGAAAAGTAGCACAGATTTCCAAAAGGGTGGCACATGTTAATGTTTTTACAGAATTATAGATTGTTTATTATGATTTAAGTGGCACTATAAACCAAAATGAAATAAAAATCAGTCAAAGCACAATGTCAATGGTTAACTTTCATTAGTCTTTTTTTTTTGATTAATGTAAAAATATTGATTGAACTTGATCATCTCAGCTTGGGGGTGGCCAGTTGAATTTGAGGGGTTGCAAACCAGAAACCAGACAGTTCAAACAGATGCTGTGAAGCAGATATTTTTATCTTACTTGTCTTTTCGATCTTTAGCAGTTCCTGTTCAATCCTCAGGCAGATGGACTGAGTCAGCTCCTTGGAAATCCTCTGCATGTCAGCGAAGTCCTCCACCTCATAGACGTGCGTGTGAGCTGGTGGATTGGCAATGGCCTCAAACTCTGACCTCGCTGCATTCTTCACACCAACAGCAAAAATCTCTACATCAGCATTCCTCAACTTGGTGGCAGCTTCCACAACAGGGTCAATTGACTCTCCATCTGTGATGAGGACCATGATTCTGGGAACGTTCTCTCTGGCTCCTAGGGCTGGGCTGAAGATCCTCTTCCTGACATAGGTCATGGCCTTGCCAGTATAAGTGCCACCACCATGGTACGGGAAGGTACGCACAGCTTTGACAACAGCGTTAATGTCACGGTGTGTGTTTAGGGCGAACTCAGTGTGGGTAACATCACTGTACTGGACTAAGCTGATCTGGATTTTCTTGGGTCCAATGTCAAAAGAGTTAACCAGAACCTCAAGGAAAGCTCGGATTTTGGCAAAGTTTTTTATTCCAATACTGCCTGAACCATCAACAAGCAGGACCACATCCGCTTGCACATCTACTCCCAGAGAGCACTCTTAAAGGACAGAATATCACAGATTAATCTTAATTTCAACCATGTTGTATGACTGCTTCTGAACACTGTTAGACCACCCAGTAGAAATACATCTCCTTACCTGTTAACGCTGTGACTGGCAGGGTCTTCGCTAGATCCAAGATGGGTTTACTCGGTATTAGACCTTTAAGAGCGTACAACGTGATCTCATACTCAGTCTCAGGGGAAAGATCACCAATGCTGAGAGAGGTCTGTGTGGGTCCGATATACAGGTCTTGGTGCTTCATTCCGGTTACCATGGGACTAAGGGTGAGCTTGTAGCCCGTGATTTCACCTGGAGATGCATCCCACGTCACCCTCATCGCCTTTGATGCAATCTCTCGGACTTGCAAGTTCGAGGGAGGCTCGACCACTGCAGAAACATTACAAGACAAAAGCAAAAGTTTTTCCAAAAATAAAAGTGATCATTAGAATACAATAATGTTATTTTTAAAAGTTTAGAAGCTTCACTGATTAAATGTATTGTGACTTACTTTCACCCCCACTAACCGGAGAACTGAGCTGCTTATCAACACTGAAGCAAACTGCAATGATTATCTCTCTCTGGACTTTTTGGATCAGGTCAAAATTGGGCACAATGTACACGTGTTTGCTGTGAGGTGTGGATGCGATTTTTCTGAGCTCATCCTCATCTGCTCCTTTGATACCTGCACAAAAACCAAAACCAGTAGTTCATGTGTTCCTCCGGTCTGCTTTGCAGATGTGATAATCCTTTAGGAGTTTTGGAATATTGTTTAGAAGAAAAACATATAAAGAGCAACTCACCCTCAAAACAGCTTTTCTTCTTCTAATAAACTGTATTAGTGGGTCTTTACCAATGCAACCATTCAGTTTCTGCATTTTTTGACATTTTCATGTAAACTTGTTAAATTCTAAACTTTTTGGTCTAAAAATGTCTTAGTGCTGCCCTCTTAGGGTTGAAAGGTGGTTATTGCATTTGAAATTTGTGATTGGCTGAAAGGGTACATTTCCATGTCACCAGCATCGTCTCTAAGACACGCCTCCTGGAGAATAAAACCATCTCTCAGACAGACACGCTTGCACCCGCCCACCCGTTGTCTCCAGCTTCTTACCAAAGAGCTACACAGAGGAATTTAGAGCAACGGGCTGAAAACTACAACAAACAGAATAACTAATATCATTAAAAGAATAATTAAATCGGGACAAAGACTTCCCTGCAGTGGTTGTGATTGTGTGGATGTGATTTATAGAAGTTATATTCTCATCATGGTCAGGTTACCTCTCTGCAACACGGAAGAGTCACACTGGAGCGAATCTAAACGTAGCTTTAGCACTCTGGATAAAAATCGGGAAGTGCAACATGCTAATAACATCCCAGCAAAGCCCCCCCCCCAGGGTCCTAAGTGACACTTACTTTCAGCTTTTTTTGAAACAGTAGTTGTAAGTAGGAAGATAATTTAGAGGGGGGTAAGTTCCTCTTTAACATTTTCTGAGTCAAATAGGAATCCTATGATTAACACATTGTGGTAAAACCAGGGTTTCCATGAACAGGCTGACATCCACATGTGAGAGAACCATTTAAGAAAACACAGTATAATAAAACATACCTAGGGCAAATATTTCCACTCCTATCTTCCGAAGCCTTTCAGCAGGCTCCTCCACTGAATCCTGCGAATTTCCATCAGTGATGATCATGGCTACCTTTGGAAAACTTTTCCTTGATCCAGCATCCTCAGTAAAGATGTTTCTCAGCAGATAATCAATGGCATTGCCTTGAAAAAAAGAGGTACACATGGATTATTGAATCTTTTTCATCCATTGTTTGGTTCCCATCCTGCTAATCACCTTACCTGTCAAAGTATCGCCTCCTTTGTACGGCAGTTTGTTTATGGCGTGGAGCAGGTCTCTTCTTCTGGTGTAACGAGTGAGGGGGAACTCTGTTCGAGTGTCTGTGCTGTATTGAACCACCGCCACTCGGGTCTTGTCCTCTCCAACGTCAAAGGCCCCTGCTAGGGCGCGAATAAAACTAAGGATGTGTTTGAAGTTTTTTCTGCCCACACTCGAAGAGTCGTCCACCAGAAAAACCAAATCTGCTTTTGTACTGATGGAACACTCTGAGAAAACCAAAAAGGAAAAGCACAGCACAGAAATGATATGACAGCCAATCCAAAGGAGAAATATTTAGACTTACTTTAGTTACTTTGTATCTATGGTTGATTGATCTGGATTAAGAAGGTTTAAAACATTCACTCTACTGGTTATTGATGGTGTGAAAAAAGTCAAAATATAGAAATCACAACTTTTGTGTCTTGAAGGAATCCACTTCAAAACCTAAAGAGTGGCAATAAAAAAACTCAGCTGCTTTTAGAACAATATGTGACACTGACTCATTTCTTTGAATGTCTAAATAAACTTAAAGGAGAACGCCCGTTTTTTGCAATTGGGGCCTTATTTATTCTGTGAGATGTTATATTTTATGATTATATTTTTTAGGAAGCTAAGCCACTGCACCAATAGAATGGGCGCGCGGAGAGATGACATCACTCTCCCGTCACCGTAAAAAATATCATTTCTATGAGCGCAGGATTCAAGATGGCACTGGAACGGAATAAACTATAGAGTATCTAAATGGCCAGATTAAATAAATAATGGATTTGAACTGATTTTAAACCGATTTAGGGTCGGCGAACGCAGGCCCAACTGACTCTCGTTTATTGGCGTTTAGGTGTTTGCCGTGTGAATCAAAAATCTCCGAGACGAATCCGAATCGCAAAAAAGTACCACTGATGACGAGTCAAACACATCTCACAGAATAAATAAGGCCCCAATTGCAAAAAACGGGCGTTCTCCTTTAAGACTTTGACAGTTTGGATGACTCAGAACTGCATTCATACATCAAAGGAAAAAACAGATGATGCCAAACAGTGAGCTGGTTTAGTTCTTCCAGCAGAAGGAGGCTGAACGTGGCTTCATAGACTAAACATTCATCAGCAATGTTTACGTATCACCTTCAAAATCTACCAGGATAAAAAACATTTTCTGGAATGTTTAATATTTAAAAACTTAAACTAGCAGGGTTTATGTGGATAGACTTTAAATCTCATTCTCCTTTAGCCTCATAGTATGAAACTCGACACCCAATAAGTGTCAAAAGCTGGTCTGTTAACACGTTTGAAGCGACCAAAAACGCTGTACGCTCATAATTGGTCGCTTGTACATTCGCATCTCGAAGCTTGTCCAATGTGAACTGGTCGCGCTTCAAAATAGGAAATTTTGACGTGCGTGAAGTGGAAATACGTAACTTGTAGTAGTGCGAAATGGTATTTTTGCATGAAGGCAGCTGTCAATCTATCGTTTGAAGAGAGTCTCCCTTCTCTATGCATTGTGGAGCGTAGAGCAGCGGGACAGTAGACGAACTTGTTGGCTTTTGCGCATTTTCGTCGGGTTAGTCAAAACTTTCAAAAGCGAAATGAACTTACCAGGTCGCCCGTTCTCTTCATTTATATTCCTCCAAGCTAGGTCCTTTTTATTCCCGTCTGTGTTTCGAAAACAGCTGGTATCATTTAGCTCCGGGTGATTGACTGGTTGACGTGGTGTGACTAGACGCTGGAGTTAAAATTTCTCCAACTTCAGGCGCAACTCACGCGACTGCACAAAATGCAACCCATTAAATGCAGCGCGCAATTTTGGTCAAACTTGTGATTCGCTCGAACTGGTCGTGAGAATCAGGCAGAAAAGCGTTTTCGTGCCACAAATCTGCTTCTGACGCATCGCGGGACCTCTGGTCGCGCTCCATCACGGTTTTACATTGACGTTACATGTAAACCTGACGCTTTGGTCACTTCAAACGCATTTGGTGTAAACACACCGTAAGACAGCAGCACCATGAAAAAATGAACATTAAAATGGTAAATTTCCTGTACTTGTATAGCGCTTTTCTAGTCATTCAGACCACTCAAAGCGCTTTCACACTACAAGGTTTACATTCACCCATTCACACAACCCGATATGTAAACCGGGGGGAGAGGGTAGGGGCTAACATTCACACAACCCGATACGCAGATCGGGGGGGCAACATGGGGTTCAGTGTCTTGCCCAAGGACACTTCGACATGTGGCGGTGGAAGCCAGGATCGATCCATCAACCTTCAAATTGGAGGACGACCACTCTAACCACTGAGCCACAGCCGCTTTATTTTCATTTAAAATGACAATTTTAAATGAAAATAAAGCATTTAATAACTTAGAGAACAGTGAGGTGGGCCTGATTCTGTGTAATTTATTGTTTGAGAAGAAAGTAAACATACTCACTGATCGCATCTGACTGCGGACTCCTAATGTGTCCACTAGACAGAACTGAAACAAAGAAAACACGTTATCTCAAAGAAGTGCTCTGTTTCTGTGAAGAAATTCAGGGTTACCCCTCCTCTCATCTGTGCAACATGTCACAGTGATCTAACACTTTGTGCCCAGACTAGATTTGCAGCTCATAGTTTATCAGTCTCTAAGAGATGTTCAGTGTTTTGATGACATCTTGAAATCTCTCTGTATCAGCACTATAAAGCAGCTCTCATTGGCCTTGAGGACCAGAGCCTCATTTTTATGCTCTGATATGATTTCTATAATAAACATCTGTTTTATAAAATCCACTCGCCTGATTCATTTAAATGTCCTGTATTTGTATAGCGCTTTTCTAGTCATTCAGGCCACTCAAAGCGCTTTCAAACTACAAGGTTACCCATTCACACAACCCGATGTGTAGAGTGGGGGCTAACACTCATTCACTCACACAACCCAGATCAGGGGGCAACATGGGGTTCAGTGTCTTGCCCAAGGACACTTCAACATGTGGCGGTGGAAGCCGGGATCAATCCACCAACCTTCAAATTGGAGGACAACCGCTCTAACCACTGAGCCACAGCCGCCCCAGAAGATTTGCCTGATTCATTTAAGACCGAATTTTTAACATTTGTTACCAGAGTTGTTATATGTTAAAATAGGGTGAATTAAAGAAAATAAAGAACATCCTGGAAACATCTACTCTTTTTTAAATTCTTTTTTAATGTATTATAGAAGTATCAGCTCGGGACTCGGTATCAGTAGATACTCAAAATCAAATGACTCGGTTTTGGACTCAAGGGCAAGAAATCCCTATTGCCCACATTGTTTCTCTTTTCATTTATGTTTATGTTTAGTCAAAGATTCATCCTATGAGGTTTGGTGCTGATCTAACAATGAATGTGAATTTTAACACAACAAATAATTTATGGGGAGACATCAAAATTCACCATACTGCCATGACCATGCCTTTAACCTTAGAGTGTCAGGACTTGGGGTTTTGGTTGTGTTATTATGTTCTGTACTCGGGGGGGGTGTTTGGGTATCTATGATTTCTTGTTGTATTCTAGTCCAGAGCTTATCTGTGATTTGTGTTGATTTCTTAGTTCCTCATGTTCCCACGTCTAGTCTGTTGTCTTGTCTTATTTCCCTGTATTTAGGTTCAGCTTTTCTTTTTTTATTTTGGTATTGCCATGATTGTAACACTGAGAACAGGACTCTGAATCAAGCTGCAGACTCCAGACCAAAGGACAACAGGTGGTAAGTTAGAAAACGGGAGTTTAATGATGATTAGTTTCACAGGTACAGATAACAGGCAGATAAACACTAGTCTGCTTCAGCAGGTCCAGCAGGAGCAGGCTCAGCTGTACGGGCAGCGATGGCGGATACTGAGCAGATGGAGGAGAGGAGAGGTTAGTGCGTGATATTTTCTGGATGAATGATGTGGAAAAGGTGTGAGGCTTACGGTTTGCTGAACTGCAGGTGTCCCGGGGAGTAAGCAGGTGCCAGTCAGCTGAGGCTGGCGTGTGAGTGCTGGTAGAGGGTGGACAGACTGACTTGGTGGTGAACAGGTGGATCCTGGGAGCTGGAGGAATGGTGCGGAGGCAGGCCAGGAGAGGATGAGAGCGAGGCAGGTTGGAGACCGGTGTGGAAACCGTCTCTGAGAGATCCTGGACGGAGGCGGTGTGGGAACCGCTGAGGAGGTCCGGGATGAGAACCAGGCAGCCTGGAAGCTGCCAAAGCAAGAGCTGGATCCGGGAAAGGCCACGGTGTGGAAACCGGGGTCCTAGAAAGATCCAGCTGAGGACGTCCACGAACAGAGTGGAACAATCTGACGCCTGCTCTCTGGCACCACTCCTCTTTTAAGCTCAGTGGCTGATGAATGGAACTGGATCCACCTGTTGGTGACAGCTGCCACGGCACCGGGGAACCGGGGCGAGCGCTTCCGGGAGCAGGACTTGAGGGGGAAGTCCCGCGACGAGAGCCACACCTGCTGGCCGACTTGGTAGGTGGGAGCCGGGATGCGCCGCCTGTCAGCGACAGCCTGTCAGCGACAGCCTGTCAGCGACAGCCTTGTTCTGGCGGGCGGTGCGGTTGAGGGCAGCCTTCGTGTTCTCCCAGACACGTTTGATGGAGCGGAGGTGAGAGTGAACGGAGGGAATGACAGGGTCGGGGTGAGAGGAGGGGAGCAGGGAGGGCTGATAGCCCAGGGAAACTTCAAAGGGAGAGAGTCCAGTGGCAGAGGAGATGTGGATGTTGTGAGCGTACTCCACCCACGCCAGGTGCTGACTCCACGACGCAGGGTGCTGGGCACAGACGCACCGCAGCATGTTTTCCACCTCCTGGTTCAACCGTTCGCACTGCCCGTTGGTTTGGGGGTGGAACCCGGAGGAGAGGCGTGTCTGTGCCCCCAGCGCTCGGCAGGACTCCCTCCAGACACGGGACACAAACTGCGGACCACGGTAGGAGAGGATCTCGCTGGGGATGCCGTGGAGCCGGAAGACGTAGGTGACGAGGAGCCGGGCGGTGGCAGCGGCGGAGGGAAGACTGGAGAGAGGGATGAGATGGCAGGCCTTAGAGAACCGGTCAATGATGCTCAGTATGACTGACCTGCCATTAGAAGTAGGGAGACCGGTGATGAAATCCAGGGCGATATGAGACCAGGGTCGGGACGGTGTGGGCAGAGGTTGGAGGAGACCAGCAGGCGGGCGGTGCGACGTCTTGCTCCGGCAGTAGATGGCACAGGCCGCCACGTACTCCGACACGTCCGGGTTGAGGGTTGGCCACCAGAAGTACCGGCGGAGCAGGCTCACGGTGCGGCTGATCCCGGGGTGGCAGGGGAACTGGGCAGCGTGTCCCCACTGGATCACCCGGGATCGCACCGCGGCGGGTACGTAGCGCCGGTTGGGGGGTCCGCCTCCTGGGTCCGGTTCCGTTTTTAACGCCTCCTGGATGGCGGCCTCCAGCTCCCATGTGACGGCCCTGGCGAAACAAGAAGGCGGGAGAATGGGTCCGGTGACGTCACTGGGCTGGTCTGGCTGGTGGAGACGGGAGAGAGCGTCCAGCTTGATGTTCTTGCTGCCTGGACGGTAAGAGATGGACAGATTAAAAAGAAGGAAAAAGAGGGACCAACGGAACTGACGTGGATTGAGGCGTTTTGCAGACTGGAGGTAGGTGAGGTTCTTGTGATCCGTCCAGACAACGACCGGCTGCTCTGTTCCTTCCAGCCAGTGACGCCACTCCTCCAACACCAGCTTGATCGCCAGCAGCTCCCTGTCCCCGACGTCGTAGTTGCGCTCGGCCGGGGAGAAGCGCCTCGAGAAGAAGGCGCATGGGTGGAGCTTGTGATCCGCTCCCACACCCACGTCGGAGGCATCGACTTCTAGAACAAACTGAGCAGAGGGATCAGGGTGAATGAGGATGGGTGCATGTACGAACCTCTGCTGCAGTTCTCTGAAGGCACAATCCGCCTCCGGGGTCCAGCGGAATGTCGTCTTGACGGAGGTGAGTGCGGTGAGCGGGGCGGCGATGGAGCTGAAGTCCCGGATGAAGCGGCGGTAGAAGTTGGCGAACCCCAGAAACTGCTGCACATGTCTCCGGGAGGTGGGAGTGGGCCAGTCTTCTACCGCCTGGGTCTTCAGGGGATCCGACTTGAGCTGTCCGCCCTCTAGGATGAAACCCAAAAACGTTATTGATGGAACGTGAAACTCACACTTCTCCGCCTTGACGTACAGCCGGTTCTCCATGAGGCGCTGCAGCACCAGGCGGACATGGCGCCAGTGTTCGGTGGGGTCGGCGGAGAAGATGAGGATGTCATCCAGGTACACGAAGACGAACCGGTTCAGAAAATCCCTGAGGACGTCATTAATTAGAGCCTGGAAGACGGCAGGGGCATTAGCGAGGCCGAACGGCATCACCAGGTACTCGAAGTGCCCGATGTGCGACAGGTATTGTCTTCCTCTTCCAGTTTCCCGCTGTGCATCTTAGGTTCCTTGATTGTTTCATTAGTCCTCAGTGTTTTCAGCTTCTGTTGGTTCCAGGTGTTTAGCTCATTAGTTCGGTCAGTATTTAAGTAGCAGGGTTGTGTGTGTTCTTTGTGAGTTCGTTTTATGTTTCTATGAGACCGCTCCTGGACTTAGCTGTGGTATGTTCTGGTTTTCTTTTCATCCCATCGCCACTCCTCCAGTAAGTCTGTTGTTTTTCCCCTTATTAAATCAGTTAAACCGCAGGTTTTTGTTGTTGAGTTTCTCTCCTGCACTTGGGTCCACATCCACAACCAACAAGAATCAGAACATAGAGTCACAGGTTTTTATACCAAGTAAGACCAACTCTGACAGTAACCTGAGCCAGTTTGAAGTTTATCAGGGTAAAACAGGCCAGAAAATTACCTCAAAGTGAAAAATATAACACTTCCAGTTCTCAGTGGGCGGGGCTAAATTTACCCCAAAACATGATCATATAGTTTCGTAGAGGAACCCACTGCGATTCTCCATATGCAGGTTGGTTGAGATCTGATTATTTTTCATGGATTTCTAACAGTTTGTTTTGTTTTTGTTTGAGGTCATGCCACGCCCACATCACAAAACATTTGGAAAGTCTTTTGATAAGTTTTGAACCCCCATGTTTTCTACATTTTTGTACATTAATCCCTATACATATTTACAGTGGGGGTGTTATCCAATTTCTTCCATGTAAAGTCAGAAACTGTATCTAAGTTAAAATCTCAAATGATTCGACATAAACTTTAGCTAATGTCCTTATTACTTATTTGCTCATTTCTATAATCCTGTCTAATTTGTCTCTGCAATAAAACATTAACAAGTAGGAGAGGAACGAACTATCTGAAGTGACTTTGATAAGACACTTATCTTGTGTAAGAATACAGACAGCTGGGCTCACAGCAGGAAAATTTGGTTTGGTCAATAAAAAAAGTAAAGAAATATGATTGTTCAGTTACCTTGAATGTTTCCACAGAAGAGCAGAGAACTGAGAACTAAAATGAAAATGTAAATGTAAATGTTAAGTATGAAATAAATCTCCAAACAAAAAAATAAATATAGCACAAGGTGGATTATTAACAAGCTTTGAATATAAATGAACAAATTACACATGTATGCTACTTTGAAAAAACAAAATAAAGAAAACATTAAATGGGAACTTTTCCCCACAGTCTGAAGCTAAAATAAGAACCCAACAGAAACATCACAAGTCGTCTCAGTTTACATTTTAAACTTAACCCCTGAACATTCCTTCAATTTTTGTCCAAAATATTTTTAAAACCCAAATTAAATTAAACGGACAGGAAATCTTTAAGTTTGACATTTTATTGATACTTATAGAAGGGGGTTTGGGCTGACAAAAACACTGGTGATCTTTCCAGGGGTTTTTCTATACTTGATTTTCATCTATAACTAAAATCACAAGGCTCTCAGCTTTCAAATGATATATATGTGTCAGGTCTTGGGTCTTGTTTATATTCTTTATTATATCTTGTAGATCTTCAGAATTATCTGTGATTTTGTGTTTGGTTGATTCTTAGCTCCTCATGTTCCCATGTCAGTCAGGTGTTTTGTTATTCCCTGTCATTTAGTTCAGCTTTTATTTTGCCCCAGTCTAGTTTCCTGTTTTGCTTTTATTTTGGTACCGTCTGTACTTCCTGTTCTTCCCGAAGTGTAGGTCCCTTGATTGTGTCATGTCATTTCCTTTGTTCATTCTGTCCACTCTCCAGGTGTGCCTCGTTGTCATGATTAGTTGCCTTCATTTAGTATTTAAGTAGCATGTTGGTGTTTGTTTCTTTATGAGTTCGTTTTGGTTTTCCTGCCGGGATGTCTGTGGATTATTTGTTCGCCTCTGGTTTCTCCCATCTTCCTCCTCGTTCCTGTAAGTTTGTTTTTTGCTGCCCTGTCGGCTCTTTATTTTAGTTATTAAATTTTACGTTTCTATTACATCGTTTGCGGTGTTGCTCTTCACTCTCAGAAATAGAGGTACGAGACAAGGACATTTTTGTACCTATAGGTAAATTGTTTTAAAATGTTCCCTTAAAAGTACAATATTGGTCTTTAAAAGGTCAGAAATGCCCCTTTAAGTGTTCAAATTGATATAAAGTACACATTTGTACCATTTCAACTGCACCTGCAACCCTGGCCAAGGCTGGTTAAAACAGTAAAATTATGCCACATTTTGAAGTCTAAAACCAACATTCTGAAACATAATATTGAAAATGATGGAAGAAACTTCATAAAATTGAGATTAACCAGCCTTGACCAGGGTTGCAGGTGCAGTTGAAATGGTACAAATTTGTACTTTATATCAATTTGAACACTCTAAGGGGCGTTTCTGACCTTTTAAAGACCAATATTGTACTTTTTAAGGGAACATTTTAAAACAATTTACCTATAGGTACAAAAATGTCCTTGTCTCGTACCTCTATTTCTGAAAGTGTTCTACATTTGGGTCCAGCCTAGAACCACTAAACCTAACTCCACAAGACATGCACAAGAAGTACATGTTTGTGGGCGGGCCCTCAGATGCTTAACGGGTATCCAACAGCATATCCTGATGAAAAAGGGAAGTTGGTTTAAATCATTTCTGTAAAAACAATGTCAAATTTCTTAATATCACATATTTGAGTTTGTTCTGTTTTTTTCCCAATTTTACAGTTACAAAAATGTATATAGTTTTCATAAAGCTGCAGGTACAAACATGAAGATATAAAAATCCAAACTATTCCTTTAAAAAGTCACTGATGTACTTACAGAACAGCAGCAGCACACGGGAGAAACTGTGTCCCATCCTCACAGCCAGCGTTGAAACTCACTCCTCTTCTGAAGAGATATTTCCTCATCAGTTCAAGAAAACACAGATTAAAACCCAGAAAAAACTATGATCAAAAAGAAGATACATCTTAGAAAACTCTTAGCTGATATGCTGTAATTAGCTTATCTTTAATATTTCTTCCTCCTTTGACAGAAGTGAAGTGTTATTCCAACACGACTTCCTGTTCAGTAAACACAAATATAAACCTGTTTCTTGTAAAGTTATGATATTAAGTAACAATGTTTTTACATTTATGACCATAAAATGAAGGAAAACAGTCCATCTTCTTTCTATTCAAGGTTTTCCGGACATCGCTTGTCAAAAAACGTAACAGATTCCACCATGTCATTTTCATTAACAAAAATCAAATAAGTGTAGAAAACTAAGAACACCCCAAGATCCATCAGCTTGTTGAACCTCCTTTAGCAGCAATAACTTCAATAAGTTATTTTCTGCATGACTTTATCAGTCTCTCACATCTTTGTGGAGAAATTTTGTCTCATCTTTGAGGTTTGTGAGCGTTTGTTTCTGCACAGCTGTCTGTAGCTGCAGCAGCATTCAAATCATGTTGAAGCCTGGACTCTTATCAGACTGCTGCATCATACTGATTATTTGGTCACATGGTCACATTTAACTCCAGAATACTTTGGTACACTTAAAAGTATTCAGGTAATGTGACTGCGAAACAAGATCAAATCATCAGCTGTCCCCCGCTGTGCTGGCAGATGGTGGGAGATATTTGTGCTGTTAGATTTTTGCGAAACATGATGCTGTGCATTATGGGTAAATCTCTCTACTTTAGTCATTCTGTCCAAAATATCTTCTGCCTTGTTTTCAGTGAAAAGGTGGCGATATTATTAGTTACTTGACTTCTACATAATGTTCACTGCATGAGGGGCCAGACACACGCGAGGCGACATCGTCTCTCCTCCGTTCATTTTCAATGAGACATGCGCGACAAAGCAATGATCACAAGTCTCCCTTCTGCTAAGCAAAACGTGAAATCGTGCATGTGAAATTTCGGGCTCGTGCATGTATCGTGCACACACAGGCCTGCGATGCGATCCCAGAAAGTTGAGAAAATGCTCACTTTTCATCGCTGTCGCTCGGACGAGGACCAATCAGCGGAGGTTTCATTAACTGACAGGAAGCTACTCGGTCATCTCCCGGAAGACATGGTGGAAAAAATGAATTGAATTGAACACATTTATGTCTTTTTCATCTCTTGTATAACAAAATCAGAAGTAAGATTTCACTTTACTCCAGCAAAATCTTCTGACACTTAATATCTAGCGTTTTGTCACCCCTGAACTGCTTTGATACTAGAAAATTCCCTCCAATCTGTCAGACAATCAAAACCACGGAAGACTCGCTATTTTCCCTGGAACAGAGCACGTTGCTGGGTTGTCTCGCTGGTAGCTGCCAAATGCCGCGTGTTAGGTTTTCAAAGCGTCTGCGATGAGTTTTGCTGACCGCTGTTTGTCGCCTCCCGTGTGTCAAGCCCCTTAGTGTGAGCACTTTTCACAGCCGCAGTCAATTCAATGTTGGTGTAATTTTATTATAATTTACATCGACCTGAATCAAGACTTCAGCTGCTTTACTTTAGTCTACAGCAGTTCTCAGAGAAACTCTTTAAACTAGAGACTGTAATTCTCATGTATAAAAATTTTCCTTTATGTAAAAGGAGAGACTTACAGAAAAATCCCAGCATGCAAAGCATTAAAATGAACTGCAGAGATGGTTTACTGATGATTACCATTTTTAAATAAGTACCTTATGACTTTGTGAAGAGTCTCTCTTCTGTCAGTGCAGCAATTTCTTCTTAAGTCAAACGACTTAAATACTGAGTTACACTTTCTTTACAGACAACTTCTACTTTGCTTCTTTATATTTTTTGTTTGTGGCGTCAAGAACAACAAAGTTGAACTTTTTATTTGAAAATCTCCCAAATTTTTTGTTATATTTTGTTCAGTTAACTTCAGTTGATGATTTAGTGAAATACATCAGGTGAAGAAATTTTGTTATTATGAACTTTCTTCAACTTTTTAACAATATGTTAAATGTGTGTTAATCAAGTGAATACACATGTACCTGGTCAGTACTAAATACTACATTATAATCATGATTAATGAGCATTAGGTTTTCCAAAATGTGTTAATAAAAACTTTCTCTACAAAATGACAAAAGCCCACGTGCCAAACTGAGCTGTTAAAGACTAAAAACTAGCTAGTTATTCATAATGTTGATGATTATTGTACATTTACACCAGGTAACATTTTTCCATCTTAGGTAACAAAACTGCTTTTGCACAGACAGCCAACTAAACATCCTTTAACCAGTAAGTTTAATCTCATCATCTGATTATTTTGGTCTACACAGCAACACTCAGAATCACATGTTCTTCCTGTTCTGTGAAAATACCTATTGAGGTTGAAAAAAAAAGGCTTTATACGTATTCGGGACTTTTCCAAAATGAAAGATGTCAAACTTTCCACCAGTATGAGACAAACCCATCACGTCATCATTGCTTGGGATGTTGATTAGAGAGTGAATTCAGCCTGTAATATTAAACCAAAAACTGTCTTTAGTAAGGACACAGATAAATATACAAGTAACTTAAATACATTAGGATCAATTAGCTTAATAAAGCTATAATCTTAGCACTGAGTGCAACTCTTGTGAATTATCAGACATAATCATCACAGCGCTGTTCAGTGGAAACAGGAACAAAGAACTCTGATAAAAGGCCCAAGATGACAAGATATTAACCTTCAATATCTGGATAGCTTTAAAAGTATGTTGTGACTCATTAAACAAAATGTAATCAAATGTTCACATCTAGGGTTTTGTAGAATTATAAATAGAAGGGGTGTGTGTGCATGATGTAGGGTACAAAGTGTTTGAAACTGTCATGACTAGTCTCTGGTTGTCCAGAACCCTCTGACAAGCACAACTCCAGGATCCAACACAGTTTTTAAGAGTTTAATTAGTTGAGTGTACAGTCTGACATAAAATGTACTATTGCAGGCTGGACTGGAACGGAGTCCCACTGGTGGAGGAACAGGCGAATCTAGGTGTGGAGAGAACAGGTTAGTGCTGACACAGACTGTAGCAGGAGGAACCAGTATAAGAGGAGGAGAGCGCTTACGATGATGATGATGATGATGATGATGATGGTGGCGGTTCTGAGGAGTGGTTGGTGGCTGAAGTTGGGGTGAGATTCCGTAGATGGTACGTGGGTGCTGGAGGTTGGAGGGTGGACAGACCGACTCGGGTTTTCTGATGTTCCTTGAGCAGGTGTGACTACAGGAGTGGAGGAGACGGGCTGAGAGCAATTCCGGGAACCAGACTTTTGGTATGGAAACCATGGATTGGATCACTCCCGGGGAGGAGAGGTGAGGTGAGGACCTCACGAGAAAGGCGTCAGGTCGGAGATGAAGACCCTGGAACTCACAGGTAAGTGGATCAGGAGCATAAAAATTCAGGAAGTTTGCAATGTTTGGTTGCAGAAGCCACACTACCACAATGAAAGTGGAACAATCTGGCTCCCGTCTCCTGTTGATCCTCCCCTTTTATCTCAACCCAGGTGATCGAGGAGATGAGCCACACCTGCGCTGAAGAAGGCTGCTCCACCTCTGAAAAGGAAAAGGTACACCCACGCACAGCTCAGCCACACCCACGCACAGCTCAGCCACACAACAGAAACATGTACTTATGTAACATTTGATCATTAAAGAAAAATAATCTGTAAGACTGACATGAGAGAATGACTGACTGAATGGAGACTCAAGAGACTTTAGTCTTTTACTCGTTGTAAAGAAGGAACAGATAAATATTGGACAAACAGCTGGAACATATTGAATCTAGCGACATTTAGCTCACAAAGGAAACAGAAAAAAGACAATTAGTTTGAGCTTCATGTGGTCTTGTGGTGAACAGGGTATGTGAGCTTTGGTTTTTGTTCAAGCCACAAACACTATGAACAGTAAAGTTGCAGAGTTTTAGACATCACAACAAACTGTGTTGCTGCTGATGACAGAAAGTCAAACAACACATTCTAATTATTATCAAGAAACATAAACTTGGTCCAAATATGAAAAATTAAAGATCTGGAAGTAACAGACAAAGATAGTTCAAATGTTTTACACTAGAACTAGGGCTGCAACAAACGATTATTTGGATCATCGATGAATCAAACGGGATCTCAACTTGATTAATCGGATTAGAGGGGACGATTTTAAAAAGTGCTACAGAAACATTTTGTATCTCCTTCATTCACTTTATTTAACAACAAAACATTAGAAAAAGGTTCAATATCATGAAAAACAACATGCTGGCTTCTATATACGCCAAGGTTTATTGTCACGGTTCGGTTCATTTTCGGTACAGTAAAAAAAACTAGCTGTGTAAACAGGTAAACCTTTAATTACATTTAAAAATAAACTTTACTTATATTAAAATCTCCAAAAACATATTCTCAGAAAACAAAAAGGTAAAACACAAAGATTTTCCTTTGGGAAATTGTTTTCATAACTTGTTAAACATAAAACAACGTCATTCTGTCCAGTTTCAACAAATCTACATTTTATTTAACGAATTTAGTCTCGTGGAAACAGATCCTGAGATGATCGTCAGTCAGAGTTTTTTCTCTGATTAACTGCGTTAACGGTTCCCTTTAAGAGAGTGCGGCTGGAGCAGAAACAGCTCTGGAGGGGGGGAATTATATTGACATAACACCATAGCCACCACAACCACCGCTAGGGGCGGCTGTGGCTCAGTGGTTAGAGCGGTTGTCCTCCAACTTGAAGGTTGGTGGATCGATCCCAGCTTCCTCCGCCACATGTTGAAGTGTCCTTGGGCAAGACACTGAACCCCATGTTGCCCCCTGATCTGCGTATCAGGTTGTGTGAGTGTTAGCCCCTACCCTCTCCCCCCGGTTTACATATCGGGTTGTGTGAATGGGTGAATGTAAAACCTTGTAGTGTGAAAGTGCTTTGAGTGGTTTGAATGACTAGAAAAGCGCTATACAAGTACAGGACATTTACCAGTACACTGGTGTCTTCTGTCTTATCCATAGACTGTAACTATTATGGTCTTGTCTTATTTTTTCTCCATTTTCATACTTCATCAGGAAGCCAAAGTGTTCACAAACAGGAGACTTTAATTAAAAATGAACACAGTTTGTCTCAACTTACACGGACAATGAGCTCGCCTCTTCCTTACTGATGACTCCAATGTACCTCAGTTTAAGATGCTGCTTCACTCTTAGCAATTTACTTGCATTGACTGTTAAATAAAGGTTCCGTGAAAACAAAAGTTGGCGACCTACATAACGAATCGATGACGAAATTTGTCACCAACGAATTTCATCATCGAATTTTATCGATTTGTTGTTTCAGCCTTAGGTAGAACATAAGCATTTGAGGAAGTCATACCAAGGATAGTAAAATATACCTCAGCAGAATATTTCAGTTAACCTCTTAGCGTTTCTGCCATTTTTGCACAAAACACTTCAATTAAAAATACCAATTTTAAAATTGAAGCTGTTCTTGAACCATTTGGAGTAGAAATATGCTTAAGTCCTCTTTGGAAATAAAACACTCTGAAGTTTCATCCATAATAGTCAGAATCAGTGTGAGTGTTACTGAATACACAGAATATATATATTTTTTTATCGACGCCTGGTTATTTTTTTTAAATATGAGCTTTGATTTATGAGTCATACATAGACATTAACAGTAAGATGGACTTCTTTTTTTTTTTTTAAATCAAGTGGTTTGACAAAAACGCTAATTGTGTATAAAGCTTTGATTATATCCTTTATTAACATACACCAATGGAATCACGAGACTTTTAGCTTTCAAACAATGTATAACATGTTTAGATCCTCTAGACGCCTGATGATGTTACACTACAAAGAAAAAAAACAACGCGACCCGCCCGCGGGTCAAGTATCGCGAAGGGGTTAAATATACATTGCAAGAAGAAAAGTGTACATCCATCTTAGTTCTACTAACATCAGGTAACAATTAAAAATCTATCAGATTTAATCTGCATACAGACTGTAACATCCAGCTAACATTAGCTACGTTTACATGCACCAAATTTCCCCAATCTGATTAAAATCTTGGTCGATCAGAATTCCCAAATCCCTGTTTACATGGACACTACCTGAAATGATCTGATCATGTCATGAGTACACATGCACCAAGCACTCAATCAGGTTAAATGAGTTGAGCATGCGCACAGCGAGTTGTCTTTCCGGGGGAAGAAAAAAAAGTAAACAAACTCCGTCCTTTCTGCGCGTCTTTCCCGCCCCATCGTGTGCTCGAGCTGACTCGAGCACACGATGTTTGGGTTTTTACTGGTCGCATTAACCAAGCTAGAGGCTGAATACATATTGCTACTGCTCCTCCGCCACAGGAGAGGAGAGCAGGATGACAGGATGACTGCACCAGCAGACCACTTCTGTTTACCTCCCACCATGTTTTCTACTTGGGTCTGCGAAAGCGGAAAGACGTCACGCTGAAGTTGTACGCATGCGCAGTGGGCTCTTTTCACCCTTTCTTTCTGAATGGGTGTATACATGCACGTCTATCCGAATGAAGATCGGACAAAACCACCCCTCTCGATCGGAAGTAAATATCATTCTGATCAGGCTGCATCGGATCAAAACATTCTGATTGACATGTTTACATGACGTCTTTTTTTATCCGATTGGGCGTTTATTCCGATTAAATGTGCCCATGTAAATGTAGCTATTGTCATTTGAGAGGCATTTTTGGGGAAAAGAGTTTTTACTAAATGAATAAATGTAATACAAATGTAAATATGCTGATTTAACAAAAAGGTAAAAAAAAAAAACAATGATGCAGTGACTTACAAATTCTACCCAGCTATTGGGTGAAAACATCTGGTTTTGTCATTTTATTGTAATTTTAACTTGAAACAAAAGCTGAAAAAATGAAACATTAACATTTCACTGGCAATATGAACGACCTCGCAAAAAGATCAGATCTCACAAAAAAAAAATCTGAATTGAGCATTAAAACCTGCAGTCTGAACGAAGCCTAAGTTCCTCTGCAACAAATTGTGAAACAGATAAAGAGAATAAATATTTACATTAAAAACAGAACGCATGTTGTACTTCATATACTGTATGTTGTATGTTTTTGGAACAAATGTCATGTTTATTGGATCATTCGGTTGGTTTTGTCTAATGAGTTTTTTTGCAATTGAAAAAGAGAGAAACTAAAATGTATTGAATTTGAACAATCAGAACTAAGAATCTAAAACTAATTGCTGTGGCAAATTCTCATGTCTGTTGTCTTTTGGCAGCATATTTACTACAATCTTTTCTGTTCTTTTGGACTTTAGCATACGTTGGTCCATCAGCTGCTGTTGAGGATTTTCCTGCAAAAGAAGACATGAACAGTTTGTAAAAAGTTTGTGATTAAAATGATGAAACTGAAGAGATGATGTTGTTAAAAAAGATTGCCTTAAAGAGGCCGTTTCACACAAATTTTAAGACTTTGTGGGTATTTCTTAAGTATTCACCTGTAATATTAAACATTTTTATATCTAAAAAACATTAGAAAACACTGATTAACAGACCTTTCAATCTCACTGTGTGAAGATTCGGCTGGCTTCAGGCTGCAACTCATTAATATACATTATTTGAATTTGCTGGACTCAGATTGGCTAACAAACTAGCCTATCAGAGCAAGGTATACTGTTTCCTGCCCCGCTGCGCATGGCAACAGCAGACGTAGTCTCTTCCGGTTTGATACGTGTTTATGCTAAAGCTTTTAGCCAGCAGCATGCTAGGCGTGGTTTCAACTGCGGGAGCTGATAAATACTAACGAACAAAGGAGTTGTGACGAAACAGATACAGGCCGTTCGGAGAAGAACACCTGTGGAGCTAAAATATTCAACAGAAACCTCAGAAAAACTGTTTTTAATGGAAGGGCCTCTTTAACATGTACCAGAATCCTAAAGAAAAACTTCCTACAGGGGTAGAAGGTTAGTACAGGTAAGTACAAGGTAAATGCTTAAACTCTGAAGGACATATAAGAAAAGGTAATTTATTGGAAGGTACTATATTTATTTTAGTTATTACAAATCTAAATTGGTCACAACCTAACTGAGTTGATGGGTAATAGTGGAGGTTTTTCTTAATAAATCCAGCAGTACCTCCTTTGTATTTACCTACTTATTACGTGTGGTAATTACCCCATATATACTTTAATTTTCCATATTTGTATCAGGTAAAGGCTGAATAATATCTGCTGTACTTTCTTTGTATTTACCTACTTACACATGGTAATTACCAATAATACACCAAGATTTGCCAAATAAGTACCAGGTAATTACTTAGTAATTAGAGGACTGTAAAAGGAAGTGTTACCCAAACTTTTGACTGGTAGTGTAGTTCAGTTATTAAAACATGAGCAGCAGAACATGTGCACATCACAGAAGTGTGATTACATTAAAATGTGGGCTTTAAACTGTAAAGTTATGGACTATGTGGTGGAACTGATTGTCTTCAACCAGTGTGGTGAAAAGTAACAACACCTGAAGTGCTAATAATGGAAGAAAATAAGTTGTATGTGTGCAGGACATCTGTACAGCCATAAAAATAATGTCTCAGGGTATTAGTAAAATATATCTGAGGATTTATTGTGAAAGATTTTACCTGCAGATGATCCTGTTCTTAATTCAGAGTAAATAGAGGTCTCCTTCAGGTTTGTTTGCTTTTCTGGAAAAATGACCAAATTATGTAAAATACATTTTTTTTAAATTTGTGGAAAAAGACTGAAGCTGTTTTTTTATTTAGATTCTTTAAAAATTGTCTGCAAAAGTTTTGGTTTGTTAATCAGTAAAAATTGTCTTTAAGAAATCTAAAACAATGAGATTATCTTTACACATTACTATAAAATGCATCTAATCAGTTCCTTGGTTATTTTTCATTAAAGTTGTAAAAAGGCATCTCAAGTACTGCACATTTAAAGTATGGACTTTGTTAGACATAAAATATACTTACTTTTGCTCTTGATGACTTTAAACTCAACAGAAGAATATGTGACACTCGTGACTGTATCTGAAATATAATTTGATTGCTGAGCTTTAGATACAGCCATTCATAAAATGATTGTTTTAAATTTATTAAGTTAGTAATTTGTGTAAAAATATACATATACATATATACGTGTCTGTGTGCGTATATGGATATACAGTATATACATAATGATACTGATACCACTAAGGACTTGACCTTTTACAAATTCTTTGTTTCCTCCTTTAGCACTTGGTATTTTTCGGTTTTCTCATTTCCTTCCTCTCAGTATTTCTACCACTTGGGATCTCTAGATCTAGCACTACTAACCAATATCTCCAGTTAGTTAACAATCCTATGTTGGTCCGTCTGGACCTGAAGGTTCCACGTTATCTTGGGTCATTCATTCTCAGTCACTCTTGGTGGAGCCTTCCAGCTTGTACTCAGCATACTTGTTCTTGTATTCAAGCCACTTGGTTAAGAGTTGTTTTATTTCAGAAGAATCTTTGCCCATTCTGCATCTTGGGTCTGGTCTGGTTTGCTTGACTCCAGTCCAGCCTATTTTTCTCTATTTTCTCTATAAGGGGGCTTTTCTTTTTGATATGTTCCACTCAGTCTTGGTACTCATTAACCTCTTAAGCCCCAAGCCCTTTTTTAGGTTTTTGCTCGAAAATGACATACCCAAAATGAATAGTGTATATCTCTGCATCTACAAGGTCTATTTGAATAGTTTTGGTGTCAAAATAAAGGGAACACTTGTGAAATTTGTTTAGAACCTAACCTAACCTAACCTAACCCTAAGTCCCCCAATTGGGGGACGTTGGGGCTTAAGAGGTTAAATTGTTCAACGACATTAACAGAAACCTGTGGACATTTTTTGCAGTATTAGAAACTTTCCCAACTTTACCTGTCATTGCATTAACTGCATCATTTTCAGGAACTTCAAGGCCAGTGACGGGTTCAAGGAGACAAGTTTCACCTTGAAACACAAGTCGAGACAAGGATAGATAAATCTTCATAAACCTTTCTAAAAATTTGTTTATATAATTTCCTTTTTACATTGAAATTGAAAATTTGGGGGGCATAAGGTTAAGACTGTCAAAAATAAAAATAAGCTTATAATATAAAGAACAGAGGAGGGTTGGCTGCACGGACCTTCTTCCTGGTCTGCAGCAGAGGTCTGATTTGAGCTCTGAGAACTGCTGGGCTCAAACAACCTGTGAAAGAAACTGATTTCAAGAAACAGAATCCAATCCTTGCTGAAAACAAAGAACAAAATCTTGCACCCACCTGATTAAACAGGAATCTGTGAATGATGAAAAGACATGCTCTTAGTAATTATGAATTCTACACAGAGAGAAATGCTCCTTTCACATTGGATGATGATCAGCTCCACTATGACATCAACATAAAAATAAGCCAGAACCTGGTCTTATGTGTGGTTTGGTGTGTTCCGAATTACACATGACTTAACATGATTTATACACAATGGTTCTGAGAATGCCGTCGGGAGCATCGGGAGATTTCCCGGTAGTCTGGCTGCCGAACTGACCTGCTCGCGATTGGTCAGGTGGAGTTTGAGTCTTAAATAAACAATCCGCCGTGCGGCTCATTAGACCATCTGCTCATGTAAGAACATCATGTAAAACTAATAAAATGTGCAATAACTAGTGCTGTCAAACAATTAAAATATTTAATCGCGATTAATCGAATTTATGTCCAAGTTAATTCGCAATTAAGCTTGATTAATCGCACATTATCTAGTTCAAGTGTCTCTTGATTTCTTTTTTGTCCCAGTTATTTTTTTTCTCATTTTAATGCTCTTATGGAAGAGTTGATCGGCTTGCTTTGTGCAAATGTTTTTATTGAAAAAAACACTGGCATATACCTAAATTCAACAGTCATTCACAGTTGGAGAAAATGATCTCACACACAATATAACACTGTTCAACAGAAGGCTGAAGAAAAAAGTGTCACATAAGCCATCTCTTCAACAGGGATCAAAACAGGGGGATACGAAATAAAATAAAGCGCACATGTTAAGGTAAATCAGGCAAAATAGCCTGTAGTGCAATTAAATGATGGTTTAACATATTCTTTCAAGTTTGTTTTGAACGTAACAATAAGGCCACAGCTCTCTCACGGAACGGAATATTTCAGGGTGCTGAGAAATCCTGTTCCCCCCTGTAACTTTGACATAAAAAGACCAAACGTCTTCATATTCACAGAAGTAAGTGTCCATGATGAGAGGACTGTGGACAGAAAAGGACAGGCTTGTCAGTCAAAGTATTAAAAAGTAAGGAGGGGGAACGGAATATTTCAGGGTGCTGAAATATCTCGTTCCCCCTGTAACTTTGACTATCTGTCCGTTCATCCATCTACATATATAAAGTAATATAAAAACATGGCAGCCTAAACAAACAAGAAGTTATAGAAAATAGTGTTTGGTGGATGATAATCATTTCAACTGAAATTCAAAAATTTATTTTTAATCCCAGAGTAAAATTAATCATTGTTGTAGCTCAGACTAATCAAGTCTAACCGCCAGGTTTAGTGTACGTGAATACCGAGAGACTTGATTCTCACGGCGAGTAAAAAAAACACTCAAAACAATTTTCGTTCATTGATTTAACGGAAGCTTAATAAAGCAAGAACTTCGACGGGGAAACTTGTCCTTTTATCAGTCTAGTTTCAGTCTAGTGAGAAACTGATCTGAAGGGCTGTGAAGCTTGTCGGCTGGTAAATGTGCAGGCCACACATTTACCTGTTTAGTAGTAGATTAAATGTAATTTCTGTTTATATGATTTGAGAACAGGCGAACAAAAATAATTATTTTGTAGGGGAAAGAAACAGAAAAAGCATTGTGTGGTTGCATGTGTAGCTTTTGTTTCGTTATTTTACACTCTTACATCAATAGGCATACAACCAAACTCACTCTTGGCGTTTTGCAATAATTGGGTGGCGGTGGCCTGGGATGATATTAAATTTCCGGCCTGAATTATTGTCTCAGTCCGCCCCCGATCAGAGTCCTGGGTTTAGCGTAGAGGTCGTGGGTGGTAGCCTATCCATGGTATTGGGCTTGCGTGTACTGGCATGGCTTGGTTATTGAGAGTGTTAAGCAGGACTGACCTTATGGCAGGAATAGCCCCATCACATGGTCGCAGCTTGTTGGTGTGATCAATGTCACATTTTGATGCAGTACAAAATGAGTCATACCTCTGTGCCTGGTGTGATCATGACCATACATGAAATAAAGTTCACGCAAACTGCTGCCTTTTAAAGTCAGAGATGTTTTTCACACTAAAATGTATTTTCCAGATTTGCTGCAATCTAGCAAAGTAGGCTGTTTGGTTCATAAAGA
>SSNP01000043.1:182902-275219 GCA_006937955.1 Pachypanchax playfairii | reverse complement strand
AGTAAATAGAGGTCTCCTTCAGGTTTGTTTGCTTTTCTGGAAAAATGACCAAATTATGTAAAATACATTTTTTTTAAATTTGTGGAAAAAGACTGAAGCTGTTTTTTTATTTAGATTCTTTAAAAATTGTCTGCAAAAGTTTTGGTTTGTTAATCAGTAAAAATTGTCTTTAAGAAATCTAAAACAATGAGATTATCTTTACACATTACTATAAAATGCATCTAATCAGTTCCTTGGTTATTTTTCATTAAAGTTGTAAAAAGGCATCTCAAGTACTGCACATTTAAAGTATGGACTTTGTTAGACATAAAATATACTTACTTTTGCTCTTGATGACTTTAAACTCAACAGAAGAATATGTGACACTCGTGACTGTATCTGAAATATAATTTGATTGCTGAGCTTTAGATACAGCCATTCATAAAATGATTGTTTTAAATTTATTAAGTTAGTAATTTGTGTAAAAATATACATATACATATATACGTGTCTGTGTGCGTATATGGATATACAGTATATACATAATGATACTGATACCACTAAGGACTTGACCTTTTACAAATTCTTTGTTTCCTCCTTTAGCACTTGGTATTTTTCGGTTTTCTCATTTCCTTCCTCTCAGTATTTCTACCACTTGGGATCTCTAGATCTAGCACTACTAACCAATATCTCCAGTTAGTTAACAATCCTATGTTGGTCCGTCTGGACCTGAAGGTTCCACGTTATCTTGGGTCATTCATTCTCAGTCACTCTTGGTGGAGCCTTCCAGCTTGTACTCAGCATACTTGTTCTTGTATTCAAGCCACTTGGTTAAGAGTTGTTTTATTTCAGAAGAATCTTTGCCCATTCTGCATCTTGGGTCTGGTCTGGTTTGCTTGACTCCAGTCCAGCCTATTTTTCTCTATTTTCTCTATAAGGGGGCTTTTCTTTTTGATATGTTCCACTCAGTCTTGGTACTCATTAACCTCTTAAGCCCCAAGCCCTTTTTTAGGTTTTTGCTCGAAAATGACATACCCAAAATGAATAGTGTATATCTCTGCATCTACAAGGTCTATTTGAATAGTTTTGGTGTCAAAATAAAGGGAACACTTGTGAAATTTGTTTAGAACCTAACCTAACCTAACCTAACCCTAAGTCCCCCAATTGGGGGACGTTGGGGCTTAAGAGGTTAAATTGTTCAACGACATTAACAGAAACCTGTGGACATTTTTTGCAGTATTAGAAACTTTCCCAACTTTACCTGTCATTGCATTAACTGCATCATTTTCAGGAACTTCAAGGCCAGTGACGGGTTCAAGGAGACAAGTTTCACCTTGAAACACAAGTCGAGACAAGGATAGATAAATCTTCATAAACCTTTCTAAAAATTTGTTTATATAATTTCCTTTTTACATTGAAATTGAAAATTTGGGGGGCATAAGGTTAAGACTGTCAAAAATAAAAATAAGCTTATAATATAAAGAACAGAGGAGGGTTGGCTGCACGGACCTTCTTCCTGGTCTGCAGCAGAGGTCTGATTTGAGCTCTGAGAACTGCTGGGCTCAAACAACCTGTGAAAGAAACTGATTTCAAGAAACAGAATCCAATCCTTGCTGAAAACAAAGAACAAAATCTTGCACCCACCTGATTAAACAGGAATCTGTGAATGATGAAAAGACATGCTCTTAGTAATTATGAATTCTACACAGAGAGAAATGCTCCTTTCACATTGGATGATGATCAGCTCCACTATGACATCAACATAAAAATAAGCCAGAACCTGGTCTTATGTGTGGTTTGGTGTGTTCCGAATTACACATGACTTAACATGATTTATACACAATGGTTCTGAGAATGCCGTCGGGAGCATCGGGAGATTTCCCGGTAGTCTGGCTGCCGAACTGACCTGCTCGCGATTGGTCAGGTGGAGTTTGAGTCTTAAATAAACAATCCGCCGTGCGGCTCATTAGACCATCTGCTCATGTAAGAACATCATGTAAAACTAATAAAATGTGCAATAACTAGTGCTGTCAAACAATTAAAATATTTAATCGCGATTAATCGAATTTATGTCCAAGTTAATTCGCAATTAAGCTTGATTAATCGCACATTATCTAGTTCAAGTGTCTCTTGATTTCTTTTTTGTCCCAGTTATTTTTTTTCTCATTTTAATGCTCTTATGGAAGAGTTGATCGGCTTGCTTTGTGCAAATGTTTTTATTGAAAAAAACACTGGCATATACCTAAATTCAACAGTCATTCACAGTTGGAGAAAATGATCTCACACACAATATAACACTGTTCAACAGAAGGCTGAAGAAAAAAGTGTCACATAAGCCATCTCTTCAACAGGGATCAAAACAGGGGGATACGAAATAAAATAAAGCGCACATGTTAAGGTAAATCAGGCAAAATAGCCTGTAGTGCAATTAAATGATGGTTTAACATATTCTTTCAAGTTTGTTTTGAACGTAACAATAAGGCCACAGCTCTCTCACGGAACGGAATATTTCAGGGTGCTGAGAAATCCTGTTCCCCCCTGTAACTTTGACATAAAAAGACCAAACGTCTTCATATTCACAGAAGTAAGTGTCCATGATGAGAGGACTGTGGACAGAAAAGGACAGGCTTGTCAGTCAAAGTATTAAAAAGTAAGGAGGGGGAACGGAATATTTCAGGGTGCTGAAATATCTCGTTCCCCCTGTAACTTTGACTATCTGTCCGTTCATCCATCTACATATATAAAGTAATATAAAAACATGGCAGCCTAAACAAACAAGAAGTTATAGAAAATAGTGTTTGGTGGATGATAATCATTTCAACTGAAATTCAAAAATTTATTTTTAATCCCAGAGTAAAATTAATCATTGTTGTAGCTCAGACTAATCAAGTCTAACCGCCAGGTTTAGTGTACGTGAATACCGAGAGACTTGATTCTCACGGCGAGTAAAAAAAACACTCAAAACAATTTTCGTTTTCGTTCATTGATTTAACGGAAGCTTAATAAAGCAAGAACTTCGACAGGGAAACTTGTCCTTTTATCAGTCTAGTTTCAGTCTAGCGAGAAACTGATCTGAAGGGCT
Source organism: Pachypanchax playfairii (assembly GCA_006937955.1). Taxonomy (NCBI): domain Eukaryota; kingdom Metazoa; phylum Chordata; class Actinopteri; order Cyprinodontiformes; family Aplocheilidae; genus Pachypanchax; species Pachypanchax playfairii. The sequence goes on along the minus strand of SSNP01000043.1, from coordinate 272,158 downwards.
GTGAAGCTTGTCGGCTCCGCCCCTCTGGCTGCGGTGCGCGCTCCCGAGACAGGGGAAACAGAATATTTCAGGGGAACACATTTTCGCACAAGACCNATTAAAATATTTAATCGCGATTAATCGAATTTATGTCCAAGTTAATTCGCAATTAAGCTTGATTAATCGCACATTATCTAGTTCAAGTGTCCCTTGATTTCTTTTTTGTCCCAGTTATTTTTTTTTCTCATTTTAATGCTCTTATGGAAGAGTGGATCGGCTTGCTTTGTGCAAATGTTTTTATTGAAAAAAAACACTGGCATATACCTAAATTCAACAGTCATTCACAGTTGGAGAAAATGATCTCACACACAATATAACACTGTTCAACAGAAGGCTGAAGAAAAAAGTGTCACATAAGCCATCTCTTCAACAGGGATCAAAACAGGGGGATACGAAATAAAATAAAGTGCACATGTTAAGGTAAATCAGGCAAAATAGCCTGTAGTGCAATTAAATGATGGTTTAACATATTCTTTCAAGTTTGTTTTGAACGTAACAATAAGGCCACAGCTCTCTCACGGAACGGAATATTTCAGGGTGCTGAGAAATCCTGTTCCCCCCTGTAACTTTGACATAAAAAGACCAAACGTCTTCATATTCACAGAAGTAAGTGTCCATGATGAGAGGACTGTGGACAGAAAAGGACAGGCTTGTCAGTCAAAGTATTAAAAAGTAAGGAGGGGGAACGGAATATTTCAGGGTGCTGAAATATCTCGTTCCCCCTGTAACTTTGACTATCTGTCCGTTCATCCATCTACATATATAAAGTAATATAAAAACATGGCAGCCTAAACAAACAAGAAGTTATAGAAAATAGTGTTTGGTGGATGATAATCATTTCAACTGAAATTCAAAAATTTATTTTTAATCCCAGAGTAAAATTAATCATTGTTGTAGCTCAGACTAATCAAGTCTAACCGCCAGGTTTAGTGTACGTGAATACCGAGAGACTTGATTCTCACGGCGAGTAAAAAAAACACTCAAAACAATTTTCGTTCATTGATTTAACGGAAGCTTAATAAAGCAAGAACTTCGACGGGGAAACTTGTCCTTTTATCAGTCTAGTTTCAGTCTAGTGAGAAACTGATCTGAAGGGCTGTGAAGCTTGTCGGCTGGTAAATGTGCAGGCCACACATTTACCTGTTTAGTAGTAGATTAAATGTAATTTCTGTTTATATGATTTGAGAACAGGCGAACAAAAATAATTATTTTGTAGGGGAAAGAAACAGAAAAAGCATTGTGTGGTTGCATGTGTAGCTTTTGTTTCGTTATTTTACACTCTTACATCAATAGGCATACAACCAAACTCACTCTTGGCGTTTTGCAATAATTGGGTGGCGGTGGCCTGGGATGATATTAAATTTCCGGCCTGAATTATTGTCTCAGTCCGCCCCCGATCAGAGTCCTGGGTTTAGCGTAGAGGTCGTGGGTGGTAGCCTATCCATGGTATTGGGCTTGCGTGTACTGGCATGGCTTGGTTATTGAGAGTGTTAAGCAGGACTGACCTTATGGCAGGAATAGCCCCATCACATGGTCGCAGCTTGTTGGTGTGATCAATGTCACATTTTGATGCAGTACAAAATGAGTCATACCTCTGTGCCTGGTGTGATCATGACCATACATGAAATAAAGTTCACGCAAACTGCTGCCTTTTAAAGTCAGAGATGTTTTTCACACTAAAATGTATTTTCCAGATTTGCTGCAATCTAGCAAAGTAGGCTGTTTGGTTCATAAAGAGCAGTGTCCTGTGTGAAGGGGGCCTTATCTGAATGAATCATTAATACTGAATGTAATCAATCTAATTTAAAAATAGAAAATCTTACCCTTGAAAAATCTGCAGAGACACAGCAGCAGAAGAAGAAGGAAGAAAATTCCACAAACCAGCCCAATGACCAACAAACTAAAGGTTAGAGAGACTTTGGGTACTGATGCTGCTGGAGAAGATAACATGTTGAATCAACATCTTCTAATCTTAATTTTTAAAAACACCACTGTCCAAAAAGTCAAAACAGTTGGAAGGTTTACTTACTTTTCACTGCCAGCCAACTCTGTGGAGAATTGTTTCCTGCGTATTCACATGTGTAGAAACCTTCATCAAGCTTTGACACGTGAGAAATTGTCATCTCTCCTCTTATATCACTTTGAATTAGATTTTTATTTTTAGAAAAATTCACATTAGACAGAAAAGTTTTGTTCCTGAGCTTGCAGCCCAAAGTAACAGCATGTCCCTCGGTCACAGGATAGACTGGGCTCACCAGGATAATATCACCAGCTGTAAAACAGGTCAAGGGATCACAGTTTTGATCACAGCTGTGGATACTTTTCTTAATTTTGTGCACTATTTAGCTAACTGTATTGACTACCTGAAACTTTTAATGTTCAAAGCATTATCAGAAAATAAATGAGGAAAAAAATTACTTACATTGTCCAGTAATGTTGACTGCATTACTGAATCCTGATCCAGTCTCACACCAGTACGTAGCTTGACTGTATGGTCTTAAATTGACATTGCATGTTGATCCATTTACTGTTGCCCAGGTAGAACACTGTGGCATATAGCCAACATCAGGAAACCTGCTCACTCTCCAGTCAGTAGAGTTTCCCTTACAGGTCAACGAGACGGGGTCAAAGGTGAAGTGTTGAACTCTGCCAGGACTCACTGTGAGAGACGCTGCAGAATGAAAGTCTAAACACATGAGAACCAGGATCAGTCCTTATGAAAACAGTATAAAAGATTCCAACTATCTGAAAATGAATACAGTGGTAATTTAAACTATATATTTTTACTAGGGCTGGGACTCGATTAAAAATTGTAATCTAATTAATTAGAGGCTTTGTAATTAATTAATCAAAATTAATCGCATTTTAATCGCATATAAATATTTGACCAGAGAACAGTGAGAATTTTTTTCAAACGGATTTTTAGTATACCATTGAATCATGACTGAATACACATAAGCTTAAGCAACAAAATATTGTTTATTTTTGTTCAACCAAGTCCAACAGACCAGTGCATTAAGTGTAGAAAATGTCTACACTTGTACTCGTAGTCGGGCTAACGTCCACGCTAGCTGCTATATGTTTAACATTGAGGTGATACTTCAGGCCCGATGTGCTGCGGTGATATGCAAATTCCTTGCTGCATAGCTAGCACACATGCTCTTATCCACGCTTCCATCCAGTCATTTTTTATAACAAAACTTTCCATCCACGGGGCCAATCAAAGCAGTTGCTTCTTCCTTCATGTTCACTGTGGTTTGTTGTTGTCCTAAATAATGAACGCTGGTAGGTGCGCCAGTATAATCGGTCCGCTGAAACTCATGAGAGATGTTCTGCGGTGCTTAAATAAGTGCGATTAAAATGCGTTAAAAAAATTAACGCGTTATTTTTGTGTAATTAATTAATCTTAATTAACGCGTTAAAGTCCCGGCCCGAATTTTTACTTGTTTCTTATTTTAAAAAACTTACTTTTGTCTTCATGAGTCACTAATGCTAAACCTGGAAACCCTGTCCTAAATGCACAGTCATAAATACTCAAGTCATAAACTTCATAATGAAATAAAATGTTTATCCAGATGGTCAGTAAATGGTACAAAAGACTGGTCCAGGATACAGGAAGTACAATCTGTCTTTAGAAGACATCTCAAGTTTCATTTGGGGAAGGAAGTGCTAAAAGGACTAATAAGGAGCTAATAGTACCAGGTCACAGCCAACCAATGAGGGAGGACAATACCCTGACTCAAAGAACAAGACTTTTTAAAGAGGCCATTTCATACAGATTTCAGGACTCTGTGGTTATTTCTTAAGTATTAACCAGTAATATGAAACATTTTATATCTAAAAAACGTCAGGAAACACTGATTAACAGAACCTTTCAATCTATCTGCATTAAAATTCTGCTGGTTCCATCAGGCTTCAGGGAGCTGGTCGTTCATATTTATTATTCGGATTTGCTGGACTCTGATTGGCTAACAAACTAGCCTATGCGAGCAAGGTATACTGTTTCCTGCCCCGCTGCAGATTGCAATGTCAGACGTTCTTTCCTGTTTGCTACGTGTTATGCTACAGCTTTTAGCCAGCAGCATGCTAGGCGTGGTTTCAACCTGCGTAGTTTGAGAGATTAAAACTGAAAGAGAAGTTGTTGACCTTTTTTCACACCCACTATGAAGGTAAGAACACCTGTGGAGCTAAAATATTCAACAGAAACCTCAGAGAAACCATTTTAATGGAAGGGCCAGCAGCCATCCTGCAGTGGACTACAGGGTACACCCCCAGTGACAAGAATTTGTACCCTTCTTGTCACTGGGGGTGTACCCTGTAGTCCAGGTCCATTTTTGTACCTTATGAAGTTGTTCCACTAAAACTGTAAAATTATGCCACATTTTGAAGTCTAAAATCAACATTCAGAAACATAATATTGAAAATAATGGATGAAACTTAATAATATTGAGATTAACCAGCCTTGACCAGGGTTGCAGGTGCAGTTGAAATGGTACAAACTTGTACTTTATATCAATTTGAACCCTCAGAGGGGCATTTCTGACATTTTAAAGACCAATATTGTACTTTTAAGGGAACATTTTAAAACATTTTACCTATAAGTACAAAAATGTTCTTGTCTCGTACCGCTATTTCTGAGAGTGTTGTTGTTGAGTTTATTATTATTATTACTATTATGTCATATTACTATAGTAATGAAGATTATTACTAGGTATGTTCTTGTGGGTAATGATTTCATTGTAGGCCTATTGGAATAAGTACATAGACACTGAAATACTGTATGTATACTGTATGGTGTACATATGAGTTAGATTGTTGTATGCAGTAAAGGGGTGGGATTGAATTAGCTTTGGCTTCTTCTCACTCAGCTAAGACTCTTTTTTCTTTCTTTTTTTCCCTTTTACTGTATTTTTTTTCACTCATATTTTTTGCTTTTTTTTGTTTTTTTTATGTTGTCTTATGTTCAAATAAAAATTTTAATCAATCAATCAATAGATAAAAAGCAGAGCAAAGAAGCATAAATCAAAAATAATTCTTTGAAAATCTAAACATAAAAAAGCAAAGGTTGAGGTGCTGAGCATTAAAAAAACCTCCAAACAAGAATGTCACAAAAAGCATAATATCAACAGTAAACTGTGTTAAACTGAGCAGTGATTGTTAGCACATATTCCAAAAATCATTAAGGACTTACCTAAAACATTTAAAGAGACAGTTTCACTGCATTTATTCTCAAGTGGACTCATTTTGAGACCACAGCACTGATATTTACCACTGCCATTTAAATATATAGGACTAAATGTGTAGTGACTGACTGGGTTGTAGGAAACAAATTCTTGAGAATTTCTCAAGATTTTGTACAACCAGTTATTGTTGTTTCCTTCATTTATGTCACATATGAGGGTAACTGAGTCGCCAGCATAAAAAGTTGATGAGTTGGGGTTAACAGACAGCACAGCATCTAGAAAACAACACAAAAATGTACACAAACTTTACAAAAGCAACATTAAAATGACAGATTTAGTTTGATGGTTGTTGAAATATAATGTAACATAAAACTGCACATGTTGTGGAAACAAAAAACTTATAGATGTGATATTGAAGAACACAATGGAGACTAGTTTAGACTGAATAAATCTGTAACTTAAAAAATTCAATTTACCTCGAGGGAGTGCACAATGGAGGAGTGTACTCAACACTAAAAGAAAAGGTAAGACTTCAGACAAAACAAGCTATGGTAACACACTCATTGTTTAAAGAGGCCATTCCATTAAAAACGGTTTTTCTGAGGTTTCTGTTGAATATTTTAGCTCCACAGGTGTTCTTACCTTCATAGTGGGTGTGAAAACAGGTCAACAACTTCTCTTTCAGTTTTAATCTCTCAAACTACGCAGGTGGCAATAAAACCGGAGTTCTCCCGAGTACGAACGACCTGTATCAGTTTCATCACAACTCCTTTGTTCGTTAGTATTCGGCAGCTAATGCAGTTGAAACCACGCCTAGCATGCTGCTGGCTAAAAGGCTGTAGCATAAGACGTAACAAAAAGGAAAACACGTCTGATGTTGCCATGCGCAGCGGGGCAGGAAACAGTTCATATTCATTGTTCAAATTTGCTGGACTCTGATTGGCTAACAAACTAGCCTATGAGAGCAAAGAATACTGTTTCCTGCCCTGCTGCGCATGGTAACATCAGACGTTGTGACTTCCTGTTTGCTACGTCTTATGCTACAGCTTTTAGCCAGCAGCATGCTAGGCATGGTTTCAACTGCGGGAGCTGCCGAATACTAACAAAGGAGTTGTGACAAAACAGATACAGGTCGTTCGGACTCAGGAGAACTCGTGTTTTATCACCACCTGCGTAGTTTGAGAGATTAAAACTGAAAGAGAAGTTGTTGACCTGTTTTCACACCCACTATGAAGGTAAGAACACCTGTGGAGCTAAAATATTCAACAGAAACCTCAGAAAAAACTGTTTTTAATGGAAGGGCCTCTTTAAGAAATAACCACAAAGTCCTGAAATTTGTATGAAATGGCCTCTTTAACAAATGTGTTTAACATCTTATGTCAGTATGAAAGTATGACATAAAAGAAGTTCTGCTAACTCTTCTTTTGTGCATCTGCACCTCTGTTTACAGACTCACACCTCTGCACAAGGTTGACCACAGAACAGCATATAACTTCCTGCACAGCAACAGAAAATTCAAACTCACGTTTACAGGGGACAGAAATTACAATTATTTAAAAATAACTGCAATCTTTACATCATATGTTATTTTACATGTTTGGGTTGTTTGTTGGTTGAATATTTTTAGTGCGCTTAGATTAACAGAGTTATTGTGTTTTCAAGTACTAGATATTAAATAGTTTTATGTCAAACTAAAATTCTAATAAGACAGCAAAAGTTGGACATTGTTCAAAGATTTATACATTTTTACTGATAAAGTTTACTTACAGACACAATGAGAAAATATTTTTACATAAATAAATAATATTTGTTCTGAAGTTTGCGACGTTCAAACCCAGAAAGTGACGTACTTACATATTAAGATCAAGACGCAAATTGAAGTTTTCCTCATCTCGACTCCAAGGCAAAAAAATATATTTTTTCTCTGGTTTGTATAAAAATGTTTTCTAATTTTTTGTGTTTGTTTGTTTGTTTATCAGGAGACAAGTTGCAACTGCAGCAGCTGAAGGAAAGCCGTACTGAAATGAAACTACTGTACATGCCAACTGAGATCATTTTCTGCCTTTTTTTTAACTCTCAAGCCACTCCTGTGGGTTTCTTATACAGAACACTAATAATTCTCTCCAGCAATAGGAAGTTGTGATGTTTAAAAAAAAAAAAAAAACTACTCTGATGTCAACGTGCAGTGTCAAAAAGGAGTTAATAACACAAACAGGCAATGTGTAAAAACTAGGCCTGTCAAACAATTAACATTTTTTAGATTGCAATTAATCACATGATTGTTCAGTTAACTCACTATCAATTCCAGATGTTCTTAATTGACCTTAAAATATTTTTCACATTTTTACTATACTTTAAGTAATGGAGTGAAATATACTTCATGAAAATATGTTTATTAGAACTGTAACAGTGTCTATAAGCAAAAAATATTCTACTTGTAGTTATTTTTATCAAGTGTACTTCTTTAGAATAAAATGGAACGAGTGTCTCAGCTGAAACTCCAGCGTGGTTTGCTTTCAGTGAGGGGGAGGAGCTCTGTGCTTCACTAACAGGTGATATTTTAGAGTCGTACCACAGTGATAGCTCAGTTCACATCGTCAGTAAGCACAAATAACTTTCATCTTATCAATTTTATCATCTGGTCGAGTTTTAAAGCTAAACTTCACGTTCAAATGACATTTTTCGCTTTCCATGCACTAAGTTAGCATTTACGTTACTGCCTCGTCATTTACCTCACAGACTACGGATTGCCAGAAGGGTCAACAGACATGTGCGTGCGTATATATATGGACAAAGCAAAACTACAGAAGCCTGTGTGTTAATCACACGTTAAAAAAATTAACGTTGTGAAAAGGGGCTTAAATTTGCTTTAAAGCATTTTTAACATGTTAATTTTGACAGCTTTAGTAAAAACACAAATACATCCTGCTCTTCAACACCTTTATCATTAATAGCTTCAAGTAGTTGTTTTCTGTGTGACTTTATAAGTCTCTCACATCTTTGTTGTGGTTTCAGTTTACTCTTTTTCACATGACTTCAGAGGTACAGTATGTGTGCATTCAGTGTTGCATGACTCTTTGCTGCACTTTGATTCTTTTCTTTTACATTTGCTGCTGCTGCATTTGTGGCCGTTAAAATACAGGTGAGTATTAAAGTTATTAAACACCTACCCTGGCCACATCTGTACAAAGAACATTCATGCAGCAGTTTTGTGGTTTGTTTAGATAAAAATAGAAAACTTTGAATTATGCTGCCAAATTCTAGGTTTTCTCCTGCAACTCTTCCAAACGAGCTATATTCAGTCTTTATCTTCACCAAAGAGGTTATTTTTTGCCCGAGTCTGTCTGTTAGCAAGATAATGAAAAAAGCTATGGATGTGTTTTGATGAACTTTTTTAGGAAAGGTCAAAAATGGCACAAGGAAGAAGTGAGTACATTTTTGGGGTTATCTGAATCACTGTCTGTATTCAGGCATATTTTTAAGTTTTCTACATTATTGTAAGATCATGGCTGTTTTTAACATCTGCATGTCACTCCACAATAAATGGGCCTGGTTCTTGGTGAAAAATACAGGTTGGGGTAATTTTTAGTGCAAATCACAATATGGGGGGAACTGAAGTGTTTGGTGGAGGTCTGGGCTGTCCAAGCACTGTTCTAGTATTAAAATTGCATGAGCTTTAATCTACTAACTGAAGGTCATAGATTTTCTTACATTTTCTCTGAGCTTCAGATGATCTGAACTTAGGCTGAATTTGCAGAGACATTCCTTGGACAGCTGGAAATTGCTTTGAAGGTTTTTCACTTGCAAACACAATGTCTCAATGTGGAATAACGGACTCTGGAAGGTTCAGAAATAACCTTTTTAACTCTTTGTCCTTGACACTGACATGAAGTTATCTGTTTAATCCTGCAGACTCCAGAGGAGATGGGTGATTTGAGCTGAAGGGAAACAAATAAATAAAAGATATCATGTAATCAGTAGTGCTTGACATATGTCTTGTGAAAGACTCTCAGCCACTAAGACGCCTGCTCAATATCAACTCAACTGACTTATAGCCATTTTTGTAGTCAACAGTGTTGATCTGTTTTGGTGGCCATCTTGAATGTGGTTGGCTGCAAAAGATATTTGGTTGTACATTCAGCAATTACTTTGTGGAGTTTTCCTGAGAATCCATCCAGTTGTTCATGAGAACTTTTTTAATGAACACAAGCTAACTCCCACAAAAACACACAGGCAAAAACAGCATTGCTTGCTTTTTCCTTTCAGACATTGGGTGATGATAATGATCACAGACATTGTGGTTGAAATACTCCACAAGGAGGCAGTAGTGATCAACGTAGAGATCCCAACTGACAGTAACATATAGGAAAAAAAAAATACAGAAATTGTTGAAAGTCAAGGCCTTAGTGGGACCAGTGGTCATCTGAGTACTCGAGGAACTATCTCAAAAGACTAAAGTTCTAGGAATAGGTAACATACTGTGCAAAATGATCAAGCTTTCAGAAAACTGTCATGTGTCTTCTTCTTTGACTGTTTAATGGCGGAGGCAAGCCACTTCAACACATTACCGCCACCCTCCAGATAGATTGCACATGAACGACATTATGGCTTAGACCAGGGGTGGGCAACTCCAGGCCTTCGAGGGCCACTATCCTGCACATTTTAGATGTTCCCCTGTTTCACCACACCTGATTCAAATCTGCAACCTCTCAGCAAGTCCTATAGAAGCCTGTTAACGACCTGTTCATCTGCAGCAGGTGTGGTGAAACAGGGGAACATCTAAAATGTGCAGGATAGTGGCCCTCGAGGCCTGGAGTTGCCCACCCCTGGCTTAGACCTTTAGTTATTATGTGGCGTGCAAGCTACAGACAAAAACAACCCTACATTCTATATATAAGTACATTGTGTCTTAAAAACTCAAACTATATTTTGTTACTCTATGATCTGACGTCTTAGATAAAATATCTTTTAAGTTAGAACTTTCCCCAGTGCACTCTATTTTCCTTTTCATTAACATCCTTTTATTAAACTTCCTACATGCTCTACTGTTTCTGAAATACAGTATTACATGTTTCCTAAATTATGTTTTCCTATTAACTGTAATGTTTTGTTTAATCCTGTATGTCCTGTTCTCATTCTTGTAAAAATTGTCTCTTCTTTCCGACATCTTACTATCAGCCGACCCTGGCCTACCTCAGGATTTATATCCCATCCCGTTTATTTTGCCACAACTTTTTAACATGTTTTATAATCATTGACTTAGCATCTGATTTTGATATTTTACACTGAATAGATATATTTGTCACCTTTGTGTGCCGAATATACTGATAAATGATTTGAGACTCTTGCTGAAAACCTGATGACCAATTCTAGTATTACATACTGTATGTATTACCTGTATGCAGTTGCTTTGATCCATCACTAAAAAATTGAACATACCCATAATGGTTGCCCACATATCTCATAGCCATTTGTCCAATATCCCCATAATAATTTCTACTTTTCTCATGTAAAGTTATATCAACATCTGGGACTGGTTGCATCCATGGTGGATGTGGTGGATAGACTACAGAAGAACTGAAATCAAAATTCTCTATGGCTGCTTGCTCTACCTTTCCATACACACTTGAACTGAATGATTCTCTTTTACTTTTTGCCCATTCCCAAGTGGGAATAAGGACACTTTTAGTTGGATGGTCTTCCTTAGCTCCCTTTAAGTAAACATAGTATGTCAATAATATTTGTTGTTGTCTTAATTCAAACAGAATTTCCCCTACTTCAACCTGAAGGGCAGATACAGGGGAGGTTTTTATCACTCCTGAACACAACCTGAGGGCCACACCTTGAATAACATCAATCTTCTTTAACTCGGACTTTGTAGCAGACCTATAGGCCAAGCACCCATAGTCAACAATAGATCTGATTAATCCGACATACAACCTTTTCATTGAAGTCATATCTGCTCCCCAATCTTTATGGCACAAGCATCTAATTATATTCACAACTTTTTTACATTTGTCTATCACTTTTCACTTATTTATGAATATGCCAGGTAAGCTTAGAATCAAAATATATTCCTAAAAATTTCATATAAGCAACTCTTTCCAATTCTCTACCATATAACTGAAATTTAAAACTTTCCTCAATTTCCATAGTCGAAAAAAACATTTCTACCCCTTTTCCAGAGAGCGCCTCATCTGCAAATAAAGATTTACCTATACTATCATCTAGTGGATCATATGTCATTTATCATAATAGAAAACAAAATTGGAGAGATGACACTTCCTTGGGGTACCCCATTTTCCACAACTAACCAATCAGAGAGATTATTGTTTATTCTCACCTGAATTTGCCTACTACTTAAAAGAATCTTTAATCCAGTAGTACATTTTACCTTCTATTCCAAATCTTTGAATTTTAACTAACACACCATCCTTCCATAGCATATCGTATGCTTTTTCTACATCAAAAAATATTGTAGCAACTACCTCCTTACATACTTGAGCTTTTGTTATATAACTCTCCAATTTTACAGCTGGATCTGAGGTTGATCTTCCTTTCCTGAACCCACTTTGAAATGGAGACATCAAATTCCGAGACTCAACATAAAAAGTCAATCTTTCCACAATTATTCTTTCCATTACCTTACCTAGGTAGGACAACAGAGCACTTGGTCTATAATTTCAAGCCATAGTAGGGTCTTTCCCTGGTTTTTTAATTGGGACAAAGACAGACATCTTCCAGCTCTTAGGAATTTTCCCCTGCTCCCACACCTTATTTAATAACTCCAACACAATATTAAGAGCTTGATTACTAAGATGTTTTAACATTGCATAGCTTATTCTAGAGCAGGTCGTCTGGTAACCGGAAGGTCACTGGTTCGAATCCCCCCTCTGCACAGAGAAAAAAAAAAGATTGCCTGGCCATTGTGTCTTTGGGCAAGACACTTAACCCACCTTGTCACTTGGCGCTGCACAAGTGGCTGCCTCAGGGCATGAGAATGAATTTCACAGAATTTCACTGCATATTGTACTTGTATAATTGTATATGTGACAAATAAAAATCTTTGCCTGTTTGGTGGTAGTCGGAGGGTCCAGCAGCGCTAGTGTCAGTGTCCCTGTCAGTGTGTGTCCCAGGACAGCTGTGGCTACAACATGTGTGTAGTTCATCATCACCAAACGTGTGTGTGAATGGGTGGATGACAAAAAAACTGTAGTGTGAAGCGCTTTGGGGGTCGTAGGACCTGAGTAAAGCGCTATACAAGTACACGCCATTTACCATTTTTTATCTTTTCCTGTAGCTGTTACCTTTACCTTGTTTATAGCCTTTTTTAACTCATTTAATGAAAAATTTGCATTCAAGCTGCCATCACCATCCTCTACATTTTGTAAGAAATAACTGTCACATGTCTGTGTTTTGCCATGACATTTAACTGAGTTTCTGTCTGTTGGCTCCCATTCATTCTGAATCAGTAATCAGTAATCAGTCTCATTCACTTCACCTGTGCACTGCTTTCTGTCTGTCTGTCAGTTGGTTTGTCAGTGTTGCTTTGTTCCTGTCATTCCAGCATTTTTGTCACAACCTGTTCATAAAGTGGATCACTCCTTGAAACTAACCTTGACCACAACCTGACCTTCCCTTCTTAGATAGATAATACAAGATAAAACAGAACAAAACAAGGAGACATAAAGGGCAGTTTTTTAAATGAAGATGTTTATTAATGATGGGCAAAAAAATCCAAAGTATTTTTCTTTTTTTTGTTGTTTGATTTGGCATTCAAAACAAACAGGCAGGGGCATGTCTAAAAATCTTTTAAAATTTATAGATTGTTTATCATATTCTAAGTGGCTACCATAAACCAGAATGAAGGGTACAATTTTATTAATCATTTTTCCAGTTTAATGAAAAGCTATGGATTGCATTTGATTGTCTCAGCTTGGTGGCACCTGGGGTGGCCAATCTAATTGTAAGGATAGCCCGTGCCCCCCTGGGTCACCCCTCTGGACATGCCCCTGACAACGGGCATTCAAAAATGAATCATGGGCAATTTAGAAAAAGTCCTCTAACACCATCATGCAAACCACATGGAGATTTATTGAGATTCATTTCCATGAAGAGTAGATGTAAAGTTTGCTTTGACTGCAGCTTTTCTTCATTGTTTGGCCAAAAGAAAAAAAAACTTTAGTTCTACAGTTTTCAGAAATTGGAGAGTAGATCTTGTTTCCTTTTTTTATTGTTCCAATAGACAAATAAAATTGCATTAGCTACAGGGAAAAGTTACCTGTCATGAGCTCAAAGAAAAGTTCAACATGAAAGCTTTGAGCATACCACACTTGGTGAGACTGATGTACTTGACGTACTGATGTACTTCTGATCAGCAAGGGATTTTGTGTTTTGTCTTAATGAAAAACATCAGTAATACGATTTGTAATGCACAAAAAGGGCTGTTGTTTGCTGTTCTTTTGTCACTCCACAATGAAAACTGAAAATATCCTCAGTGTCAGCACATTTTAATTTGAACTGATTGTCAGTTCCTCAAAAATCCATTCAGTGATTCTTATTATAACTATTGGGCACTTGTGATGTCCTGTGTAGCCCTTTACCTCTCTGACAGTATTAGTACTTTCTAGAAAATCTTACATTTATCTTTTGCCATCTGGCAGAGGATCCAAGTACAGCAGGTTGCAAATGCACGTCTATTTATTTATAATATTTTATATTTACATAATAAAGTAGAGATGTCCAGATCCGATCACGTGATCGGAAATCGAGTTTCAGACTCGATCGGAATCGTCCGTTACCTCCCGATCAGGACTCAGACATATACTGTATGTATATATAAGGGATGTCCCGATCAAGATTTTTTGCCCTTGAGTCTGAGTCTGAGTCATTTGATTGTGAGTATCTGCCGATACCGAGTCCTGATCCGATCTATAATACATTAGAAAATGAATACAAAGGAGCAAATAAACAGATCCAGGATGTTCCTTATGTTGTATTTAATTCACCCTATTTAACATTTACCTGCAGTGACAGGACAACCAGCAGTCCTGGGACTGGGACGACAGCCGGTTGCGGCCACTCCAGCACGTCCTGAGGTTTCCCCTGGGCTTCTTCACAATGTGGAGTCATGAAGTTGTTACTAGTGTGTAAAAACGTACATGACGAGAGCGCATTTCTGTATTGTGAGCACGGAGACAGTCTGAACGCACACAAACCGGTGGACGGACATTATGTTATTAAATAAAACGTTAAGCTGATGAGAAGACACTGAAGAAAGAGTGACACGATCATGGGCTGTCTTCTGCATGCAGTAAGTGATCACCTCCACTCCATGAACGAGTTTAAGATAGTTTATAGCCATATTAAATTCCTATGATATTAACACCGGAACTTATGCTATTATGGCTAGCGAAGCTAGTGGAGCTAACGTGGCAACATTCTCAACACACCATCCACTGAGCCAATTGCTGGGTTTCACATGACTTTGCGTTGACGTCACCAAATGCAGATGGGGGTCAGGAAGTAACCGCCGCTGCACAGAACCCTGCTAAACTCTGCTGATTCAGCTTAAAAATGCCCCAAATCTGTGCGGTCTACGGTTGTTGCAACCGCTCTAATCGGGAGAAAGACAAACGTTTTTTTCGTGTCTCGAAAGTCGTGTGCCACAAAGTTCTTAATTTAAAAAAACTTACCGAGAGAAGACGGCAGAAATGGATCACTTAACTCCAGTTAAAAACAAGAGAAACGGACAATGCTAGAGTTTGCAGTGATCACTTTCTAAAAGGTTTAATAAAAGGGTTTAATAAATGTTCTAGTGTTTCAGTGAACATTTACTTAGAAACACATCTACAAAAATGGCAGGTAAACAAGTTTTTCTCTGGCCACAAACCACATTTTTATGGGGGGTTCTGTGGATCTCTGTGAAAGGTTGAACTACATTATAGAAATATATAGACAGAAATTATTTAAAATCAAACAAATCTAATAGAAATTTGGATTTAAAAAGGCATAATAAGGTATTTACATGTAGATCCTAGCACATAAACACACTCGTTATTAGCATTAGTAATAGTATTATTATCACGAATTAAAAGTAGCACAACTCACGACTTCCCCGTGCAAAAACAAGACGACAGCCATTTAAAGCTTCTCTGGATCCTAAATCGTTGACCCAAACTGATACAAAATAGTTGCAGGCTTCCAGGCTTTTGAAGGCTTTCATTTGATTTGCTGTGTAAAAAGAGGTATGCAGGACGAGAGTTTATGTCGATAGCTTCAATACAGGGTAAATCCTCCAGACTGTATTTAAAGTCAGATTTTTTAAACTATACGGGTCATAACCTAAATTAAGATTTATTTTTTTCGCGATATCGCGTCTGTGCTCATCCATTTAAAGCCTTACTATAGTCGCTTTCCTACATCGCGCTGTGTTGTTGTGGCCAAGTGAAACACTTCCTGAGCCCCATTTGAGTTTTGCGCGGCTTCCGAGTCACGTGAGTGAAACCCAGCAATTAAAAAAGCTTACCTCGAAGAAAATATAAACATCAAGGCTTTTGTAAGTCCTCATCTTCTCCACTGTTGTGTAGACTGCAGGACTGTTAACATTCCAAGACGATCGACCTCAACGTGTGTAAAAATGTGAAACGTGTCCATTTTTATAATGGTGGCTGCGGGTTGCAACGAAAACTGTCCTGGATACTGACGTCACACGAAAGGGTGTATAGATTCGTTAAAAACTAATAAAAATATATATACATGTTAGTGCTGTCAGTTAAACGCGTTATTAATGGCGTTAACTGAAACCCATTTTAACGGCGTGCATTTTTTTATCGCGAGATTAACGCTCGTTCTATTTGGGCCAGCCCGTTGTAGTTTTTCTCCACGATTTTGCAAAAAACTTGTTACGTTAGAAAACTACAACATCACACCAGATCTAGTAAGACCGGTCTTGTGCGAAAATGTGTTCCCCTGAAATATTCTGGTTCCCCTGTCTCGGGAGCGCGCACCGCAGCCAGAGGGGCGGAGCCGACAAGCTTCACAGCCCTTCAGATCAGTTTCTCGCTAGACTGAAACTAGACTGATAAAAGGACAAGTTTCCCTGTCGAAGTTCTTGCTTTATTAAGCTTCCGTTAAATCAATGAACGAAAACGAAAATTGTTTTGAGTGTTTTTTTTACTCGCCGTGAGAATCAAGTCTCTCGGTATTCACGTACACTAAACCTGGCGGTTAGACTTGATTAGTCTGAGCTACAACAATGATTAATTTTACTCTGGGACTGAAAAAACATTTTTGAATTTCAATTGAAATGATTATCATCCACAAAACACTATTTTCTATAACTTCTTGTTTATTTAGGCTGCCATGTTTTTATATTACTTTATATATGTAGATGGATGAACGGACAGACAGTCAAAGTTACAGGGGGGAACGAGATATTTCAGCACCCTGAAATATTCCGTTCCGTGAGAGAGCTGTGGCCTTATTGTTACGTTCAAAACAAACTTGAAAGAATATGTTAAACCATCATTTAATTGCACTACAGGCTATTTTGCCTGATTTACCTCAACATGTGCACTTTATTTTATTTCGAATCCCCCTGTTTTGATCCCTGTTGAAGAGATGGCTTATGTGACACTTTTTTCTTCAGCCTTCTGTTGAACAGTGTTATATTGTGTGTGAGATCATTTTCTCCAACTGTGAATGACTGTTGAATTTAGGTATATGCCAGTGTTTTTTTTCAATAAAAACATTTGCACAAAGCAAGCCGATCCACTCTTCCATAAGAGCATTAAAATGAGAAAAAAAAATAACTGGGACAAAAAAGAAATCAAGGGACACTTGAACTAGATAATGTGCGATTAATCAAGCTTAATTGCGAATTAACTTGGACATAAATTCGAATAATCGCGATTAAATATTTTAATCGTTTGACAGCACTAATACATGTATGTCCAAGTCCTGATCAGAAGGTAACGTCCAATTCCGATTGAGTCTGAAACTACGTGATCAAGCCCGATTTCCAATCACGTGATCGGATCTGGACATCCCTAGTATGTATATTCTTAATAAAGTAAATAACAAAATTAGAGAATTATTCTATGGTTAAGACCCAATAAATTGTTTAACTTAATTTTGTTTAACTTAATTTTAGTATTATTAATATAGTATATAGTATAGTATATTTAGTATATAATATTATTATAATTTAGTATTATTCCATCAGGTTTTAAAGGCTCAATGTATGCACAAGCTACAATTTAATTTTTCCTCTGAGTTTGTTAAACCAGCTTATTTCATCAAAGTGAGACAGAGCTTCAAAACACTGATGAATAAGAAAACTTATGTGTTAATTTGCCTTTTGGATTCAAGTTTCTGACTCAATACGTCCTTTAGCAGCTGTGATCATGACTTGGGCTGCAAAGCAGCCTCTCTACAATGCAAAACACATGGAAACATGGACAGGCAGCTGATAGTAATGCAAATATTTTGCAAACAAAAGAAAAGGAAAAAGTTTAATCGAAAGAAATAAACAATGAATTGATCTTTAAATACAAAAATGTAATCTTTTTGGACAAAACATTCAAGCAAAGTTGTGACTACAGAACCTTTTTTCTGACCTGACTTGTCATGGTGAGGTCTTCTGTCTCATTTCCAGTTTTTTGGAGTCTTATTATTTTTAATAACAAGCAAACCAAACTTGTAATTGGCCTCTAATTATGAAACAAGAACAATAAATGGCTTAAACCTTATTTCTGGAAGCCTTAACTGGTACTCTTTGTCTATCTATAGTCATTTTAAATAAAGAAAATATGACTGTTTTTATATAAAATATCTTCTTTTGAAGACTAATATTTATTTTAACAACTAAATTACCCCCAAAATAGCAATAAACTGGTAAACTGGACAGAGGAAGATGAGGTTATGTCACTGTAAAAAAAAAAAAGTCCAACCCAACTCATGACAAAGTTTTTTTCTTTTCTAATTCTACTTAAACTTTTTTATTTACTAATACCTGATAGATTGAATTTCTGATTGACTTTAAAACTCTAGAACATCTGCCAACTTTCATGTGGGGTGGCAGTAGCTCAGAAGGTAGTGCAGCGTCGTCGGGTAACGATAGTCATTAGTTTGAATCCCCTCTCCATCTGGAAAAGAATGCTTTGCTGTTGTTCCCTTGGGCAGGACACTTGTCAGTTTGGTGGTAGTCAGAGAGCCCGGTGGCACCTGGCAGCCTCGCCTCTGACAGTGTGTGTCCCAGGACAGCTGTGGCTCCAATATGTGTGTAGTTCATCACCACCAAACATGTGAGTGAACAACAAATTGTAGTGTGAAGCACCTTGTGATGTCAAACTTAAAAAATGGGCTATACAAGTGCATTTACTATAGAGTCAATTTGCTTTTGTACACATTTATTTAGAGTCTTTCATAAAAATTCCAATCAATATTGTCTGTAATAGCCCAGGTTTGTTAACCTTGCACTGCCAGATGGATTCTAGTGAGATTTGAACTTTTCCAAAAACATGAAAATCCATCTTGCGCTGCTCCAACTAAACTGTCTGACTAGGTCAAAAAATGTTAGGACCAGTCATGTGATAGCGTTGTACTTTAGGGTGGGTGTTCAGGCATGATTGGCAGCAAGTGCCCAGGCAGGCAAAGCCAAACAAACACGGCTGCACTGGTGGATGTATAAGCAGCTATTGAATCTGTTTAGGAGAACTGGAGACGATTTCTTGGTTGAAAAATGAGCAACTTTGTGCATTTCTTGATGTTAACGATGTATGTGTGTTTCTTCTGACTGGATTTGTAAGAGCTTGATTTACTGTGATTGGCTAAAGACAAATCATGATAGGCAGACACTTGCTGGTGAATCCTCCAATCAGCTTAAAATATTATACCAAATGGCCTTCCCTTTTCAGACATTTTCAGACAGAGCAGTTCCAGATTTTTGTGTAGCACCAACAGGACAGTGGGGCTACACATAGATCTGGCAGAGCCAGGTTACAGGTTTGTGTTATCAAACAAAATCCTTCTGTAGGCCTATACTCCAAAGCAAGATCCATGGTTTAGCAACTTTCAGCTCCTATCAACTACTTTACATTAGATTTATACTTACTATACCAAGACAAAAACACAGTTAACCTTTTCTCTTTCTGTATCAAACACCCTTTTTCAGAACACAGTGGAAAGCTCCTTGTCTATTGATTTACAGATGTGATAACTAGCGGTTCCACATTCTTTCCATCATCAAATATTCCTGGACTGAAAAAGGGGAAAATTTTCTCAGAAAACAAACACCTGCTAAAGGTGTAGATGTGAGAATGTGTCTCCACGTCGAAGAATGAAACTGTCCCTTCCTCATAATCTGTAAACACTCCCACAGTCTGAGGCTTTTTCTGAAGCTGAAGGAGTACCGAGGGGGAGTCTAAAGCTCGATACTCACAGCCGTTCCTTAAACGAACTGTCCAGTAGCCATTCTCTGGCTTGGAGGTGATCATCCCCTTCCTGTTTGCAGACTCTTTGACGACACCAAGGTCCCAGAAGGTCTTATTAAACACTGCAACCTGTTGTATATGAAGAGATGGTGAGAATGTAGGTTCTGATTTGGAGATACTTTAGAATAAAATTCGAATAAAGTTATCTACCTGGAAGTAGAACCTCCCAGACTTAAAGCCTTTCATGCCTACGACACAGATGACAGGATCAAAACGCTTCGGATTGTCAGAAACTTCAGGCACCTTCTCGCCTCGAACCGCCTTTTTCCCATCCTCTGACAGAATAATGTTTGGATGGGCTGTGTCTGGGTCTAGCACCACATCAACTATAGCAAAGAAATACAGTTCAAGTAAGAATGGCCTTAAAAGTCAACGGTTCTTTCTGTGTCAGAATATCTTCCGCCTTCACTTGTAGCAGTCTTACTATAATTTAACATCGGACATCTTAAACATAAAGAGCCAGCTCTTCAGTTGAATACTCAACTGTA
Source organism: Pachypanchax playfairii (assembly GCA_006937955.1). Taxonomy (NCBI): domain Eukaryota; kingdom Metazoa; phylum Chordata; class Actinopteri; order Cyprinodontiformes; family Aplocheilidae; genus Pachypanchax; species Pachypanchax playfairii. The sequence continues at coordinate 251,953 of SSNP01000043.1, read as the reverse complement.
CACCTACACCCCGAATAATGTGAACTCTCTTCTTAATAAGATCAATGAATTTAATCTCAAAAAGAAATTAAGATTCAGTAACTGTTGCTAATCTGCAACATCTCCCTGGAGAGAGTTAAAACACTGACCCATCTAGAGTATTAGGAATACAGAATCATGCGTTTTACTGAGATGTGGCTCGGAGCATATCCTGGACACCAGTGTGTCTCTGTCTGGCTTTCAAACAATACAGGCAGTGATTTTAAGAGAAGCAGCAAAAGAAAAGGAGGTGGGGTAGCTGTCCTTTTTAACAAAATATGGTGTCATCCATGCTTTTATGAAATATAATCTTTGGAATCCAGGTATTGAACTCCAAGCTGTTGGTTGTCTATATAATCTACTGATGGAGTTCATTAGTGTTAATTTTAGAATACCTTCCATCATCAGCTAATACCAAGTCTTCATGTGACCGCATTGGCTCAACAGTTACTAAACTACAGACACAACAGCCAAATGCAATTGTGGCAGTAACTGGAGATTTTAATCACGCCTCTCACTTCTACCCTCCCAACTTTTCAACAGTTTGCCAGTTGCTCCACCAGAGAAAATCAAATACTGGATTTGTTTTATGCAGATATCAGGGATGCATTCAGGTCATTTGCATGTTCAGAACTTTAAGAAGCCTTTTGGATGGAAGCTAAAACATTTTCAATACTTAGATTTGATTCTAAAAATATTGTTCAAAAAAAGGGCAATTGGACTTTTTTTCCTAAGTCTTTAATATCTTACGACTAATTGAAAAACATTTTTCAAACTTGTAATATAAGGTTCAGTTGAATGTCAGTGTTAGATATATTCATACCTGCATATTTCTGCATCCTTTTCATCTCTGTCGGAAGACAAATAAAAATGCAGTTAAATTTTAGAAACATTTTAAAAATCAACGTGATTGAGGATTATTCAAGAGACACTGAAAGTTTCTCTCATCTATCCAAAATCTTCTTAATTTAATTTAATTTGTTGTGTAATACTAATCATATACCCCTTTTAAATAGCATAACATGAACTTACATGAACTTCTTGCACCCTCATCATGCTTTACATGTCTGCAGGTCATTCTGATTAAAACCTTCTCATGCAGGCCCACAATATCCCAGGCCCCACATAGGTTTGCAGCTATGCAGTTGTAAGCTAGTGGATCACACCATGCTAGCATGATGCAAGTGGGCCAGTTCAACATGTTTTATATACCAGCAGCAGGTTTCCAGGAAGATCATTCACTGCCAGCACTTCTACAATACTTTGTCATGTTCCCAACACACTTATATGCAACAACCACTACAAACATATTCAAAATTATTGGGAATCTATCACATTCATGACGAGCCCAGTGTGTTCTTAAAATGCACCTTATGGCCTCATCAAGACCTGGCTGATTTTTGTCACTTCTTTTTCCATCCAGAGTGAAATCACAGAGCTGCTTAAAATATTGTGACTCATGCTTGAAGCTAAAAATGTAAAAAAAAAAAAAAATGTTGACTTTGATATTTTTAAAATTCTAATAGAATTGGTGGAGGATTAATGCACCATTGGGAGGACAATCGTAGCAGACTCACGACAGCATCACTAGCTACGTTTACATGCGCCAAATTTCCCCAATCTGATTAAAATCTTGGTCGATCTGAATTCCCAAATCCCTGTTTACATGGACACTCTGATCATGTCATGAGTACACATGCACCAAGCACTCAATCAGGTTAAATGAGTTGAGCATGCGCACAGCGAGTTGTCTTTCTGGGGGAAGAAAAAAAAGTAAACAAACTCCGTCCTTTCTGCACGTCTTTCCCGCCCCATCGTGTGTTCGAGCTGACTCACGTTATCCCCAATATGGACCTTCTGCAGGTGATTACCTTTATGTTTGGGTTTTTACTGGTCGCATTAACCAAGCTAGAGGCTGAATACATATTGCTACTGCTCCTCCGCCACAGGAGAGGAGAGCAGGATGACAGGATGACTGCACCAGCAGACCACTTCTGTTTACTTCCCGCTATGTTTTCTACTTGGGTCTGCGAAAGCGGAAAGACGTCACACTGAAGTTGTACGCATGCGCAGTGGGCTCTTTTCACCCTTTCTTTCCGAATGGGTGTATACATGCACGTCTATCCGAATGAAGATCGGACAAAACCACCCCTCTCCATCGGAAGTAAATTTAATTCTGATCAGGCTGCATCAGATCAAAACATTCTGATTGACATGTTTACATGACGTCTTTTTTATCCGATTGGGCGTTTATTCCGATTAAATGTGCCCATGTAAACGTAGCTAGTGAAAACTACAACTAATCTAAGTGGGTTTAATGCTTTACATTAAAATGCATTTCACAGCCAAGAGAATAATAAAACAACTAGTTACCAGAAACAGAACATAAATAAACAATTATAAACAATAAACCGTGATTTAGTCCTGAGCTCTGTTTATATGAACCGTTTTAATTTGCCTGTTTTTTTTATTTGTGGTGACGATAGTAGTTTACCTTCTTTCTCCAAGTTGTGCAGTTCATTTTTTAGTGCACAGTCCAGTTTGGACACTGCTCTCCTTACTGTCCCTACACAGATATCAGGATAGATACTGATTTCTGTCCACTCTTTGGTGGGTGGGGGTGACACAAGACATGGCAAGCTCTGGCAGAGTAGAAAGAGAGAAAAATGTATTATTGAATTAGACTTGTTTCTGTATAGTGCCTTGAAATTATTTTTGTTGTAAACTGTTAATATATGAATAAAACTGAGTTGAGTTAAATTGTTATCTTTATGTCATTTCTGCTGCAGTAAATCTAGATCAGTTACAGAATCAGACAGTCTGCATTTACCACACGGTCTAAGGAAGAGGCTAACCTGTAAGACATGCAGGTGGTCCTCTGTCTTCTCTAGCTTCTTCAGCTCAGTGTTTCTCCTCTGCAGCTCAACAATTTCCTGCTGCAGCTCACCAATGAGCTCATCAGCCCTCTTCTCTTCTGCTTTCTGCTTCTCGTCGATCTCGGTGTTGACTTTAGATCGCCTCTCCTCGATGGAATTGATTAGAGAAGTAAAAAGACTGTTGCTCATCCTCTTCTCTTTTTCTGCACTCAGCTGGGAAAAACATGATAAGATTTTAATCTAATTGTGATAAGATGATATTTATGATGGTGAATCTAATAATTGTTTTAAACTTCTTTCAGTTAATGTTGTCTTAAAGGGGTTATGACATCAAAATGCACTTTTTTGAGGTTTTTGGGGTATATCATGATGTGTTGTGCACTGATGAGGTCGTGTGAACGTCCAAAGCGAGTATCAAAGTTCCCGTTTGTGGGCGGTCCGCTTTGTTTCATATTTAAAAAACGGTTAAATCGGAAAGCACCATTTTTTCCTACGTGGCAATTTCATCCTACGTATTTCATAGCGTCCAATAAAAGTGCACAGTAAAGTAAACAGTCCAACCCCCCCACCCCCCCCACCCCCGCGCCCCAGCCCATACACCGTTAGCTGCTTTGCGCTAGCTTGTGCTGCTGCTCTTGAGAAGAGATGACTACGCAAACGGGGACCTGTTGTGTCCAAGGATGCTCAACCCATGCTGGAAGTTTACACTCACTCCCGAAGGATGAAAAAACTAGAGAAGAGTGGCTGAAGTTCATTTATGGAGAAGTGCCACGTAGTTATAACCTCAATTAGAAAGTATGTTCAGCTCACTTCACGGAGGACTGCTTCCATAACTTGGGTGAATTCAAGTTGGGATTGTCAAAGAAACTGATTTTAATTAAAAATTCTTTACCAACCCTGAAGGATGCGACCACATCGTCAATACCTGTAAGTTTATTTATTTAATAAAATGCTGCCTTGCCTGATAAACGTTTGTTCGTGGTCTGAAGAGTCCATGATGCTAGCATGTGATAGCCGCTATAGCAACAATGTCCGTGAGCAACAGGTTTATCATACCATATTGTGAATCTATTTTCATTGATAACATCTGACAGCACTGTTTATTCGCTCATGTGATTAGTTGAGTTTCATGTGTTCACCCCTCCGTCTTCCTCAGAAGACGTTTCAGGCTCGAACATACAGTGGGGCAAAAAAGTATTTAGTCAGCCACCAATTGTGTAAGTTCTCCCACTTAAAAAGATCAGAGAGGCCTGTAATTTTCATCATAGGTATACCTCAACTATGAGAGACAAAATGAGGAAAAAAAATCCAGAAAATCACATTGTCTGATTTTTAAAGAATTTATTTGCAAATTATGGTGGAAAATAAGTATTTGGTCACCTACAAACAAGTAAGATTTCTGGCTTTCACAGACCTGTAACTTCTTTAAGAGGCTCCTCGGTCCTCCACTCGTTACCTGTATTAATGGCACCTGTGTGAACTCGTTATCAGTATAAAAGACACCTGTCCACAACCTCAAACAATCACGCTCCAAACTCCACTATGGCCAAGACCAAAGAGCTGTCAAAGGACACCAGAAACAAAATTGTAGACCTTCACCAGGCTGGGAAGACTGAATCTGCAATAGGTAAGCAGCTTGGTGTGAAGAAATCAACTGTGGGAGCAATTATTAGAAAATGGAAGACATACAAGACCACTGATAATCTCCCTCGATCTGGGGCTCCACGCAAGATCTCACCCCGTGGGGTCAAAATGATCACAAGAACGGTGAGCAAAAATCCCAGAACCACACGGAGGGACCTAGTGAATGACCTGCAGAGAGCTGGGACCAAAGTAACAAAGGCTACCATCAGTAACACACTACGCCGCCAGGGACTCAAATCCTGCAGTGCCAGACGTGTCCCCCTGCTGAAGCCAGGACACGTCCAGGCCCGTCTGCGGTTTGCTAGAGAGCATTTGGATGATCCAGAAGAGGATTGGGAGAACATCATATGGTCAGATGAAACCAAAATAGAACTTTTTGGTAGAAACTCAACTTGTNATACAGTGGGGCAAAAAAGTATTTAGTCAGCCACCAATTGTGTAAGTTCTCCCACTTAAAAAGATCAGAGAGGCCTGTAATTTTCATCATAGGTATACCTCAACTATGAGAGACAAAATGAGGAAAAAAAATCCAGAAAATCACATTGTCTGATTTTTAAAGAATTTATTTGCAAATTATGGTGGAAAATAAGTATTTGGTCAATAACAAAAGTTAATCTCAATACTTTGTTATATAGCCTTTGTTGGCAATGACAGAGGTCAAACGTTTTCTGTAAGTCTTCACAAGGTTTTCACACAATGTTGCTGGTATTTTGGCCCATTCCTCCATGCAGATCTCCTCTAGAGCAGTGATGTTTTGGGGCTGACGCTGGGCAACACGGACTTTCAACTCCCTCCAGAGATTTTCTATGGGGTTGAGATCTGGAGACTGGCTAGGCCACTCCAGGACCTTGAAATGCTTCTTACGAAGCCACTCCTTCGTTGCCCGGGCGGTGTGTTTGGGATCATTGTCATGCTGAAAGACCCAGCCACGTCTCATTTTCAATGCCCTTGCTGATGGAAGGAGGTTTTCACTCAAAATCTTACGATACATGGCCCCATTCATTCTTTCCTTTACACGGATCAGTCGTCCTGGTCCCCTTGCAGAAAAACAGCCCCAAAGCATGATGTTTCCACCCCCATGCTTTACAGTAGGTATGGTGTTCTTTGGATCCAACTCAGCATTCTTTCCCCTACAAACACAACAAGTTGAGTTTCTACCAAAAAGTTCTATTTTGGTTTCATCTGACCATATGATGTTCTCCCAATCCTCTTCTGGATCATCCAAATGCTCTCTAGCAAACCGCAGACGTGCCTGGACGTGTCCTGGCTTCAGCAGGGGGACACGTCTGGCACTGCAGGATTTGAGTCCCTGGCGGCGTAGTGTGTTACTGATGGTAGCCTTTGTTACTTTGGTCCCAGCTCTCTGCAGGTCATTCACTAGGTCCCTCCGTGTGGTTCTGGGATTTTTGCTCACCGTTCTTGTGATCATTTTGACCCCACGGGGTGAGATCTTGCGTGGAGCCCCAGATCGAGGGAGATTATCAGTGGTCTTGTATGTCTTCCATTTTCTAATAATTGCTCCCACAGTTGATTTCTTCACACCAAGCTGCTTACCTATTGCAGATTCAGTCTTCCCAGCCTGGTGAAGGTCTACAATTTTGTTTCTGGTGTCCTTTGACAGCTCTTTGGTCTTGGCCATAGTGGAGTTTGGAGCGTGACTGTTTGAGGTTGTGGACAGGTGTCTTTTATACTGATAACGAGTTCACACAGGTGCCATCAATACAGGTAACGAGTGGAGGACCGAGGAGCCTCTTAAAGAAGTTACAGGTCTGTGAAAGCCAGAAATCTTACTTGTTTGTAGGTGACCAAATACTTATTTTCCACCATAATTTGCAAATAAATTCTTTAAAAATCAGACAATGTGATTTTCTGGATTTTTTTTCCTCATTTTGTCTCTCATAGTTGAGGTATACCTATGATGAAAATTACAGGCCTCTCTGATCTTTTTAAGTGGGAGAACTTACACAATTGGTGGCTGACTAAATACTTTTTTGCCCCACTGTATACGGTTGTAAACGTCCACTCGCCATGTTACTGGACTGTTGACGGAGCCGAGAAGAAAGGCTTGCTGCGGGCAATGGTTGTAGCCAATCAGAGCGAAGTCAGCCAGGTAGACCCACATATCATTAATGAAAGGAACCGTGTTGCTGAGAAGAGGATTCTGACCTGCACGTACACCCCCGCCCTGTTAGTTTTTTAATCAAATTCTTTTGAGAGTTGACATATGCGGGCATATCTACTACATGAAATAGCTTTACGCCAGTTTAAACAGTGATGTCATCACACCTTTAAGATGTGTTTATTGATTTATTTAAGGGCTAAAAGGGATTTACTTTACCAAGTGATTTCAGATCATTTAAAGAAATTTTTTCTAAAACAGAAAGGTGGAGCATAAATGTTAGTAAGATCCCATTTACATTTTTCTTTAAAAACACAGCAAGCCTCTTGACAAACCATAATGTTTTTTTTTTCCATCAAAACTTACTTTGCTGAGTTTGAGACAGTCTTTGATCTCTTCAACTTTCTTCTGTCTCTTTTCAGTCGTCTGTTCAAAATCCACCTCGATTTGTTTTATTTGGCTCTAAATGAACAGAAAGGAAAATTAGAACCCTGTTTTTTTTTCAAGTTCAGACTGATACAATAAATTGTAAATTTTTTAGGATTTTATTATGAAGCATTTATTGAATCACACGTGCAGCTGAATTTACTTCTCAAAAACCTTCCTCTAGATTAAAAAACCCAAATTCTCGAATTCTAGTTTCTGAAACTGGAAACTTTGAGTAACTTGATTTTATTTTGCATCTGAGTGGGCAAGTTAGGCACCTTATTAAATCTTCCCAGAATCTACATCACCTTTGGCCCTAATGTTGAATTTGTACTGGTTGAATTTATATTTTAAGATGTGCTGACAGACCATGTTTCATTGGATATATTCCATGAAAAGTTATGATAATTACAACATGCTGTGTTAGGAGTTTTGAACGCTTCACACTGGATGATGACCCTACAACAATCTCTATGACTTACTTAAGATGAGAATGAGGCTGGATTACATCAAATTAAAAAGAAAATAAATATCTTCAGCATGAAGACAGTTGTGAACCCCTCATGTGTCTGCTTCCATGTGACATGTGAGCCTGAGCAGGTACAGTGGGGCAAAAAAGTATTTAGTCAGCCACCAATTGTGTAAGTTCTCCCACTTAAAAAGATCAGAGAGGCCTGTAATTTTCATCATAGGTATACCTCAACTATGAGAGACAAAATGAGGAAAAAAAATCCAGAAAATCACATTGTCTGATTTTTAAAGAATTTATTTGCAAATTATGGTGGAAAATAAGTATTTGGTCACCTACAAACAAGTAAGATTTCTGGCTTTCACAGACCTGTAACTTCTTTAAGAGGCTCCTCGGTCCTCCACTCGTTACCTGTATTGATGGCACCTGTGTGAACTCGTTATCAGTATAAAAGACACCTGTCCACAACCTCAAACAGTCACGCTCCAAACTCCACTATGGCCAAGACCAAAGAGCTGTCAAAGGACACCAGAAACAAAATTGTAGACCTTCACCAGGCTGGGAAGACTGAATCTGCAATAGGTAAGCAGCTTGGTGTGAAGAAATCAACTGTGGGAGCAATTATTAGAAAATGGAAGACATACAAGACCACTGATAATCTCCCTCGATCTGGGGCTCCACGCAAGATCTCACCCCGTGGGGTCAAAATGATCACAAGAACGGTGAGCAAAAATCCCAGAACCACACGGAGGGACCTAGTGAATGACCTGCAGAGAGCTGGGACCAAAGTAACAAAGGCTACCATCAGTAACACACTACGCCGCCAGGGACTCAAATCCTGCAGTGCCAGACGTGTCCCCCTGCTGAAGCCAGGACACGTCCAGGCACGTCTGCGGTTTGCTAGAGAGCATTTGGATGATCCAGAAGAGGATTGGGAGAACATCATATGGTCAGATGAAACCAAAATAGAACTTTTTGGTAGAAACTCAACTTGTTGTGTTTGGAGGGGAAAGAATGCTGAGTTGGATCCAAAGAACACCATACCTACTGTAAAGCATGGGGGTGGAAACATCATGCTTTGGGGCTGTTTTTCTGCAAGGGGACCAGGACGACTGATCCGTGTAAAGGAAAGAATGAATGGGGCCATGTATCGTAAGATTTTGAGTGAAAACCTCCTTCCATCAGCAAGGGCATTGAAAATGAGACGTGGCTGGGTCTTTCAGCATGACAATGATCCCAAACACACCGCCCGGGCAACGAAGGAGTGGCTTCGTAAGAAGCATTTCAAGGTCCTGGAGTGGCCTAGCCAGTCTCCAGATCTCAACCCCATAGAAAATCTCTGGAGGGAGTTGAAAGTCCGTGTTGCCCAGCGTCAGCCCCAAAACATCACTGCTCTAGAGGAGATCTGCATGGAGGAATGGGCCAAAATACCAGCAACATTGTGTGAAAACCTTGTGAAGACTTACAGAAAACGTTTGACCTCTGTCATTGCCAACAAAGGCTATATAACAAAGTATTGAGATTAACTTTTGTTATTGATCAAATACTTATTTTCCACCATAATTTGCAAATAAATTCTTTAAAAATCAGACAATGTGATTTTCTGGATTTTTTTTCCTCATTTTGTCTCTCATAGTTGAGGTATACCTATGATGAAAATTACAGGCCTCTCTGATCTTTTTAAGTGGGAGAACTTACACAATTGGTGGCTGACTAAATACTTTTTTGCCCCACTGTATGTCTCAGAGTCTCTGTCCACTAACAGCTTTCAGGCTCTTGCTGTTTGCAGATGACGTAACTCTTATTGGGCTCATCTCAGGTGGGGACCACAACTCTCTAAGATCACATTAGGAGGTAGCTACATGGTAGCTTATACCATGCTAGTACAGTGCAACCAAATAAAGGAAATGCAGCCTAGACAAATGTTCTACAATCAAACGTCTCCTGTGATCTCATCTCAAGTGGGGATGAGCCCAATAAACTGGAACTCTGTGCTGTTAAAATAGTGGAGAAGACTATGGACTTCACAAAGCATCCTGCCCTATTAGCCTCCATCATCCCAGATGACTATGCTGTAGAGAATTGAACAATCTTCCGCCTGAAGTAGGAACCAAATATCAGATTTTTTTTAATCAGAAAAGCACAATGGAGGACATACAGTATGTCTTATCACTGAATTCAACCCCATCAACTGTCTGGTCTGGTTTCACAGTGAGAGACAAAAGAAGGCACCAGTGGGTCATTAGATCTGTCCATGTTCACATTACGGCCCAACCTTCCCTTAAACTACAACAAGATGAAGCTACCACCTTGACACGCTATCATGATGCAACAGTGTGATGGACTGTAGCATAGATGTGAGACCTGTTTCAAATTTTCAATGATCAAACCATCATTTGATGTGAAGGAGGCCTAAATATTTAGTCCTCGGGAGTTATGGTACGCATCCTTCACCCACTGTATATAAGAATGTCTTTCTGTTTACCTTCTTCTCCCCACACTCGTCTTCTATCGTAACAACCTGATGATCTTTGTGCTTGGTCTCAGTGCAGAACTGACACACACACATCTGTTCGTCTCTGCAGAACATCTCCAGGAGTCTTTCATGTTTCCTGCACATCCTGTCCTGGAGGTTCTTCACCGGTTGCATCAACTTGTGCAGCTTCAGCGTGGCAACTGTTTGGTGCGGCTCCAGGTGAGCTTTGCAGTAAGACGTTAGACACACCAGGCAGGACTTCAGAGCTTTCACCTGCTGGGACATGGCGGCGCACACATCACACACAACATCACCTGGTTTGGCAGCAGACAGGGGTGAAGTTGAAGAGCAGACTATCATTTGTTTAAAAGTGTCTGCCAGCTGTTTAAAGGCCGTGTTGATGCTCGTCTCAGGCCTGGAGGTAAATGTCTTGTTGCATGTGGGGCACTGGCAGACATCGTTGCTGTCCCACACACTCTGGATGCAAGCGAGGCAAAAGTTGTGTCCACATGGAATGGTCACTGGGTTGGAGAACACTTGGTGACAGACGGTGCACTGAAACTGTTTTTCTGGTAGAATATTTCCAATGTTTGCCATGATCTGTAGGAGAATAAGACATTAATTCAGATGAACAGCTGAAGAAAGATTTTTATCTGAGAAAATAATTGCAAATAATAATTTTATCCATAATTAGTCACTTCAGAATAGAAATTGTTTGAATATAAAATTGAGTTTCTGGATAAACAATAAAATTGGTGCTATGAATCCAAGTGTGACAAAAAAAATGAAAAAGTTCCATTTTAGATTCAGTTCAATACAGTTTATTTATATTGCCAATTCAGAACAAGAGTAATCTCAAAGCACTATGCAGAAACAACAATTCACAAAGGTCCAGATTCACATCCAGATACATACATATCTGCACAAACAGTACCGTCTAACAGTAAGATGATCACATTCAATAAAAAAATAAAATACCAATTACTAAAAAGTTTCCTTTATAAGAAGCAACAGGTTGAATTTTCATTTTAACACAATCCTCCATCCTGAACAGCACAAACTTGTAACAGATCACACTTGCATTAACCGTTAATGCAAAACTCTGTAAATATCTATTAATCCATCAATGTTCATCCAGCCATCCATTTTCTATACCTGCCTTGTAGGGTAACGGCAGTCGCTGGGTTGAAGGTGGTGGTACACCTGAACAGGTCACTAGAAAACTGAAGTGTCTGGAGAAAATAATGCACACACAAGGAGATCATTTAAACCAGCCACAGAAATGACTCAACTGGTAGTTCAACCCAGGACTTTCTTGCTGCAAGGCAACAGGGTAAACCAGCTGCACCATCGTGCAACATGACTCTGCAAACACATTTAAGTATGTATTAAAGTTTTTGTACCACACGCCCAATATTGTTTGGTATAGTTGGTGTTAGTCACTGTGTTGCCAGAAACTGGGAACACCCAGAAGTGACTGAGGATTAAAACAATAGTACACCAGAGTATTAACATGCAACAAGCCAAAAAACAACCACAGAACAATCTCTGCTTTCTGTATTACAGAATAAATTACTGCTGCTGTCCACAAAAAGAATTCCAGTTTAAATAGTCCAAACTAACAAACTTACAGAGCATTTTAAAATATCTATGTAACAATATACACGCCTATTATGTTAAATCTAACATTACAAATCCATGCTTGACTCAGACTCGTCAAACGAGAAAAACAAGGCAGTAAGTTTGTGTAGACGCTCAGTCATCCAGGACATGATAATCCAAAAAAAAGGTTTTAAAAAAAAGAGAGGGGCAACTAGACTTTTTTCCATTTATTCTAAACCATCTGTTCTCTCTGTCCAAAATTTGTATATTACTGTCCTCAAAAGTGTATCTTTTATCATTAAGATGGTGTACAGCTGAGTCTCGTAAGGAGCGGGCTCTCCTGAGTTTAAAAAAAGGGAAAACCTCATTAAAGAGGCCCTTCCATTAAAAACTGTGTTTCTGAGGTTTCTGTGGAATATTTTAGCTCCACAGGTGTTCTTACCTTCATAGTGGGTGTGAAAACAGGTCAACAACTTCTCTTTCAGTTTTAATCTCTCAAACTACGAAGGTGATAACACCCGAGTTCTCCCGAGTTCAAACGGCTTGTATCTGTTTCATCACAACTCCTTTGTTTGTCAGTAATCGGCAGCTCCTGCAGTTGAAACCACACCTAGCATGCTGCTGGCTAAAAGCTGTAGCATAAGACGTAGCAAACAGGAAGACACGACGTCTGATGTTACCATGTGCAGCGGTGCAGGAAACAGAATTATTTGCTCTCATAGGCTAGTTTGTTAGCCAATCAGAGTCCAACAAATTCAAATAATGAATATGAACGAGCTGCTGCTGGAGGCCTGACGGAACCAGCCCAATTTTGACGCAGACAGATTGAAAGGTCTGTTAATCAGTGTTTCCTGACGTTTTTTAGATATAAAATGTTTCATATTACTGGTTAATACTTAAGAAATAACCACAAAGTCCTGAAAATTGTATGAAATGGCTTCTTTAAACAGAGGACACTTATCTAACACCTACAATGCTGCACCGTCTTTACTTCCAAAGCAGTTTAAAAGCAATGAATGTGTTAATTCCATCGTGCATAACAAGTCACAGGTAACAACTCTCATGAAGGATGGGTGTGTCAGCAACCCTTTTCACTCTAACAAACCTATTCAGACTTTGTTCACAATTTACAATCCTGAAACTCCCAAACCAGAATTAGAACTGCAGAAGCCTTTTGGATGGATGTTGAAATATTTTCAGGAGGCGGAAAATAAGTCCAGTTTTTCTTTTAAAAGACTTTTCTGCAAGTATAAAAAAACCTCACTCACACCTAAAGTTGCTCTCAAGATCGTTATAAATGTTACTCTCCATTAATAAACATGATCTGTTAGATAACTACTCATTAAATATTACATCATTTAATCCTTTATCACTTTTACTGTTCTACACACATGCACGTACAAAAAAACAGCATGAATGTTCTTTTACATGGTAACAAGCATCTACTCAACACGTCCTCTTTTTAAATATCCTTGTCTGAACTATTAAGACGAAAAAAATATGCATTTCCTATGAACCTAGTCTGTCGCTACACAATGTGAGTTTTTCTGCTGATTGTTCTTACTTACAGCTCCGTTGAAGCAGTTACTCGTGTCCTCTCTTGTGACAGAGCAGGTGATTCCTGCTTTATGAGATGAGATGAATATATTACCGAGCAAACAGAGAAATGTACAGTCAACACAGTTATTTAGAAGCCCAACCCTCCCTTTCCTACTTCCAATACTGGTTTCTCTGTGTCAGGGAAATGAACTTTAAAATCTCACAATCAGCATTAATAATTCTACTCAGTATTTGTTGCTGTATTGATGTTACGCATATTTGCACATTAGCAGTTTCAATTTAATTAGTTTTAATGTGCATGTCTGTATCTTTATGATCATGGAGGTGTTCGACAGGTTAAGAGTTTGTTTGTCTCGGAGGAGTGGCGTTAAAGTTAAAAGCTAAAATTTTCCACCTACCACATACCTGAAGTACCTGCTTTAGATCTGAAGAACGCTGCAGGGCCTTGTAAGCTTTGCTCAACATGTTAAAAGTTTGCTTGCTTACACTTGTACAATAATGAGCAAAAATACTTGAACTTGGCTATTGTGGTTGTCAAATACCCTCTTAAATCAAAGCAGCTGTTCCAATCTGGAGCTCTTTTCAAGATAAGAGATGATCTGGTAAACCCTTTTAGCCGTAGTTGAACATTTACCACCAGCTAACGTGATAGTCGTATCTTTTGAGGTGGGGTTATAAACCATTAATGACTTACTAGAGGCAGATTAGTTATGGTAGGATTGACAAGCTAGTTGAAGTGAGGCTGGATACAAAGCAGATTTCTGCCATTTTAAAACTATTCATCCAAAATATATATATAATGGCTTTTCATGCCAAAGATCAAGTAATCAACATTTATACTACCATACAATTAAGCCTCTAAAAACATTTTGAATGTTCAAACATTTTGTGCCTTGAAAATGTGTAAGTAGAACAAATTTTTCCCCATTGAATATTAAAGGTGTACAAAATAACTTTTACAACTTTAAGCTACAGTTTTGAAACTTGTCTAAGTGGATACTCACCAAAAAACAATGTTCAGCTTCATATCAGACACTCTCGACCCTCCGATGGCTTTACAATAGACTAAATAACTTCAGTAATTCGGGTCTCAACCAGAAGTGGTGTTCTGATGTTTTATGCTGCCCTGATGAAAAATGCCGCCATAGTACGAACTGACACCTTATTTCATAATGAAATGTCATTAGAAGTTTATACAGTATTCTTGTTTATGGTGAGTGTGTCCTGTTAATTATTTAAACATATTTTTATGGTCCTTCTCTGATATTTTCTATATAAAAGCCCTCTGGGTCCTTGTCGGCCATTGTTGGGTCCTTCTCCTCTGAGTGTGTCCAAACATTTGCCTGTCGCTCTAACAATGCAAAGAAAGTTAAAATCAAATCAAATCAAATCAGAAATACTTTATTAATCCCCGAAGGAAAATTCAAGTGTTGTTGTAGCTCAGTTCTTTTTCAGGAAGCCCTTATAGAAGGTTCTAGGTGTGGACAGGAAGGATCTGCTGTAGCGGTCTGTGCTGCAGCGGATTATGAAGAATCTTCTGGCTGAGACACTCTGTTGTTGAGTTACTGTGTTCTGAAGAGGATGATGAGGGTTTTCCATCATGTTCTTCATCCTCCTTTGGACAATCAACTCAAGAGACTCCAGTTCAGTCTCTATGACAGAATCAGTCCTCCTTATCAATCTGTTCAGCCTCCTCATGTCACATACTCTGATGCTCCGTCCCCAACAGGTAACTGCAGATGTGATCAGCTGACAAACTCCTCTTCTTTTGTAGCTCCTCTTCAAATCTCTGTCTGCCCGTATTGTTTGAAAGCCAGACAGAGACACACTGGAGTCCAGGATATGTCCCTTTAGCCGTGTCTCAGTGAAACACATGATGCTGCATTTCAAATTCATCCATTTTGTTAGCAAAGAGATCTCACATTTGTCAATATGACTGATGGAAGTGAAGGTTTAAACTTCCTCTTTCTCTCTCTTCACTCTGCTCCTGCTCTGCATCCACGTCTTCTTCTTTTGAGCTCATCAGGGATCCAGACTTTCAATTTGAGGATTATTTCAGCCTTAGAAATGTCAGTTAGCTGACATCATATTTAGTTCCTGTCCTAGGAGAATTTATTTGATAGGTAAAATGTATTTATGGAAATATATAGAAACAAAAATAAATGATAAATGTGTTTATTGAAGTCAAGACTGTGGAACGGCACACGTGCAGAAGGAATCTGTAGCACATCTCAACAGGTTACATATTTCAACAGAACACTGGTTCGAGCAACGGCTGTGGAAAAGCTATTCAAATCAAATCAAATCAAAAATACTTTAGTAATCCCCGAAGGGAAATTAAGTGTTGTTGTAGCTCAGTTCTTCTTCAGGGAACCATTATAGAGGGTTCTAGCTGTGGACAGGAAGGATCTCCTGTAGCCGTCTGTGCTGCAGTGGGTCTGAAGAAGTTTCTGACTGAAAACAGTAGCTATGTTTACATGGAACCATTTAATCGGAATAAACGCCCAATCAGAACAAAAAGACGTCATGTAAACACGTCAATCAGAATGTTTTGATCCGATGCAGCCTGATCAGAATGAAATTTCCTTCCGATCGAGAGGGGTGGTTTTGTCCGATCTTCATTCGGATAGACGTGCATGTACACACCCATTCGGAAAGAAAGGGTGAAAAAAGCCCACTGCGCATGCGTACAACTTCAGCGTGACGTCTTTCCGCTTTCGCAGATCCAAGTAGAAAACATGGCGGGAGGTAAACAGAAGTGGTCTGCTGGTGCAGTCATCCTGTCATCCTGCTCTCCACTCCTGTGGCGGAGGAGCAGTAGCAATATGTATTCAGCCGCTAGCTTGGTTAATGCGATCAGTAAAAACCCAAACATAAAGGTAATCACCTGCAGAAGGTCCATATTGGGGAAAACGTGAGTCAGCTCGAGCACACGATGGGGCGGGAAAGACGTGCAGAAAGGACGGAGTTTGTTTACTTTTTTTTCTTCCCCCGGAAAGACAACTCGCTGTGCGCATGCTCAACTCATTTAACCTGATTGAGTGCTTGGTGCATGTGTACTCATGGCATGATCAGATCATTTCAGTTAGTGTCCATGTGAACAGGGATTTGGGAATTCCGATCGAATTCCGATCAAAACATTCTGATTGACATGTTTACATGACGAATTTTTGTTCCCATTGGGCGTTTATTCCGATTAAATGCGCCCATGTAAACGTAGCTATTGTTCATGTCACTTACCATCACTTGCCATGTGCTTCACAAGGTCATCAAGTCATGTCATAATGTTCAGATTTATGCTGCGTGATGCCTCAGCTGTGTTTCAATGCACAGAGAAGATTCATGCAAGACCGACCTCCAGTCAAACAAGACCACATTGGTCAATTTTGCAATCTGTGAAAATGACCCTATATTCTATATACGACCCCTCACCCTAACCTTAACCCTTCTGCTTACCAACATAATCAAATGACTAAATATTCTGCTTTACAGTATGTGCATGCATGTGTTTACATTTTAAAGCAAATCTTTATATTATAATGCTGCACAATTTGTGTTTTCTTCGGCCAAACGGAGCCATCTTGCGCCTGCGTATTTGGCAGCTCTTCTGGAATAGGACGCGCATGTGCTGTTGGTAGCTAGTCTCTGCTGGAGCCCAAAAAACGCACACAGGTTGTTTTTTGGAGGCGTCACAATCGGCCTATATGGTTGTTTTAATTTGCGGACGTGCAGGACATGCAGCTCCATCATCTCTACGGACAAATCAAAGAGAAAACTATGAATCTGGCATACTTGAATGATATTAGTACCATGAAAAAGTCTGGTTAATTGGGTTTTGTAGTCAGAAAGTTGACTGTGTGTGGTTATTTACATAGAATTGTGTTTAATTCCGTTCCTTTCAATTGTCACCCATGATCCTTGTCAAAGATGGGGGATTGTGCTGGATTAACAATTTGACCAAATCGGCTGGTTCCTTAGACAGGAAATGTTTTGTTTATTTTTCTGTAATGGGCCTTGAAATTACTTTGTTATGAACTGAGAGCTATTTACAAAAGTTAAGACCTTTAACTGTTTATAACCATCTCTTAGATAAGGCCCCTTGTCTGCTGTATTGAATTTCAGAGATATTTACTGCAATACATTTTTCAGACAGATTTGTCAGATTTGCTACATATGGTGGAAATGTTTTTAGGTTTGTTCCTGTATAAGGGGGTTTAACAACAAATAAATGTATAAAAATGTACAATTTCTTCCTCATACATGCTCCAACAATGTCCTGGTCACTAGAAAGAACCCAGGCATTTTCACCGTAGTTGTCTCTATATGCATGTAAAATAATTTTATTAGTTATTAATCGAGCTTGTTCAAGTCGAACAAACGCCATACTTTCCAGAGGCACTTGAATGCATCATGCTGCCCTTTTTTTGCCTTTTGGGCGGGTTTTGTCCCTTTAAAAGCCCCTAGAAACTCGCCATGTTTCACGGTGTAGATTAGCTACTAATTCTCCGCATTTCTTTACCCTTGAATGTTTTCTTTGTTACTTTGCTCATATATTTCCATCCGCAGCTTGATTCCATGTACAAAATACATGTACAAAATGACATCATCATGCCAGTGTGATGTGGCCTTAGCTTAGGACCTATCATGTTCTCTCATGTAATAGGAGTACACTACATGCAAAATGCATGCAGTGCGTGTTTGTGTGTGTGTGTGTGGGGGGTCATTTAGTGTGACAGGGGCCCAACAGAAGAGGTGAAGGTAACTGTGATCTGTGCCACAGAAAGCAGTGATGTCATGTCATGGATGTTTGTTTCTTTGCTGTCTTCACCAATGCAAAGTAGATGTAAAACTGACTCGCCTGATGCAAACAGTATGCTAACCTGTTGCATGATTAACCAGAACCATCCTTCATACTCAGCTGCAGCAACTACTATCTCATCCAGAATCTTTTCAACATCAGTTGGGGAAAAATGAATCCCCTATACCAACCCCTGACAGATTTCCTGCTACATCCTGATTGACTCTGACTATTCTTCTAGAAGTCCTGTATCCACGACAGCAGCTATCTTAACCAGAGGTCTTAACGAGTGATGGAACAGATCTCATGGCAGGTGACAAACAGTAAATGAGAGTAATTTGGGTTTTGCATATGCAGAAACTCGGCCAAGAGAAAAGAAAAGAGCGGAGAAACAGGAAGGTTTCGATTAAACAAGAAACAAAGGAGATGAGACATGTCTTCTATCTGCAGTCCGGGTTCAGGTATGCAGTGGACATCCAAAAGGGGATCAGAGCAGAACTGCTTAACTTTTACTTATTCCTGCACACAATTCAAGATCAGAAAATGTTTAATAGTGTTTGATTTGATGTAAATTTCTCCTTTACAGGCATCAGAGAAACCATACTATGTATTTACTTTTTATTTGGTAAGTGTTCATCTTTAAGTTTCTGGACGACCAACTTTAAATTGACATGTAATGTCTTTCTATTTGCGTTTTAGGAGCTCCCTTATTTTATTCGCTCCTTTTTCCTTCATATTGCTTTAATCTCTTGTGACCAAAGTTTTGTCACCTAGTTGCTGCATTTCAAGAGAGCTGACCTGTTTTTACCTCTATTTAAACATCAGTCACATTTTTCTTAAATTATTTTTCAACTTTATCTTTAAAATATAAGAAACTGCTCTGATGAAGTGCAATTAGGAGTTCGACATTCAATTTCAATAATATTTAATAAGCTCCAAGAGGAAAGTAAATACAATAAGATTAATTAATGATGAAATGTATTAATTGTAATTAAAGTTATAATATTGACTTTGAAATACGTAATTATGACATTCCATTTGACAATTTTTTTAGCAATCTGAACCCAAACAAAAAAAACACACGAGGTACAACTGCCTTTAATCTAAAGGCATTTATTAGTTCGTTTGTTTGCTCATTGATTTGTGGGTTTATTAGTTTGTTCATTTGTCTGGTGTCTATCTGAAGCTGAAAGAATTTCCTCAGAGGTTAAAGCTTGAGGAAATATTGTCTTGTCGTTCAGAGAAACTGGAAATGTTTGCCTTTTTGCACCTAAAGTGTTGTATTAATTGTAACGTATTTGTTTTCAGGGCTCTGTTTGTGTCTCCGTCAGTACGTCCTTGTTAATGAGCCAAAGACCTGGATTGATGCTCAGACCTACTGCAGAGAACAGCACATCGATCTGGCTGCTGTGAACAACACAGAGGACATGGAGAAGATGATTGCAGATGCTGGCAGCTTTATGGGAACTGTGTGGATAGGTCTGCGTGATGAAGAGTACAGCTGGAAGTGGTCTACACCAGGAGGCTTTCAACAGGGGTTCTACTATCCCAAGTGGAAATACACTGAGCCGAGTAATCCAAGGGATCAGTGGGAGTTATGTGGTGGTTGGGAGGATGGAACCCAGATAGATCTTCTCTGCAATGTTCCACACCCTTTTGTCTGCTATGATGATGCTGGTTTGTAAATAATTACTTGCTTTAGTTTTTGGGAATGAAACACTAATAACTTCAAACTAGGGATGCACCGATACCAATAGTGATATCGGGTATTGGGGCCGATACCATTTTAATGTACTCGTATGGTTAGTTAACCAATACCATGAACAGATACTTAAAGTGTGGAAACACTGCAATAGTTTCACAGAAAATCTCTATTTTTCACTTCGAAATTTGGTTTTGGTTTATTAATTGGATTGTTTTATTTAGTTCATTATCTTTTGTTGTAACAGAGAAGAAAATAAAACCTGTTTTCCAATTCATTGCATTTGTGTGGTAGAAGTATCTGCATTGGTACTTGGTATCGACAAGTACTCAGATCCAAGTATTGGTATCATAACAGTTTGAAAAAAGTGGTATCATTGCATCCCTACTTCAAACTATCTCTCTAATATCTATATTAGCAAACAACTGCAGTGATTAAAGTAAAGGTTGATAAAAATGAAAAACATAACATAAACCTTTTTGTTTTTTAGGCTCACCTTCTTCCACCAAGAATTATTTTTTTATAAATGAAGCAAAGACATGGCACGACGCTCACGCCTACTGCAGCCAGAACTACACAGACCTGGCCAGTATCATGTCAAAAGACGAAGACGATGAGATTGACAAAGTGATACCGCATGGTACCATCGCTTTCACTGGCTTGTACAGACCCACCTGGATTTGGTGGTCTGATGGTTCTGAGCACACATTTCAACACTGGATTCAGGGACGCCCACAAGGTAGAACCGGGTACTGCGCGGCTAGCCTGATTGATGCCGCTAACGTTGGAAAGTTAATGGAATATGATTGTGGAACAAGGTTTAGTTTCATGTGCTGTGGTTGTGAGTCCTTTTCAGATCAAACTTTCACTTATTTATTTGCCCTGGTGCTGCTGATGTTGATATTTGTCCAATTTCTACTTTGTCCGCAGCCCCAAAGGGTCCTCCCACCAAGCACATCAATCATTTCAAAATGACGGCACTGAAATCTACAGTTGACCTGAATGATCCTGCTGTGACTGAAGCCATCTTGACTCTGGCAAGTTCTGGAATAATATTTACACTCTGAAACACAACAGTCATTAAAGGAAATCTGCAAAAAAGGGGGTGGGGCTTAAATAAAAGTACAATTTAGAATGTACCATATTAACTTTTTCCTTATTGTTGTCTTTGCTGTGAACATGTTTTGCAGATGAAGCAGAAGATAAGAGAGATGGGGATCACAACAGATTTTAATATTACATGGAAACATCAACCTGACATGAAAATCTTCTATAAAGAAACAAATTAGTTTGTTGCACATTCACCTGCCATGGAAAAAGGTTAATTATGTTTTACTGGTGTAGCAAAATCTCTAATGACCCACTGGATGAATTTTAGTGAAACTATAATAAAATCATTACATATAAATTTTGACTGACTTTAGGGGTCAAACTTGTTCATGATGGACACCACATTAATCAACTTTGGCAGACACAAAAATGGTTATAAGTCTGTTAATTTGACAGAGATTCAGATAACATTTGATGTGATTGTAGCTGAGAGTCATTGACAAAACATATTCCGATCTTTCAAGCTCTTATAGCATTAGGTCATGCATAAAATTGTTTTCCAGGTTTGCCATAACTCCTATAACATGAGATGACCCTCTGGGAGGTGGTTGATTGATATACAGTACATTCCTTGTTGTTTTCAATTTGGGCTTCAGTCATCTTTTTGCTTTTTATTCTTACAATAGTCAGAACACTTATCATTTGAGAAATCCATCTAAAGAATATTTTTAATAAATAAAAAAGTTAGTAATAACTGTCCATGTTCACATGACAGTTATAAGTGTTAACATGTTTGATATTTGTGTAAACAGATCTGTGCAAAATGCTGTTTTAGAATTTTTAGTATAATGTGCATGTAATCTGTATAATCCTATAAACTATTTCTGTCTGTCTTGAAGTAGTTTATTTAAGTAGTCTGAAGTTTGATATTTAAGGAGGCCATTTCTGTTATGCTACTGTTAAGCTATGCTAAAGATCTTTACTGGACCCAAAGAGGAACCACAAGTCGGGAGTGGAGTAATAATAAATTTAATGATGGACATAAGAAGGGCTGACTGAGCAGCAAGAACTTACAACTTGAGAAATGGTGCAGGCAATCCAGAGGGAGTTGGAGACAGGTCTAACTGAAAATAAATACAAAGTTAAATCAAACATGGAGACATCGGGACATGGACAAAACCAGAACTAGTTGACAAAGAAAATAACTCAACCTGCTACTTAAATACTCACAGAACATACCCAAAGTAATTACAGAAACAAGACACACCTGGAGAGAAGACAGGAAGAGCAAAGGAAATGACGCCACACAATCAAAGTACCTATACAACGGGAATAAACAGGTAATACAACTGACATCAAAATAAAAGCATAACCAGAAATGAAGAAGACGACAAAATAAAAGTCTGAACAGTAAGACAATAGACACGACAAAGATGGATCTGAAACAAAGAAGGGAACAAGGAAAATCTAAACATAAAATCACAGATATAATCTGGAACCCCATAACCAAAACCACTACAAGAAGTAATAAAGAAACACTCTCCGAAAGGAACAAAAACCCAGAGACCTAACAATTTCATACAAATTTCAGGAGTTTGTAATTATTTCTTAAGTATTAACCTGTAATATGAAACATTTTGTATCTAAAAAACGTCAGGAAACACTGATTAACAGACCTTTCAATCTGTCTGCGTTAAAATTCGGGTGGTTCTGGCTCTTTCCGTCAGGCTTCGAGCAGCAGCTCGTTCATATTTATTGTTCGACCTTTCAATCTGTCTGCCTGAAGAGTCGCCTTGCTTCAGTTAAAACTCATTAATATTCATTATGCAAATTTGCTGGACTCAGATTGGCTAACAAAGTAGCCTATGAGATCAAGGCTTCCTGTTTCCTGCCCTGCTGCGCATTGTAACAGGACACATAGGCTGTGTCCAAATTCAGGGTCTGCATACTACTGAGAGTCCCTCCTAACCGGTTAGGTAGTATGCAGACCGGTCTAATGAAGACTTTTTCTTCAAGAACGCAAAAACCGGAAGTTAGTGTCTTGTGAATTTGGATGCTTCTACCTTTCTTTCTGTTCTCGCCCTACACTCTGCGCATGTCCAATCGCCTAGCAACCGTGACGACGCTAAACAAAAGCAGTGAAAATGGAGCGTGAACAAGATGTCCTTCTTCTCAATTACTTTTTAAAATGTTGTCTTGTGTTCTGGAAATTGGACAGTTGTCGTTGCGGCGGTGTGACGTAACATCCTTAAAATACGTCCTGATTTCCCCACCGGCTCGTCAGTTTTTTTTTTTTTGTATCCAAGCATGTCATGTTTCTTCTTTTTTTAAAATCCTCCATATCAGAGTAATGTTAATGGTTTTTAGCGCTGCTGATATGGCTGGGAAAATCAACCGCTACTTTATAAGGTGACCTCGCCTCGCGAGGAGGAGTCAGGATTCCAGGTGAAACAGTGCAGACAAATTAGGCAGTTAAACGGTATTAATTAATGGTTGTGACAAGATGTGAAAATTATATAAAGTCTGAACGTAGTTCCCAGGCAGAGACTGGCGAGGGTCAGAATGCAGGACAGGAAGAGTCGGCGAAGCAAGGGTACGTTAGTCTGTTTCCAAGTTATTAAGAGCATAACAAAGCCAACGTGTATGTGATTTATTTTTTTAGTAATTTTTCCAGATCTCAAAAACACAGAGCCAGTGGTTTTGACAAGCACTGGCTGATTCAATTTATTATTCTATTGGTGAATTAATCAACTTCCACCTTTAAAGGAACTTAAGGCAGCTTTACAAAATCTGACTCAGTGCTGCCGCGACAGGCGCTGTGGCTAACTGCAGCCACCAGCCAAGCCGGCACGGGAGCGCGCACAGACACTTTACAGACTGTTCGTCTTCACAGCACTGCACCGGGGAGGCTAACATACTTCACGTCAGGTCTCTCCACTCTGTTATTTGATTTGATCTCATCATTTTCATACTGTATCAGGCTCTAAACACGACCTATAATGTTTTCTCACCTGGTCACAAGGAAATGAGCCATGTCAGCATCCGTTTTCACTCCCAAATGCAGCTGAAGTTCCCTCCATGAACCGAACGCATATCCAATATTTATGCGGGTGCCTGCCCGGCTTCGGTCATATTTTTTTTTAGACTCATGAGATGCCGCTGATAAAGTCTTTTTTTTCTTCGTGGTGCCACTTTTTTGGGGGGTGAGAGTGGATGCAGGTCGTTTGCTGGCTGCAGAAACATCCATAAGTATACCTTCAGTGTTTGAATCCAAGTCCACGGCAGCCATGTACTTCCTGTTCAAGAGCTGTCGGCAACGCACATGCAGCGTCAATTTACGTCACATCCCTACAACTGCGCGGGAAATTTGGACGTCGAACTGCAGCGCATTATGTAGCACACAGCGTGTCCAAGGCAACAGACATATATGCGGATGGCCTCGTTATTTTGGGTTTTTAATGCTTCATGACCCATTAGCATTGAATAAACTGGAAATGCATGTGCAGTTTTTCTTAAATCTTGCCTTATGTCCCTTTAACCTTTCTTTAAGAGACTAAAGGCACCAGACTTTACTAACTAAACATAACTAAGACAAATTAACAGATACAAAATATGAAATGACCATAAAACTAACATTTAAAGAGAAACATTAACCATTTTTAATGACTTTATTGCAGATTTATCATATTATAAGTATTGGTACATGGTATCTGTAAACTTTAACCGATACTTGTACATACGGTTTTGGGGCTGATACCAGTATCGATGCATCCCTAATTAGAACGCTTAACTAAAAAACATTTTGCGTGTGAGGTAGTTGAATGCACATAGTATGCATGTGCTGGCGCATGGTCAGGATGATACCACCTCTGCCTCAATTTGAGCCAGGAAAAACCCTGATTATTGCACGGCATTGTTTGTCATCTAAAGCCCTCAGGTTCTCCCTCTGATGTTCTGCCACCTCGGTTTTTTAGAGAGGCCTTTCCCAGTTTGCAATCCTTTGTTCATTTACTTATTAATTGTAGCCTCTCATTTGGTATGATTCCTGAGGATTTGAAACATGCAATTGTACAGCCATTACTAAAAAAACCTAACCTTGATCTAAGCATTCTCTCAAATTATAGACCAATCTCTAAACTTCCCTTTCTCTCAAATATTCTGGAGAAAGTTGTTTTTAATCAGGTGACTGAATTTCTGCAAGAGAATGCCATTTTTGAAAAGTTTCAGTCTGGTTTTAAATCTCTCCACAGCACTGAAACTTTGTTGAAGGTTTTTAATGATGTCCTTTTGGTAACTGGGGGATCATGTGATCCTAGCTGCATTTGACACTGTGGACCACAACATTCTGTTGTCTTGTTTGGAGCAATACGTAGGGATCCAAGGCACTGCGTTGAACTGGTTTAGATCCTACCTTACTGACAGGACTTTTTGTGTCAAGATGCAAAATTTTAACTCTTCTTCAGTTCCTCTGACTTGTGGAGTCCCACAGGGCTGAGTTCTGGGCCCTTTGCTTTTTTCTTTATATTGGTTGCCTCTTGGTTTGATTTTTAGGAAATATAAATGTGCCTTTCATTTTTGTGCTGATGACATCCAGGTGTATGTATCTTTTAAAAGGGAGCATTGTTCCCCGTTGGAACTTTTATTACAGTGTCTGGAGGAAGTGAGAGCCTGGATGTCTAGCAATTTCCTTCATTTTAACGATAGTAAAACAGAGATTAGGGTTTTTAGTCCCAGTGCTGCTGCTGGGCTCTGCTCTCCTGACCTTGGCCCCCTAGCGCCATACCTTAAGTCCACTATGGCTAATCTTGGTGTGAAAATAGGCACTGGTTTTATTTTTGATAGGCAGATCAGTGCAGTGGTAAAATCTAGTTTTTTATCAGCTGAGACAACTTGCAAAGGTTAAATATATTCTATCAAATCATCACTTTGAAATTTTGATTCATGCATTTACTACCACATGCCTTGATTACTGCAATTCTCTGTACTTTGGTGTTGGTCCCTGGCCAAGGCTTGTTAATCTCAATTTTATTAAGTTTCTTCCATCATTTTCAATATTGTAATATTATGTTTCAGAATGTTGGTTTTAGACTTAAAAACGTGGCATAATTTTACTGTTTTAGTGGAACAACGTCATAAGGTACAAAAATGGACCTGGACTACAGGGTACACTCCCAGCGACAAGAATTTGTACCCTTCTTGTCGCTGGGGGTGTACCCTTTAGTCCAGGTCCATTTTTGTACCTTTGTTCCACTAAAACAATAAAATCCTGCCACATTTTGAAGTCTAAAACCAACATGTAAACCATAATATTGAAAATGATGGATGAAACTTAATAAAATGGAGATTTTCCAGCCTTGGCCAGGGTTGCAGGTGCAGTTAAAATTGTACAAATTTGTACTGTCTGTGAACACTCAGAGGAGCATTTCTGACCTTTTAAAGACCAATATTGTACTTTTGAGGGAACATTTTTAAACAATTTACCTATAGGTTCAAAAATGTTCTTGTCTCGTTCCTCTATTTCTGAGAGTGTTCAAGTGAGACCTTGGAAGGATGCAGACCCTGAATTTGGACACAGCCATTCTTTATAATATCTATTCTGCATCCAGACTTCCTGGTTCCATAACGAATCGCATGTGAGCCTGCAAGGTTGCCAAGTCTTCAACACAAGCAGCTGCAAAAGGGGGTGGCCGTGGTCAAAAGGGGAAGGAGGTTGTCCTCGGATCGAGAGGCTGGAGGCTCCATCCCCGACCCAGACAAGCCATGTGTCGATGCATCCTTGGGCAAGTTGCTGAACCCCAAACTGCCTCCCGGGCGCCATGACACAGGCTGCCCTCTGGTCCCTCGGGATGGGTTAAATGCAGAAGTGAATTTCTCCATCGTGAGATAAATAAAGTTTAATTATTATTATTATTATTATTGAAACAAAATTAGCTTAGGGCCCCCTAAATTCCAGAGCCGGCCCTGGACACCCTAACAGAACAGAAGGATTTTCCATACTGGATATTAAAGAGGCCCTTCCATTAAAAACAGTTTTTCTGAGGTTTCTGTTGAATATTTTAGCTCCACAGGTGTTCTTACCTTCATAGTGGGTGTGAAAACAGATCAACAACTTCTCTTTCAGTTTTAATCTCTCAAACTACGCAGGTGGTGATAAAACCCGAGTTCTCCCGAGTCCGAACGGCCTGTATCTGTTTCGTTACAACTCCTTTGTTTGTTAGTATTCGGCAGCTCCCACAGTTGAAACCACGCCTAGCGTGCTGCTCACTAAAATGCTGTAGCATAACGTAGCAAACAGAAAGACACAACATCTGACGTTGCCATGCACAGCGGGGCAGGAAACAGTATTCTTTGCTCTCATAGGCTAGTTTGTTAGCCAATCATAGTGCAGCAAATTCAAACAATGAATATGAATGAGCTGCTGACGAAGCAGCCTGATGGAAGGAGCAGGAACCACCCGAATTTTAACGCAGACAGATTGAAAGGTCTGTTAATAAGTGTTTCCTGACGTTTTCTAGATATAAAATGTTTCTTGTTACTGGTTAATACTTAAGAAATAACCACAAAGTCCTGAAATGTGTATGAAATGGCCTCTTTAAGAACTTAATATAAGATATTAAAGGTCCTGTATCATGCTATTTTACAGCTTTCAAGGTATGGGATGCCAGGGCAGTCTAGTTCCAGGCCTGACAGAAACAGAGGAGGCGTGCACGGTCAATCAACTAGTGAAAAATAGCGAGAGTCAGTGAGAATCATGCATGATACCTCAAAGTGTTTTGTGCATATAAGGATATGGATTCTATATTACATATTTGTGCATATAACTGTTGTCCACTGTATGTCCAAGCAAAGTAAATCAGGATAGTCGAATTATTATATCTGAAATTTTGAAAATCAGAACATAAACAACAATCTCAATGTTGTCATTTTATTTTTGTTTGGTTTCTATTGGGAATAACTTGTAGATCATATATAGTTGATCTTGTAGCTTAATAAATCACTAATTTGAAAACTACTGTCAGACAGAGTAGCTTTTTAAAAACTGCTTTGCAAAGCTGGGAAGAAACCTTGCAATCTATTTGTGTTATGTGTCAGAGTATGTGTGTGTGTGTGCGCGGGTACTTACCTTTGTCTTTCAGAGGCGTGGCAGACCCCAGTAGCACAGGTGTGGCGCGTTAAATGGTAAAATGGTAAATGGCGTGTACTTGTATAGCGCTTTACTCAGGTCCTACGACCCCCAAAGCGCTTCACACTACAGTTTTTTGTCATTCACCCATTCACACGCACACTCACACGTTTGGTGATGATGAACTACACACGTTTGTAGCCACAGCTGTCCTGGGACACACACTGACAGAGGCGAGGCTGCCAGACACCAGCGCCGCTGGACCCTCCGGCCACCACCAAACAGGCAAGGACACAACGGCCAGGCAATATCTGGGCAGAGCAGGGAATCGAACCAGCAACCTTCCAGTTACCAGACGACCTGCTCTACCGCCTGAGCCACGGCCGCCCCATTACCTCCATCACCTGGACACGATAAAAGGGGAGGATCGGCAGGAGACGAACACCAGTTAGTTCCACGTTACACAGTGGTAGTGTGGCCTCAGCAAAACTAAATCTATATTTACAGTGGGGCAAAAAAGTATTTAGTCAGCCACCAATTGTGTAAGTTCTCCCACTTAAAAAGATCAGAGAGGCCGGTAATTTTCATCATAGGTATACCTCAACTATGAGAGACAAAATGAGGAAAAAAAATCCAGAAAATCACATTGTCTGATTTTTAAAGAATTTATTTGCAAATTATGGTGGAAAATAAGTATTTGGTCACCTACAAACAAGTAAGATTTCTGGCTTTCACAGACCTGTAACTTCTTTAAGAGGCTCCTTGGTCCTCCACTCGTTACCTGTATTAATGGCACCTGTGTGAACTCGTTATCAGTATAAAAGACACCTGTCCACAACCTCAAACAGTCACGCTCCAAACTCCACTATGGCCAAGACCAAAGAGCTGTCAAAGGACACCAGAAACAAAATTGTAGACCTTCACCAGGCTGGGAAGACTGAATCTGCAATAGGTAAGCAGCTTGGTGTGAAGAAATCAACTGTGGGAGCAATTATTAGAAAATGGAAGACATACAAGACCACTGATAATCTCCCTCGATCTGGGGCTCCACGCAAGATCTCACCCCGTGGGGTCAAAATGATCATAAGAACGGTGAGCAAAAATCCCAGAACCACACGGAGGGACCTAGTGAATGACCTGCAGAGAGCTGGGACCAAAGTAACAAAGGCTACCATCAGTAACACACTACGCCGCCAGGGACTCAAATCCTGCAGTGCCAGACGTGTCCCCCTGCTGAAGCCAGGACACGTCCAGGCCCGTCTGCGGTTTGCTAGAGAGCATTTGGATGATCCAGAAGAGGATTGGGAGAACATCATATGGTCAGATGAAACCAAAATATAACTTTTTGGTAGAAACTCAACTTGTCGTGTTTGGAGGGGAAAGAATGCTGAGTTGGATCCAAAGAACACCATACCTACTGTAAAGCATGGGGGTGGAAACATCATGCTTTGGGGCTGTTTTTCTGCAAGGGGACCAGGACGACTGATCCGTGTAAAGGAAAGAATGAATGGGGCCATGTATCGTAAGATTTTGAGTGAAAACCTCCTTCCATCAGCAAGGGCATTGAAAATGAGACGTGGCTGGGTCTTTCAGCATGACAATGATCCCAAACACACCGCCCGGGCAACGAAGGAGTGGCTTCGTAAGAAGCATTTCAAGGTCCTGGAGTGGCCTAGCCAGTCTCCAGATCTCAACCCCATAGAAAATCTCTGGAGGGAGTTGAAAGTCCGTGTTGCCCAGCGTCAGCCCCAAAACATCACTGCTCTAGAGGAGATCTGCATGGAGGAATGGGCCAAAATACCAGCAACAGTGTGTGAAAACCTTGTGAAGACGTACAGAAAACGTTTGACCTCTGTCATTGCCAACAAAGGCTATATAACAAAGTATTGAGATTAACTTTTGTTATTGACCAAATACTTATTTTCCAGCATAATTTGCAAATAAATTCTTTAAAAATCAGACAATGTGATTTTCTGGATTTTTTTTCCTCATTTTGTCTCTCATAGTTGAGGTATACCTATGATGAAAATTACAGGCCTCTCTGATCTTTTTAAGTGGGAGAACTTACACAATTGGTGGCTGACTAAATACTTTTTTGCCCCACTGTATATCTTTTCTGAGCTTAGACGCTCATCTTACACACCTACCTGTTCTTTCCAGGTCTTTGTTCCTAAAGCGGACTCTCACTGGTTCCCGGCTTTGATCCTCTGCCATGGTTTCCCACAACCACGTCTGGTCTCAGGATCCAGCCAGCCCGGTTCGTCTCATCCGCCTCTGCCGCAGAAACATCAGGACGCTCTAAGTCGGTCTGTCCACCCTCCATCCTCCATCATATCCACGCGCCGCTCTCCGCCACAGCATGCCAGTCTCAGTCCTCTGGCACATACTGCTCCTCCTCCAGCAACTACCACCATTACCACCAGAACCCTCTCCACAAATTATCTACCTCGAGTGACCTCCGCACTAACCTGTTATCTCCATTGCCCATTTCCAGACGCTCCGTACCAGCAAGATTCCGGTTCAGACTACTTCTTCTGAATTGCACATTCCATCAAACTGTAAACCATTACCTGTCATTAAAACTCTTAAACCTGCTATCTGTGTCCTGGAGCTGTGCTTGTAAGAGGGTTCAGAAAAAACAACAACGAGCATGACAATTTGCTTTTAATCTGTGTTTGGAATAACGCTGTTTAAAGTAACGGTGTTACGCAACATGGTTGGATTTTCAGTAACGGAATAATCGAATACAATTTCCAAACTCTTTCATGAAACAGTTTACAGCTCAGGGGTCTTATTTATAAAACATTGCGTAGAAACCCTAAAAGTGTACGTACGACCAAAACAAAAAGTTTGCGTAAGCCAAAAAGATTTCCGATTTATAAAACCATGCGCATGCACAGTTATAAGCAACTTCTCCTTTATAAATCACACTCTTCCTGGAAGCTTGTGTACGTGAATTTGGCTCATGTCCCGCCCTGAACACGCCCAAACCAGGCCATATAAGGTCAATGCAAAGCAGGACATGAATATTGATGCATATGAGGAAGACGGGAAATAAGGCGAGTAAACAAAGAACCAAGAAAAAAAACTTCATAGAGATGGAAACTGAAATGTTAGTGGGTGAAGTGGAGGCTAGGAGAGACATTTTATTTGGTGGAAACAGCAGGGGTGTCACAAATAAAAGAAAGAACTGAGTTGCAGCGTCTGCAGTGCAGACTGTCAGTGCAGCTGACAGGACGATCCCCAAAATAAAATAAAAAAAGAAGCGCTGTCTTGTGTCAGAGAAGGAGGGCGACACCGACCTGGCAGAAACAACAAATAAACCCAGTAAAGCACCTTTTGTAATACGTGGCTACGTTAACAAATGTTAGCATTTTTTAAGGAGACAGACTAATATGTTGTGTCTTTTCAGCACTTCCACACTCGGTAGATGGTGAGGAGGCCGTCAGACTGTCCCCAGCACTAGCGCTGCCGGTGTCAGAGGTGCATCCAGCAGTGGTCGGGTTCTGACTGAATTCATTCTGTGATGCAGACACAGAGAGACACCATCGGCTCTATCCGAGACCAATGAATTAAAAGAAATAAAAATTGTGTTGTGTAACATCGTATCAGCCGTTGGTGCCTTAAATGATACATTAAAAAACATTAAATGAACCTTGTCGTTGTCATCTCAAACGCCGCATTACACACTCAGACCCTTGTTCCCAGAGTGAAGTCTTCCTGTCGAGGAGGAGATTAATTTTATGTATTTCTCTTAGTATTAAAAAATGTTTTAAGGAGAGCTACGGCTCACTACAAGCTGCAATATAGATACAGTATCATTGCTGTTCTGAATGTTTATAATAACATGAATCTATAATTATTATTTGGTGTGAGGTGAAATGACGTGTGTGAGAGGAGTAATATGCAGTCTGACTGCAGTTCACCACCTCACCAACTGAGTCGTTGATTCCCTTCATCTCCAAAATGTTCGTACACACGGGTCAGAGTTGCCGTACAGGTGCGCACGTTTTCAAGTCAAGTTTGTTTTTTATAAATCACAGCTTTTGCTTTGAAAGTGGCATACGCCACTTTCAGGCCCCATTTTGTGCGTACGCACCGTTTATAAATGAGACCCCAGATCAGTGAGTTAAAACATGGTTTACTTTAATCTTCACAAAAAACTGAACATAGAAAACATGAAACAAATAAAGACTTCTGTACAATTTAAAGTTGAACAAGGAAAGAAAAGTCTTAAAATTCTGATTTGAAACAAAATGTTTTGCATAATTTTTAAACTGTATTCTTGTTTAATCTGTCAGTGAATTCAAATGAAGTCTCTATTGATTGTAACTACAAAGTTCATTTTATGTTGTTAAATCATTCCAATAAAACTTGTTTGATCTGCAACATTAATTTGTTGCAAAAGAAAAGTTTGTGTTTGGATTATTTTACTAATTTGTGATTGTGCACAGGTACATCCGAAAATGAAACATTGTAACTGGTAATACAAATTATTTTTCTGTTCAATATTTATAATCTTTCACACTGAAGACTTGTAGAAGTTGAAGTTGAAGAAGTTGAATAGAACATAAACCTTATAAAACACAGGACAAAGACATTAAAACATTTCAGACATTAAAAGTTTTAAAATCCAAACGCCGTTTCACACTGATATGCTTACAAACACACAGCAAAAAAAATCTGTTGAAGCCACCCTCTCTGTTTCCAGGCAGCTGTTTGCTTTACAGGAAATGATCTTGGAGTTCAGCCAAGTAGAAAGTGAAACTAAACTTGAGCCACATTTCAGTTTAACTGCAGAAGAGGAAAAGCAAACACATACCGGAGGACAGAGGTCTTCACACAACGTTCTGTTCTTCATCATGGATCGTGAGTTACATTTACTTTGTTTAGTTATTCTGTAAACCTGCAAATCTGAAGCAAAAAAAAGTCTGTAATCTTTGATCTAAATAGATTGAGGGAGTGTGCATCTCCGTGCAGATACTAACTCTGTTTAACACAGAGACATACAGACACGTGCATTTAACATTCTGATTCATGTTCCTCCTTCATAGCAGCCCTCGTGTGCTGTCTCGCGTCACATCTCTGCTCCTCCATTGTTTTCTCCTCAAAGCTTAATAGAAGCCATCTTAGATTCTTTATCCTCATAGTTTCTTCTACACAAGCCAAACAATAGGATCACTTATCAGGAGGGTTTAATCAAGTGACTGATGTGTATTTTTTCCTAAATGATGGCTGTAACTTTAATAGTTTTTGGAAAAAAAAACATGAAAAATACAGCCAAATTGATCATACATTCACAGAATGCAAATCTTATAAACTACAAATCAACACAGTTGAAAAATTCATTTTTAAAACAGCCAAATTAGGAGGTTTGCCCACTGATCACAACAATCAAGCTGCAAATTTAAGTTAAGTTAAGTTAAAAATTCTTTGACAGATTTTATCATCAGAATGTACCAAGCTAAAGTCACTTCAGAGACATCGTTAAATGCCCTACCACAGGACAGAAAGAGTTGAACAATGTCCACCTTAATATGGTGGGGTGGCTTTTCCTAGGTTGACTGGGACATCTGCACTTGGTCGGAGTCTCCCATGACAAAGTGGTCCCAGGGGACCAAATAAAGGGGGATTCAAAGACATTGATAAAAGATGAGGTTACTTTTCCCTGATTATGGAAATCATGTCACCCCTCTAAAGGTAGGCCTGGGTAGGTTTATTGGTGTGTGCCTGGTGGCCTAGTATTGATCCCTGTTTCATGCCGAGCCCAAAAAGTTACAAGAAATCCACTTGGACCCGCCTCCTGTGGTGAGAGAAGTTCAGGTCTGTTGGAAATCAGGTGCTCGGCGAGGATGGGCGCTTCATCATCATGATTAGTGGTGTCATAAAAAGGCTTTAGGTACACGGAATGTCACCTCTCTGTTAGGAGAAAAGTCCGAGCTTGTGTCTGAAATTGAGCAAATCTGACTGCACGTAGTTGGCCTCACCTCGACACAGCCTGGGCTCTGTAACACCTGGAAAAACTTTAGACACTCTCCTACTCTGGAGTTACTTTAAAGTCCCCAGCTGAGCACCACAGTGTTGGAGTTGCAGGAGGAAAGCTTCTGACTGTTGTTAGAGCTCATGCAATAAACAACAGGGAAATCTGCAATTGTTTTAATTACACACAAAACCTTTTAGTGTGGTACGAGTAAATGAGGGTCCTGGGTGGAGTGTTGGGGCGTGTGGAGGCAGAGGTGTCAGCATGTCCATTATGAAGCCCCAGCATACATCTGTTGTAGAGAATTTGCTACATCCTGATGAGTTTCAAAAGAGTCTTACCAATGAGAAGGCCATGATGCGATAAGCATAGAATAGATAAAGGAATCTTTGGACACAGTAATGCATCTTGGGAATGTAGAAAACAGCAGATAAAAAACTATTTGATGAGTATTAAGAGCACAGCAGCAATACTCAGTTCAAAATTTAAAAACATTAAATGTTGTTGTAGTTCAGTTCTTCAAGGCGACATTGTAGAGAATTATAACTGCAGGCATGAAGGATCTTCTATAGCGGTCTGTGTTGCAATGGATCTGAAGAAGCTTCTGACTGAAGACAGACTTCTTCAGATCTGACCGTCTTCACACATCAGAGTGATAAATTTTACTCAGACTTTTTTGCTCTGCAATTTGAACACAAGGTTTGTTATCATACATGCATAAATCCTGTGGTTGCACAATTTCAGGCTGTAAAAAGCCACAAAGGAACCTGGAGGACTCGTGTAAATGGAGACACAAACTTCCTGGTCCAGCAGACAGTAAAAGCATGAAATTTTTTTTAAAATCCAGGAAATTACATTTTTAAGATGTATTATTGTCTGTTTTAACAACAATGGGAGAGGTTATTTTCATTTTGGTTGTGGAGACTTAATCATCTGAGACCAGGTGTTCACATATATGAACATCACATTTTGGGTTGTCCAGTCTTATACTAAATTTTGCTGTGCAAAGGCCTGATTTCCACTTATAAGGACATTATACTGCCACTTGGTTGTGGCAGAGGACTATTTCTCATTACAGGTTAGCTACAATTTTACAATCACGTATAAAGCTAATTCATTGTTTTTACACTCATCAGATCTCAATTAGCCCAAATAGCAAAGACAAATTAAAAATGTACCGTGAAAGAGTTCAGATCTCAGGAGGTATCTGTTCGCATATTCACTGACAGAGAGTAGAGCGAATAAAGAGTAAAAGAAAATGAAAATATCGCTGATTGATTTTTCTTGTTGTTTTTCTTTTAGTGCCAAACTTATTGAGGGTTGTCCTGCTGGGGAAAACTGGATCTGGAAAAAGCAGCCTGGCAAACACCATATTGGGAACGCAGGACTTCAAAGTCAAACATTTTACCAATGCAGACGCTGCCCCCTGTCAGGCAGAGACAGGAAGTGTTATTGGAAGGAACCTGACTCTTGTAGACACCCCTGGTTATTTCCACCCAGCATGGTCTGAGCAGCAGCTGAAGGAGGAGATAGTGAGGTGTGTCTCAGGGAGCGCTCCTGGGCCTCATGCATTTCTCATCGTGCTCAAAGTGGAAAAATTCACAGAACAGGAGTCGCAGGTCATCAGAGAAATACAGGAAAGCTTTTCTGCAGAAGTCTTTAAGTACTCTGTAGTTATTTTCACACACGGTGACCAGTTATCTGAAGGAATGAAAATTGAAGAGTTCATTGAGAAAAACAGGTATCTGAAAGATCTGGTGGAGAAGTGTGGCAGACGGTGTCATGTTGTCGATAATAAATACTGGAAGAACATCCAGCAGGATGACTACCGAAACAACAAAGTCCGAGTGGCACAGCTGCTCAGCACAATCCAGACGATGGTGAGCAAAAATAGAGGCGGCTGCTACAGCACAACTATGCTGAAAAACTGGCAGAAACAAAAACAACCTTCAGTCTTCAGGATCTTTGATTGTTTCAAGAAAATGTCAACAAAAACATGTCTGAGAGTTTTTGTTGGCGTGACTTTGCTTGCTGGTATGATTTTCATGTGGAGAAAAGCAAAAGAACAAATTACAGCGACCATTTAGGAACATTTACAAAGCAGATAATAGAGTTTTTGGCTGCTTGTCTTGGTGAATCTTGTCCTATAATATCAGCAGCCTCATCACCCTACACAGGAGAGGCTACATGCAGAAATCCTGAAGTTAATTTCTTTTTAAGACTGTTTGAAGACCTTCAAATAATCTTTAAGACCTTATCAACACAATTTAAATATAACCGTTTTAATCTGCATTGAAATCCATAAAGCACAACCATACAACAGAATTTAGAGAAGTTTGGAAAGAATAAAGTTCAAAAGAATAATGTAAATCAGTGATATGTTTCTCTGCGTAGAAGCTCTGAGGTGTGTATTGAGTATTAGATGTAAACTTTTATGAAGAGTGCATCAAGGCTTGTGCTGATGACCATATGGTGACGTTTGAAGCCTCGGCGGCCCGTAGTACGGAACTGATTCAGGAAATGGATCTTTGGTTTTTGCACTATTTAAAGTATATAAGGGGAAGCAAAACGTTGCGTGAGATAGAACCGGCAACAAAGAAGAGCGTTTCCCATGCTGCTGACATGTTCAGCTGCTCTTTCCTATAGTCACTATTATCACTAATAACTGTTAATATCAGCCGAATCTGAGTTTGTGTTTCATGTGGATTTTAACTTGTCTAGTGCCTGTTAGTTTGTACCGTATCAGTGTTTTACCATGTAACCAGGTCTCCCATATTAAAATGACATTAATCGCATGGCTTTATCTGATAAAGTACAGCTAAAACACAAATACATAAAAATACAGTAATATGAGGAAACACATCACTGACATCACAATTATCACTCAGTCACTTATTCAATGTAAAGATTCACAGCAAAGCCATTCCCATTCACACTGACTGTTATAAATTCATTGTCCACTTAATGGCACAGGAGAGTAAATGAAGCATGTTGAACAACTTGATGGAAAGCTTCACAGCTTCATCTCATCATCACTAATGTGACCACATGGCAGGCCGAGCACACGAACACATCTTTATTGTTTTATTTATCATGAGCAGAAAAATGATTAAACCCATGAGACTTTTTGCAGTTAAAATATTTGGTTAGAGTTTAAATACTAACAAAATGTAACAGCTTATAAAATCAAGATTAAGACTTTTTAAGAACCTTAACTTTCCTACAACTGATTTATCAACTTTTAATCTATTTTAAGACCCTGCAGCAACCAACTGGCACGTAAAATGAATGTATAATCAGGTTTGTAAGATCTCTACATTACCATAGTAGCCCATCAATTTCTAAAATTTTACATATTCTACAGTCAGATTACAGAAGTTATTCTAACTTCAGTGCTAGTTGTTTAGAATCAGCATGTTACTGCATTAAATCTGATACTGTGATGAGAGGAAATTCAGATATTTGGTCTAATTCAGTGTTTCTCAAGGCCAGTCTTCAGGACACATTGTCCTGCATGTTTTAGATGTTTCTCTGCTTGAAGACATCTGAGCCGCATGACTGCAGTTCAGTAAAAAGCCTGTTAATCAACCATTAAATAAAATCAGGTGTGCTGAAGCAGGGAAACATCTAAAATATGCACAATTGCAGGTCATGAGACAGGTCAAATTGAAGCATTTTTCTTGTATATTATTTCTCTATTTCAGATATGTTTTGTAAAGTTTAGATTATCTGACTTTACCTTGACAGTTTGAAATCAAAATCTTTAACAATGATGGTTAATTTACTATTTTAAATTAAAGACAGTCTGTAAAAGTTCTCATTTATCATTAATTAAGAATGGAAAGCAAAATAATTCTTGTACATGTTTCGAAAAAGGGTTATTGATGTTTATCAACTGGTTTCTGAAGATGTTTGATGTATATTTTAACTGTTTCTTTCTTTAATATAAAATCTGTTAGTTTACACAATGAATTTGTCATTTGGTGGGAAATATACTGTAACATTTATGGTCCATCAGATAAAAGACACAATGGAATAAGCAATTGTCTTCTTGTTCAAAGTTTTAAATAAAGTTTGTTTTGTGATATTACAACTTTACTTGTGGTCATTTCTCAACATTATGAATTTTATTCACAAATTTCATGATTTTGAGGTTATTTCTTAAGTATTAATCTGTAATATGAAACATTTTATATCTAAAAAACGTCAGGAAACACTGATTAACAGACCTTTCAATCTGTCTGCGTTAAATTTCGGGTAGTTCCATCTAGCTTCGGGCTGCATCTGATTAATATTTATTATGCAAATTTGCTGGACTCAGATTGGCCAAAAAACTAGCCTATGAGAGCAAGTCATACTGTTTCCTGCCCCGCTGCGCATGGCAACAGTGCACGTAGTCTCTTCCGGTTTGATACGTGTTTATACTAATAGCTTTTAGCCAGCAGCATGCTAGGCATGGTTTCAACTGCGGGAGCTGCCAAATACAAACGAACAAAGGAGTTGTGACGAAACAAGTACCGGCCGTTCGAACTCGGGTTTTATCGCTACGTGAGTAGTTTGAGAGATGAGAACTGAAAGAGAAGTTATTGACCTGTTTTCACACCCACTATGAAGGTAAGAACACCTGTGAAGCTAAAATATTCAACAGAAACCTCAGAAAAAATGTTTTTAATGGAAGGGCCTCTTTAACATTTTAAAAGGGCCAAAAAGGCTGATTCTGATTTAGAAAACCGTTCTGTTCTGTTACTAACTGTGTCGTTACCATCGTGTCCATGCGCGCGCGTATCTGGTGCATCTGTTTACTTATAGTGTCATTGTGGATCCTCTCTACGAGTATATGACTCGGTCTGTGTGAGAGTTTTATTCTCCTAATATAATGGAATTTGGTTATTACATCATTTCCAATTATCTGTTATTAATACTGAACACAGTTTACAGTCCAAATGACCACCAACGGATAATTGCACACAACGCTTATATGCACAAATTGGCCGGGCACCGAGGTCGTGCATANTAACCGTCGACCACTGTATATTCTATTCTTATGCAAATGCTTAAAAATAAACTTGCAATTGCAATTCTGCCTCAGTTTTTCTTTTTTTAGAATGACTAACCGTAACCCTAACTAGGAAGGGTTGTTAGACTGAGTTTAGGGTTACATGCTTCCATCTAGAGTTTATATTAATTATAGTTTTCGGGTTACGTAATATATTAAAGTTCAAATGAAATCGAAATCTGCTAGTTTAGTGAAGTAAAATACTATAAGTTAGTTAAGTAATAAGTTATAGGTAGTTATTTTTTTTCTTTTATTCAATTCATATTTTTTAAGTTCTGATTAACTTATAATTTATAATTAACAATCTTTAAGTAAGCTAACTCAAAAACTTATTCAAAAATTATTATGTAATCAGTTTCCTCATAAATTTTTAGTTCTCTGAACATATGTGGGTTTACAGTGTATTTCACTGTAAAATTCTTACATATTGTACCTTTAAAACTTTTCTAAAATATGATTATAAACAGGGGTGCACTTAAGTGGTTCGCAGGGGCGCATGCACTGTCAAAATATAAAAGGTGCACCAGATAAAAAGTTGCAATGCATGTTTGTGTACTTAAAGGTGGAATATGGAATATTTTCATAGAAAGCAATATTTTTAACAAAATAATGCCTCCACGGGGTGTTTAGAGGGTTATAGAATGAAAATTATTACTATTTCCTTTAAAAATTATATTTGATATAAAATATAATAAAATATTAATTTTGACGGGCACAACGTTGGCATTTTGTTTACATCTACCAGCCAATAGTTGGCAGAGCTGCAGGCACCAATTTGGGTTGCCTAATAGGCCTACCATAAATAATCAGGCACAGTGAGGCTGGTACTGTGGAGTCTGCAGGTCAAGCAGCTGGAAGCCCCGGGGATATGTGATGATTATATACCTTATTTGCTTGCCATAGGGGATTCCCCGATATGTGACTGTTAGCAGGGTTGTGTGGGAAATTTTTTATCAGCAGCTAGCTAATACGGAGCTACAGGTCGCTGAAGTGGGGGAACTCTGGGCTGATGGTTCGACTGGAAGACACACCATGGAGGATTTTCTTGCTTTTTTGATTTTATTGGATAAGTGGGGCGTGCAGGATGGTGTGTGAGGAAGACAGAAGATCTTAGGAGGGACTGCAGGACATTTTGGTTTGCTCAAGAAGAGCCCCGGGGCAGCTTCATGAGCTCTTTGCTACGGACTGAATCGATGACTGAGCTTCAAACAGGTAGGAGCTGCTTTTATCAGTGTGTGATCAGCGGGGCTGGAGAACATGATTAGTGAGCTGCACTCATGAAATTTTATTGTCCTGCTCAGATTGAGGATCAGAGTGGGTTTGGTGAGGAATATTGGTCGACCTCAGCATCGGAGTGCCCGCGCGAACGGGGGGGGTTTACGAGCCTGGCACCCAGATGGCTGAAGGCTTTGTGCTGTTGTTGTGTCCATGTTCCATATACCACCTTTAACATTGGTTTGGCTGAGCTGTGTGAATTTTTAAGCAAGCGTTTAAGGTGGCGCGGTTTTTGATCCAGCTCGTCATTTTCTGACTTGTGATGTCTTCAGCCTGACATTGAGGTTCTTCTGGCGATAGTGAAGCTGAGGTGAATTTATCCGACCAGTATCTCCTGTTAGGATCTTCTAAAGGCAGCAGGGTTGAAAATTTTGAAATTGTTTATAAATGACACTTTTTAGACATAAAATTAACTATCAAAAATACTTTTTTACTGTTGTTTTTCACTTTCATAGTAGTAAAACATAGTTCAGATGTTGCATGAATCATTGAAAAATGAAATATTTACATCAAAGTCACTGATCTGCTTGAAAAACCTGTTTACACAAAACGCTCTTTATCTCAGCTTTTAGTCCTGAAACGTGTGGATTCTCATAAAAGTTCCTCTTTTGTACTGCAGATTACTAAATAACAGAAAGAGGTAGAAACTTTTTTTTTTGCTTTTGAAAGAAGAAAGACTAAATTTTGTGCTGATGGTTTCAGAATTCACATAGTCATAGGAGAAAATATTCTGTGGGCCTTCAAAAATCAGTAAAAATGCTAAATATCTCTGGCACTGAGGGATATGACATCTGAAAGTGGCTGGTACTGAATGAGTTAATTACTTTGAATTGATTGATCTCACAGACAGCAAACCCATGTTTTCCTCATCACAAATCTTTGTGTAGCAACATGTCCAGTCAACTGGATGTCAGTAGACAACACGTAACAAACATTTGTTGATCTGAAGTGGGATATTTTTTCACTTGATTCCACACCATGGCTCAGCACCAACCACAGTCTCAAGTAAGTTATTTATATTTATAAATATAATTATTTTCCGTAACGTTTAACAGATGTGAGTTCTGAAGTTAAAGCTTCAAATCATAATGCTATTGAAAGACAGTATATGGAGAACATGCGCTGATACAAAACACTGTTTATGTTAATTTCAGTTATCCTGCTAACAGACAGACAGACTCTGATGAAAACATTACATCCTTGGCGGAGGTAAAAAACAAACTGATTATTTGTTTTTTCTGATTTTATTTTGAAACGGAAAAACCAAAGAACAAACCATACACGGATTTGTTTTAAATTGGCTAACCGTTAATTTTGTTTTAGGCCAGTCTTGATGAAGATTAAAATGCCAGGAGCAGCCATACCAGTCATTTCATCATTTCAACAACCTCCCATTTTTTGTTTTCTTGATCAAAACCTACATGTCATAAGAGCAATACATTTTGCTCTGTATGTGAAATATGAGGAGTAGCATTGCAAATGACTGAATAAATGACTGATTCCTCCCTTTCCTGAAGAATACTACTTAACACTCGTTTTCCACATAACTCAGTAAATTTGTTCTGAATATCTGAGCTTAAATAATGTGTCAATCTTGTTCCTGTTTTTGTCTCTGACTCTCTGCAGATGTTCATTGAGTATTGGAGTATAATGGGACAGGAGCTCAAGGGTGCCCAAGAAATTGTCATTACGATTGTCCCCCAATTCTTTTGTTTTACCCCTAAAGGGTAAATTTCGAGAAGCCAAGAAAAAGGTTACATCTAGTCTCCTCTTCAGAATAGCTTGATTTTTGTCTAGTTCTGTTTAATGAGCTTCTTCAGCTTGTTGTCTATTACCACAAGGACAGCTAGCACTCCATGTGTGCTTTGCTGCTTTCATGGTTAGGAAATTGATCTAACATTCAATGCCGTGTTATGTCTTTGATTTTATAACCATGTTGACTGCTTAGTGTGCTCATACAAGGTTTCTTTAGCTCATGGCCAAATAATACACAAGGAATACCAAATAGTGCATTTGTGCTTTGGCTGTAAATGACCCAGTCTCTCTTAATATTTTCCCTGCAATTTCCTGACTTTGTGTATTTTTCATATTCAGGGAAGGGTTTACCTTTTGAATCATGTGGCATTTCTTGTTCTTTATCTTTATCAAATGTAAGTTCCCAACAGGTTGGGGTCTAGAATAACAAACATCATGAAACCCCTCTAATAATATATTAATCCATCTTCTTCCGCTTATTCAATGTCAGTTGCAGGGGCAACAGGTTAGGGAGAGAAACCCAGACATCCCTCACCATAGCGATATTCTCCGGCTCTTCCTGGGGGATCCCCAGACCTTCCCAGGCCACAGAGGACAAATAATCCCTCCAGTGAATTCTGGGTCTACCAAGGGGTCTCCTCCAAGTGGGACATGACTGGAAAACCTCCATGGAGATGAGAATTGAGGTTCTAAACCAAGCACCCTCCTCACCACAGCTGCACCTTGAGTTCCAGTTGATAAACACCACAAACAGGATTTGAGACAAGGGGCATCCCTGGCAAAGTCCAACTGCACATGGAACAAGCTCCCGTTTAACTTAAAACAGTTAGAAATAAAACTGTGAATGTGCAAAATGCAAAAAATAAATAAAAAACACAAACATTAAACATTGCACACTGCAAAAACATCAACACCTTTTGCCTGAAATTGCCTCATTGTCGTCAAAAAAGTGTTCGGAGTCTAAGCCGGCAACATCCATGTGCTGCTTTGTTGACGCTGTCCTGTGTTTCCGGTAACAGTGGCCCACCTTGACCAATGAGCTGATACGACACGTTTATTGATCCACCCCCTTCGACTGTATTGTTAGCTCATTGGTGACCAAAACGAAAAAAAAAGAAAAAGAATAAACAGAGTGACAAGATTGCCGTCCATTTACATGACATTGATTTATTTTGTGAGGAATATTTAATTCTCTCGAAAATACGGAACAAATAGCGTTCCTTATCAGTTCAATACAGAACATGTAACATTTTTTCTAAATAAAGGACAATTCCGTTTTTTAAGGGACGGTTGGCAACCCTAGAAGCCGCTGTCCTTCTAGCCACGTGGTACCTGTCAGCTGCTTCAAATCAAATCAAAAATACTTTATTAATCCCCGAAGGGAAATTAAGTGTTGTTGCAGCTCAGTTCTTCTTCAGGGAGCCATTGTAGAAGGTTATAGCTGTGGA
Source organism: Pachypanchax playfairii (assembly GCA_006937955.1). NCBI lineage: Eukaryota > Metazoa > Chordata > Actinopteri > Cyprinodontiformes > Aplocheilidae > Pachypanchax > Pachypanchax playfairii. The sequence continues at coordinate 208,576 of SSNP01000043.1, read as the reverse complement.
CAGGAAGGATCTCCTGTAGCGGATAAGGGTGACATGAGGGTTGAGTTGAGAGAGACCATTTTATCCCGAGCAAATAAACCTTGTACAGTGTTTGTGTTTGTATATCTAGCATTAGCTCCACATGAATGCTACACTATAATATATTTGCTAATACAAGACATTTAATATCATCTCTACTAGTGAACTGTGACTCAGATTGTAAAGCATTTCAATATCGTTGTTTCCAAAATAAGCTGCAAAAAAAGACCAACATTTGACTATGATGATGACAAAACTGTGTCTCTTTTGTTTATTTGTATGTGTTTAATATATTCAATAACAGAATGCTGATCAATTTCGACGTTTGTAGATTCTAAGTTTTTAATCTGACACCATGTTTGTGAATATAAATGTTGCATTAAAGAGGCCCTTTCATACAAATTCCAGGACTTTGTGTTTATTTCTTAAGTATTAACCAGTAATATGAAACATTTTATATCTAAAAACATCAGGAAACACTGATTAACAGACCTTTCAATCTGTCAGTGTTAAAATTCGGGTGGTTCCGGCTCCTTCCGTCAGGCTGCTTCGTCAGCAGCTCGTTCATATTCATTATTCGAATTTGCTGGACTCTGATTGGCTAACAAACTAGCCTATGAGAGCAAGGCATACTGTTTCCTGCCCCGCTGTGCATGGCAACGTCAGACGTTCTCTCTTCCTGTTTGCTACGTTATGCTACAGCTTTTAGCCAGCAGCATGCTAGGTGTGGTTTCAACTGCGGGAGCTGCTGAATACTAACGAACAAAGGAGTTGTTATGAAACAGATACAGGCTGTTCGGACTCGGGCGTTATCGTCACCTGCGTAGTTTAAGAGATTAAAACTGAAAGAGAAGTTGTTGAAGGTAAGAAAACCTGTGGAGCTAAAATATTCAACAGAAACCTCAGAAAAACTGTTTTTAATGGAAGGGCCTCTTTAAAATGAATCGTTTTTTATTATTTGTTGTTGCTATTTTTTTAGGTCTGAGCACTGTACGTAGTGCAAAGCTTTATTTGAAACATTACATATTTTGAGTTAACCCTTTATAGTGCAGGTGATCATATGTTTACTCTCACTTTAAAATGGAACAGTGGCAACACAATAAAGTCAAGGGATTTTTTCCCACCAACCAATCAAGTTTAAGGAAGGGTCCAACTATGTTACAATAGGTGATGTCACAGGCTATGACCAATCAAATATAATAAATCCATGTAAAATAATAATTACTATTATCTTATAAATTGCACTACATGATTTATGTATAATTTTGTGTCTGATTCCTCCTGTTGCACCTAAAGGTTGAAACTTATTTCATTCCTTCAACCCATTCAGTGTCCTGAAAATAGTCACTTGCCCTATAAAGGGTTAAAAAGCGTGTCCTGCAATGAGCCACCATCGTCTGGTACTTTATTTGCAATGCTTCATAGTGACCACAAGATGGCAGTCTTATTGTTTCCAGAGCTGAGATGTATGAGGGTGTCTGAGAACTCACCTGATTCAGATAAACAGGTCATTAACAAGCTGCGGCAGGACTTGCTGATATGTCGAGGATCTGATTCAGGTGTGTTGACACAAGGAAACATCTAAAACATGCATTGTAGTGGACTTTGAGGCCAATAGGAAATTCCTGTTTGTACATCCTGTGTAAGTATGCCCCTACACATACTGGTAATTTCTTGTTAGTAATTTAAGTTTTTTCAAATATTTTTTAGAATGAAAGAGCAGAAAAACACCTTTATCAAGCTCTGGAGCAACCTGTGGGGTGGAAGTACAAGAATAAATCTATTTATAAATCCTATCCTCAGGCAGCAGTGAGGAAGAGGAGGACACGGATGAAAAGCTCTCATTAAGTTTTTGAGAAGGTGATTGGCTGCAACCTTCCTTCCCTGTTGGTCTATTACATAAAACCTAGTAGAACTCTTTAAGTTATGTAAACAGTCAACTCCTGCCCCCACCCACCCTACTGTCTCACTGACTCGTTGCATCTTAAAGTGTCTTTAAGAAATGCACAGATGTTTGCATTATTGCATAAATGCTTTGTTCATGTAAATATTACCGGTTCTTATGTTTGTTATTGTTACTTTCTGCAAAACTTCCCCCAAGACAAATTCCTTGTTATGTGCAAATAAGTTTTGGCAGTGAGCAGTTTTTGATTTCTTATTCTGATACCAAGCATCTGTATGCATCCCTGATATTTGCATGAAACAAATCCAGGGTTTTATTTTCTCTACTGGAGCAGTTCATAAACTGTTGAAATGTTGAAAGTTGTGATTAAATCTTTATGTGGAGAGCTTGATTGTTCCCCAGATGAGGAGGAGTGTTCAAAGTATCAGCAAGGCATTGCTACGTTACATGTGTACTGTGAATAATAGAACTGAATAGATAAAAAAATAAAAAATACAGGGACTCTGGGAGTTTATAAAACTCATGTTAGAACATTTGTTTGGCACAACGTTGCATTCAGATCATTCTTCTGAAATCTGCCAGGCAAACATTTTGAAAAACCCACAAGGGAAAAAAAAGTTAATTAGTGAATGTAGTTTTCAGTCTGTGCATGTGAGAGAGAACAGCAATAACCGGTTGTACCGCATGAAGACAGAAGACAGAAACTAGCTTGCATTCTGTCATCCGTGTTTCATAACGCTGACAGCACAAAGGTTTTTTTTTTAAGATACAAAAGAGTCATTTGAAAGCTAAGTTTTAATTTAATCTGGTTATGTATGAAATTATTTGCATGATTAGTGACCAATCAAAAGGAGGAGTTGAAATTGTATCAGGAATGCAAATACATCAGGAAGTTCATTAAGACTGCATGTAATTCTAGATGTACTGTTGTATATCATATTTCCCCTTTATTAATTATTCTTTTCAGTTACAATGGAGTTTTATTTGGGACTCTGCCTTCAGGACTTTGAGTGACATATTATTATCAAACCAATTCTGATGCATGATGCAAATTAACCTGAAAAACAAATTTGAGTTGCCTGAGTTGGTTTAAGACATTCGGGGTTTAACCAAATGTGCAGTGTTTCATGGTGCAACAGTGTATTTTTTGTTGTTGCTGTTGTTACTAAGATGCTAAACTAGTCAGTTCATACCTACATATGATGTTAAATATCCATTGATCATAAAAGTCAGAGTATATAAATTTCTGCTTCCATGTTGGAGTAGGGACATAGAGCTTACATAGCGCACTTACCTGCACACAGTAATGGTCAAGTCAAGTCAAATTTATTTATAGAGCACTTTAACATACAGCATGACAGCTGATCAAGGTGCTGTACAGCAAATCAAGAAATAAAACAAAATAGAAAATACAGCACCAAACAAATACTTTAAAGAGGTCCTTCGATTAAAAATGTTTTTTCTGAGGTTTCTGTTGAATATTTTAGCTCCACAGGTGTTCTTACCTTCATAGTGGGTGTGAAAACAGGTCAACAACTTCTCTTTCAGTTTTAATCTCTCAAACTACGCAGGTGGCGATAAAACACGAGTTCTCCCGAGTCCAAACGGCCTGCATTTGTTTCATCACAACTCCTTTGTTTGTTAGTATTCATCAGCTCCCGCAGTTGAAACCACGCCTAGCATGCTGCTGGCTAAAAGCTGTAGCATAAGACGTAGCAAACCGGAAGAGACTCAGTGTGCTGTTGCCATGTGCAGCGGGGCAGGAAACAGTATACCTTGCTCTCATAGGCTAGTTTGTTAGCCAATCAGAGTCCAGCAAATTTGATTAATGAATATGAACGAGCTGCTGACGAAGCAGCCTGACGGAAGGAGCCGGAACCACCCGAATTTTAATACAGACAGACTGAAAGGTCTGTTAATCAGTGTTTACTGACATTTTTTAGATATAAAATGTTTCATATTACTGGTTAATACTTAAGAAATAACCACAAAGTCCTGAAATTTGTATGAAATGGCCTCTTTAACATAGAATAAAACTAGAAAAAATACAATAAAAGAGAGGCTGTAAAATCTAGAATAACAACAAACATCAATCACCAAAAGCTAACTTAAAATAATGGGCTTTCAGACATGATTTAAAAGAATGTACAGAAGTTGATTAATGGTGCTTTTTATCATGAAATAAGTAATCACAGGTACACATTTAAGGAAATGGAATATTTAAACATGCAGCAGCAAGGTAAGAATTATTTGAATCTGAAACTCAGGGCAATGGCTCTTTTGTTTACATGGACAAGGTGGGACTCATGACTAATACTGGTGTCAGCCACCAAGAGGTGGATAGACATCTTAAACTTCACCTTCTGGGTTCCATACCAGGGTCTAGTTTCTCCTTTACACTAGAACATAGTTGCAAAAAAAATGGTAGTTTCTTGTGCGCACCAGATAGTAAAGTATCCTATCTGGTGTTTTTTTGTTTGTTTGTTTCTTTGATTTCTGCTTTTAAAAAAGATATGATTCTCTTCTATGGCTCAGCTAAAGATGGTCAGGTCTGTTTGCATTTTAGGTTTATCAGCAAAAATCTTACAAACTGTATGTCTAGATATAGATTTCTAACCTCGTGCTGCAAGATGGAGATTTAGCAGTTCCAGATGTACAGTGGGGCAAAGAAGTATTTAGTCAGCCACCAATTGTGTAAGTTCTCCCACTTAAAAAGATCAGAGAGGCCTGTAATTTTCATCATAGGTATACCTCAACTATGAGAGACAAAATGAGGAAAAAAAATCCAGAAAATCACATTCTCTGATTTTTAAAGAATTTATTTGCAAATTATGGTGGAAAATAAGTATTTGGTCACCTACAAACAAGTAAGATTTCTGGCTTTCACAGACCTGTAACTTCTTTAAGAGGCTCCTCGGTCCTCCACTCGTTACCTGTATTAATGGCACCTGTGTGAACTCGTTATCAGTATAAAAGACACCTGTCCACAACCTCAAACAGTCACGCTCCAAACTCCACTATGGCCAAGACCAAAGAGCTGTCAAAGGACACCAGAAACAAAATTGTAGACCTTCACCAGGCTGGGAAGACTGAATCTGCAATAGGTAAGCAGCTTGGTGTGAAGAAATCAACTGTGGGAGCAATTATTAGAAAATGGAAGACATACAAGACCACTGATAATCTCCCTCGATCTGGGGCTCCACGCAAGATCTCACCCCGTGGGGTCAAAATGATCACAAGAACGGTGAGCAAAAATCCCAGAACCACACGGAGGGACCTAGTGAATGACCTGCAGAGAGCTGGGACCAAAGTAACAAAGGCTACCATCAGTAACACACTACGCCGCCAGGGACTCAAATCCTGCAGTGCCAGACGTGTCCCCCTGCTGAAGCCAGGACACGTCCAGGTCCGTCTGCGGTTTGCTAGAGAGCATTTGGATGATCCAGAAGAGGATTGGGAGAACATCATATGGTCAGATGAAACCAAAATAGAACTTTTTGGTAGAAACTCAACTTGTCGTGTTTGGAGGGGAAAGAATGCTGAGTTGGATCCAAAGAACACCATACCTACTGTAAAGCATGGGGGTGGAAACATCATGCTTTGGGGCTGTTTTTCTGCAAGGGGACCAGGACGACTGATCCGTGTAAAGGAAAGAATGAATGGGGCCATGTATCGTAAGATTTTGAGTGAAAACCTCCTTCCATCAGCAAGGGCATTGAAAATGAGACGTGGCTGGGTCTTTCAGCATGACAATGATCCCAAACACACCGCCCGGGCAACGAAGGAGTGGCTTCGTAAGAAGCATTTCAAGGTCCTGGAGTGGCCTAGCCAGTCTCCAGATCTCAACCCCATAGAAAATCTCTGGAGGGAGTTGAAAGTCCGTGTTGCCCAGCGTCAGCCCCAAAACATCACTGCTCTAGAGGAGATCTGCATGGAGGAATGGGCCAAAATACCAGCAACAGTGTGTGAAAACCTTGTGAAGACTTACAGAAAACGTTTGACCTCTGTCATTGCCAACAAAGGCTATATAACAAAGTATTGAGATTAACTTTTGTTATTGACCAAATACTTATTTTCCACCATAATTTGCAAATAAATTCTTTAAAAATCAGACAATGGGATTTTCTGGATTTTTTTTCCTCATTTTGTCTCTCATAGTTGAGGTATACCTATGATGAAAATTACAGGCCTCTCTGATCTTTTTAAGTGGGAGAACTTACACAATTGGTGGCTGACTAAATACTTTTTTGCCCCACTGTATGTGTTTCCTCAATTTAACAAGAGGTGGGGCTACACATAGATCTAGCAGAGCCAGGTTAAAACAGTTCAACCTGATTCAAAGTTAACTTTCTTAAACCCAATACAAGAATAATGTTAAAGAAAAATTTATTTTTTGACCCTCTAATCCTTTAAAACAAATCTTTTGATTTTCAAACTCAGTGTACTCTCTTAGTGAGGAGGATTATAACAGCGTTTTAATTTGAATAAGATTTTTGTCATTGTGTTTTTTCTTGATTTTTTTTTTTTACAACATAACAGAAGTTTAACAAACACATCTTATGACATCTTGTTTTTATACTCTTTGTTATTCTTGATTTTTTTTTTGGCTCTGTTTATTTAAGTATCTCTATTGGCTTTTTTTATCCTATTAATAAAGCAATTCATAAAAAAGAATTTAAAAAAGGCTGTGTTGACGTTTCAGTCATTTTGCTAACCTGTACATGGAGAGAAGACATGAAAACAGGTCTGGAGTTGTTACGCAAATTAATTCTAAAGATAAGCTTTCAGGGACTTTGGCATCGCTCCATAAAAGTATGTGGCAAGGAGAACAAGAGTTACCCGTTTATTTTTTATTATTTGCTCAAAGTCATTGTGGGAGGAGCTTTCAGTGCTTCCTTCTGTATACATGAAGGAGAAGAACCTGTTTCTGAGCACTTGCAACCAGCTCACATGGTGAAAACTCTCCCTACTCTCACTAAGGTAAGATATTATTCTTTTCTAAACATTCTCCACAAGGAGTAAGAAAATATGCAACAAACATCAGTTAACTATTTTTGAGACGAACCAACATGGTCACGAATATATTTTGAAAAGATCAACAGAAATAAAAAAAATGCAACATATTAGAATAAAGTTTTAGAAGTTTTAACCCTATAATTTCAAAGGTATGTATTTTATACATGTATGTCTCAAAGAGCTCTACTTTAACAGGATTATCTTCAGAATCTCACTGTATCAAATCTTATTCACATCTTTTGGAAATTTGCAACAAATTTCTGTGCAGATGACTAAGAAAGCTCAGAACTATTGATTGACTTGATTAAATGGATAACATCATTTTTTCCTGAAACAGAAACATGGCGTCTGCATTGACTGAAGAGCAGTTTTGTTGTGTCATCTGCCTGGATAGCTTCACCAACCCTGTGTCCATCCCATGTGGCCACAATTTTTGCTTGAAATGTATCAAACATTTCTGGGATACAAGAAGGAAATCAGAGTGTCCGCTGTGCAAAGAGATCTTCCCAAACCGTCCACACCTCAGGGTGAACGTAGGCTTAAAAGACATCACCGAACAATTTAAAAGGTATTCAAATACTGTAAACTATATTCTTCATCATTTTACTGAAACTCATCACTTCTGTGTTCAACTTAAAGCTCTATAAGGGAAAAACCAGAAAACCGGCCAGTGCCTGCTAAGAGAAGGACTTCAAGGCTATCTTCCAAATCGGAGGACATACCTTGTGACATCTGCACTGAAAACAAGCTAACAGCTGTAAAGTCATGCCTCGTCTGCCAAGCATCTTACTGTGAAACACACCTGACACCTCACCTGAGGGATCCAGTCATGACGAAGCACAGGCTGACAGATCCAGCCACCTTCAACACAAGTCATCTCTGCAGGAACCACAACATGCCCCTGGAGATGTTCTGCAAGAAAGACCAGACACCCGTTTGTATGAAATGTACTGAGAGGAACCATAAACACCATGAAGTCATCCCCATGGAGAGGGAGAGCAAGAGGATCAAGGTGAGGAGGACAGGTGGATTATAGACTCGTGGACTGATCAAAGTTATCAGTCTGTCATTTTTACTTGTCAGACAGAACAGATCTGTGATTGTGTGCAGCTTGTCCAAGTTTTAGTGACACTTCTTTTCTAATTCAGCATGTTTATTTCATTTTAATGAAAGGAGGTGTTTTTATCTTCAATCCTTTCAGAGTCAGATGAAGAAGATTCAAGACGAGATTGAACTGATGATCCTGGCCAGGATCAAAAAGACTGACGAGATCAAGAACTCATTGGAGTTGAGCAGAGTAAGACTCCTCCCATATCTTTGGCTTTGAACTGTTTCCCAGCTAATATGATGTCATAAACAGAAGTACTTTGTTTTCCAGTGTCATACTTTGAATTCCTCTACAGGGTTTATTTCAACGAGGAAGTTCATAATCAAAGTCAGGATTTCTACAACTTTACCTTGTTACAGAAAACTCTCACAAAACATGTCTACTGTGTTTTAAAAAAGAAAAAAGCTGTGCCAAAGCTATATGGCAAATACTGTACAAACATACAAGTCAAAAGTTTGTACACGTTCTCATTTAGTTGAAGGAGAAAGTGTGTCCTGGTCGTGTATATGAAATATATTCTCATTAAATGCCCAACATCTAATAAAAAAACTATATAGTTTTTATTATCAACTAAATATGGATTTTTTTTTTATAGTATTAAAAATTCTAAAAACCGATACACTAGGTCATTCCCTTCTGGGATAAATAAAGTTTTTTTTTTTTTTTTTTCATTTAATTTCATTTTTCATTCTGTATTTCCTGGCATTTTGAAAGAAAATGTGTAAAAACAGAACTCTGTAACAGTTTCATGAAAACTTCAGGAACATTAAAACATTTCTGGACTTCAGCTTCTTTTGGAAACTTGTTTTTCTAAGAGAACCTTTTGGATTTTCTTTTTATCTGCAGATAATTAAAGAAGGGGATATACAAAAGAGTATGCAGCTTGTTACAGTGATAATAAGTAACATTGAGCGAAACCAGGCTGTTCTCGTGGAGGAGATCAAACAAAAGCACAGAGAAGCAGAACAGAGAGCCGAGGAGCTTCTTGAAGAGCTGGAGACAGAGATTGGGGAACTTCAGAGGAGACGCACTGAGCTGGAAACCCTGGAGGACACTAAGGATCCTCTGCATCTCCTGCAGGTCAGACACAATCTCTGTGCTTTTGCGTTGGCCGAAATGTAGCTACTGTCATGAGAACAAAACTGGTCAGTCAAGAGGTTATCAAGTCATAGTTTAACAACAAATTATTCCCGAGATGTAAATTGAAATCTACAATCAGTTAGATGTAGCAAAAATAAGTGTAAAGTATAAACAAGGTTTGTTTTTTCTGTTTTGAATCTCTTCTCGAACTCATTAATTATATTTATTTTTCATTGTTTTAGAGTTTCTCATCTCTGAACTCTCCAGTGTCCTCAAAAGACTGGTCTGAGGTCAGTGTCGACCCGGAATATTACACAAAAACCGTGAGGAACTCTTTCTCCAAACTGGTGGACGTCTGTCGTGAACTAGAACAGAAACTGTGTGCAGAAGGTCTGTTATATTTAGATTAGGCTTCCACATGTAGCACCAGTATCTCAGTAAAGTCTTTTTAGTGGTCACCCACAACCGAAAGCTAAAGATGGGCAAGAATGTTTCTTCTTCCATCTGTGTTTGTGTGTTTTCATTTCTCTGTAGTCTTAGCACAACTATCAAAAAGAAAGAATCACTGGATCTACATCTAGAACTGATTAATGTTGAGGCTCAGATTCAAGATGGCCGCCACAGCCAACATACATTAGTATATACAAAACTATGTACAACTCAGTCAGTTTCACAGATACTGAACTAAAATTTGATGTGGCAGTGAGTATTTATAATTCATGATTTAAGTGCTACCAGGTTATTTAAGATCTTGCTGTATGACATTGTTTATAACATCAATTTCAAGATTCAAGATTCCAAATTGCTAGGAGATGGCTGTTTATGCTAGCGCTACAGCTAGCTTACAGTTAGCTTACAGCTAGTGGAGCAGGAGCTGTGGCCCGCTCAGTGTCTTTTTTTAGATGGATTTTTGTGCCTGCTACTGATTCACAGTGATTTGAATGCAGAAATTCTCAGAAATATAACTTTGAGCTTAATTTTCTTAAAATATGTCCTCTAGCATCAGAAAATGCCACAAGAATATACACCCATCGGAGTGGGTCTTCAAGTTTATATAAGTTATTGTTTCAGTATTTAAATTGTTTTGAATGTTTTCCTGTTTTTTTTTTTTTTTTCAGAAATAAGCCAGCTGAATAAATATGCAGGTATTTTGTTTAAGTTTGTTTCAAACATATCAGCATCAGCACTGACATGTGAAACACATGACTGATTTCTTTTCTCTGTTTTTCTGCTCGTCTCCAGTGGATGTGATTCTGGATCCTGACACTGCTGCTGGTTGGCTCATTCTGTCTTCAGATGGTAAAAAGGTAAACTGTAATCTGCATCTGTATTACATCTGTCTATAAAGTTTTTTTAGGCTGTTTGTTTCTAATAATTATGATGATGTTGATCCACAGGTGAGCGTGGCCTCCCAAAATAGGAAACACTCAAACCAGAGCGATTCCATCCGTTTTGACTCCTGTGTTGCTGTTTTGGGGAAACAAAGATTCACTTCTGGGAAACGATACTGGATTGTCAAGGTAGGTTAACAGGAGAACAAAAACACAGATGAAATACAAAAAACAGACAAAGTATAAAATGTTTAACCTTGTAGATCTAAAAAAAATTGGAAAATTGAATTGAATTAAATTGTATGCCTTTATTGTCATTATACAAAAGTACAATGAAATTTGAGTCGTTCCCAGCATCAGAGCGAAACAAAGTAGTTTGAAAAGACGCACAAAAGGCAAAAAATGTAAAAATCTTTGGGAAAAACACACATAAGTAGTATATATAATGTAACATTGAGGTTAAGCACAGTGCTCAAGCACAATTTGTTAAAAATTGTATTGCACATAGATTAGAAGAATTGCACATAACAGACAATGCACAGTCTATTTTTTTTTTTTTACATTAATGAATGAAACAGATTGGAGTTCAGGATGGTTATAGATTTTGGGAAGAAACTGTTTTTGAATCCATTTGTTTTAGTCTTAACACATCTGTAGTGCTTACCAGAGGGCTGCAGCAAAGTCATGACAAAACTCAAACCTGCTATAATCAGTTTGTTTTAAAATAATAAACTACAGTGGTCGACAGTTATATGCACAACCTCAGTGCTCAGCAGTTTTGTGCATATAAGTGTCATATGCAGTTATAAAATACTTTCCCAAAAACTTTTCATCCTGTGTAAAGGTTTGTAGGTTTTCAACAGCGGTACAAGTGATTTTTCTCTATTATATAACTCTGTTGTCTCGGCTAATGACCAACTGTCTCAGGAATTCAACTTCAAGTGTGCGGTAATGTTCTTTAAGAGCTTGTTGCATTGCAATGCTAGCTTGTTGAACAATAGGTGGGGATTTTTATCTTTTTTTTTTCTTGCGCAAATATGTTTTGTTCTCATCTATAAAAGTCTTACAGCTAAAAATGCTTTGGTTAACGTCACAACTAAATGTTGAAATATTGTGCTTTTTCTGGCTGTTTGTGTCGGAAAGTTAGGGCTGGCTGCGCTAACAGATTGCTTGTTGTAGCCAAAAACTTGGAGCCAAATTTACTGACTGTTGGAGATTTTAAGGTTTTACGATGTTGGTAAAAGGTCACAGGTCATGTTGCAGGAGTTAGTGATCTAGATTTGCCCTGACTTGTAAAAACACTTCTGTCTTTATCTTAGACACCAATTGGTTTACGACCAGTTCCTGTTGTTTATCCACAGGAGTGATTGTTTATTCCACTCTGACTTTATTATATGACCCACACTTGTTTCCCTTCCTTGCTTCATCCAGATGGGAGGTGTCTTTGTGAATAAAAAGGCAATGCAGAGGTGAACACATCAGAATCGTCTCAACACCTTGGTTGGATGTTCTCCTTTGCAAAGCTCATTAAACCATACTCTGTGTCTGACTGATGGTCTTTTTGATAGTTATTTAACTTAGGGGTATTAAAATATCCTGACACTGACTGTACAAGTATGAGTGTTGTGTAACAGTGCACAATGTAACAGAATTAGACTGAAAATTTTTAATTAAATATTTTTAAGTCATTACAACAGTTGTTTTCCAGAAACAGGGTATTTTAAGAATTCAACAGTTTTATTTCACCACAACTGTTTGTTTCTTTTCTTTGTACCTTTTTAAGGTTGGGGATAAAACAGACTGGGATCTTGGTGTTGCCAGAGAGTCCATCAACAGGAAGGGCGCCATCACTGTCAATCCTGACAGCGGTTACTGGGCAATCTGCAGGCGGAAAGGTGAAAGACTGCGCGCCTGCGCTGGACCCTCAGTCATCCTTAACCTCGATGTAATCCCTCATAAAGTCGGCATACTGCTGGACTATGAAGAAGGATGTGTTTCCTTCTACAACACAGAAGCGAAGACTCACATCTACACATTTGAGGGATGTACCTTCACTGAGCCTCTGTACCCATACTTTAATCCCTGTCTCCAAGACAACGGGAAAAACACAGCACCACTGGTCATCTGTCCGGTTGAAACTGTGCTCACAGGACAGATGGAGCTTCACTGAAATCTGAAGGCAAAGTCCAAATACTAAAAATTGTAACACTTGTAAAAAAAAAACAGAACAAATGACCAAATTTACACCTGAATTTAAAATCCAACCTTGAGTTAAAAATGCCTTTGAATCTGAGTGCAGCAGTATTGGTCAATCCACGACAACAAGCCTCACACTGACTGACTCATTCCCAAACATGGCATTAAAACATTTACAAACCATTAACAATGTTTACGTTACTCAGACTTGTAGCAGCTTTTGGCATATGCTAAAGCTGGATTCATACTAACGCAGCTCCGACGTGTCGGAGACACGTACCGCCATGATACGACGTCGTATGGTCTCTCCAACTGCCTCGGATGGTTGGTTAGAGTCGGTCTCTGTTTTCTAACTTTCCGACGGCCGCGTCGGATGATGCACGTCTGTGATTGGTCAGCCAAACAACCCAACATAATTTCCGGCATGACGTAGCTTCCCTTTTGTAAACAGCGCGAATGTTGACAGCCTTGAAGAGAAATTTGTCTGCATTAAAAGAGGTCTGAAGGGCAGCAGTGGCGATGCCGATGGCCGTAAAGTCCCTTCTTTTTATTTGTTCCTCTCATGGTTGGAACCACACATAAACCGAGAGACCTCTAAGTAAGGAACGCGCCTCCTGCTGTCCTGGTGTCGGGGTAGTATGAACAGAAACTGGCTTTGTCAGTACGCTGCCGTGTGGTAGCACATCTGCCTTTGCGTTAGTATGAATCCAGCTTAAGTCTGGTTTTTGCACATATTGTAATTGTCTACCTTGAGTCACTTTAAATAACTTTGCGGCCTATGAGATGTTTTAGTTTCCAACAGAGAGATTCGCATTTTTAAGGAGTTTGTCTTGTCTGATTCAGCTGTACATTTTGAATTTTAGATGTTTTACCCAACTGATGAAGATGTTTAACTGTCAGGATGATTTTATAGAAACCAGCAACTTCAGTGAAGAGAGTGGGAAACGTAGGGTTGATTGAGAAGCTGCTTTCATCGGGGGCTTGGATTGAACATAACTGAGTTGCCTTTAATTAACAGTGTGAGTTCACTTAACGTCCCACTTTATCACAGAGTAGGGCAAACATGTGGTGAGGTAAAGACTGCCTGTGTTTTGGCAACTTTTTGAAGAAGCAATTGCTAAAGACCTCAAAATTTCATGTGGCCTTCACATTAGCTTTTAAAAAGCACATAGATATTCATGGAATATCAAGGCTGAGCAGCTGCATCCAAGCCTTACAAACCATCCTTAAAGAGGCCATTTCATACAATTTTCAGGACTTTGTGGTTATTTCTTAAGTATTAACCAGTAATATGAAACATTTTATATCTAAAAAACGTCTGGAAACACTGATTAACAGACCTTTCAATCTGTCTGCATTAAAATTTGGGTGGTTCCAGCTTCTTCTGTCAGGCTTCGGCAGCAGCTCGTTCATATTCATTATTCTAATTTGCTGGACTCAGATTGGCTAACAAACTAGCCTATCAGAGCAAGGTATACGGTTTCCTGCCCTGCTGCGCATAGCAACGTCAGACGTCATGGCTTTCTGTTTGCTACGTCTTATGCTAACAGCTTTTAGCCAGCAGCATGCTAGGCGTGGTTTCAACTGCGGGAGCTGCAGAATACTAACGAACAAAGGAGTTGTGACGAAACAGATACAGGCCGTTCGGACTCGGGAGAACTCGGGTTTCATCGCCACCTTCGTAGTTTGAGAGATAAAACTGACAGAGAAGTTGTTGAACTGTTTTCACACCCAGTATGAAGGTAAGAACACCTGTGGAGCTAAAATATTCAACAGAAACCTAAAAAAAAACGTTTTTAATGGAAGGGGCTCTTTAAGTAAAAGGACTGAATGCAGTATATAACACACATTGGCACGCACCTGATAAATCTCACGTTATAATCTAACACCATGTTTGTGTATAACAATAATGTAATAAAATAAATCACGTGGAACTGTCTGATTGTCGTATTTCTGCATGTTTTTTTATGCTTACGACATCTTTCATCTTTTTGTCAGCCTAGTGAATTTTATAAAAGGAGTTTATTATAAAATCATGCATGATTGAGAGCAGTCAGTCAAATGATGAAACATTGGAGTGAGCCTTTGGAGCTTAATGGTTGTTAAAGCTGTTTTGCAGGTCTGATATGGAGAGATTATCAGGATTCCTGACGTCATCAGAACCATAAACGTCTTGGAGAGATCGATAAGCTATGAGCTGTAAATCTAGTCTGGGTACAAAATGTTAGTTCATTGTGATGACATCAAGCATGTTTGTTTGGTTTCAAGTAGAGCCCTGCACTCCCGCGGAAGTCCCTCGGGATCCGCGGGACCCGACACAAAGCAATGCGGCGCGGGACAAATAGAGAAAGCTCATTGCGGGCGCGGGGCGGGCGTAGGAGTGCACAATGCGGGAGCGGGCGGAGCGGTAATAAGCTGCAGTCCTGCAAACTAAAAATAAAACTAAAATACACAATGTGTACTCTCTCCCGGCTTCGTCCCACCATCCAAACAACACAATAATAAGCACAATATCAGGCTGATTGAGTCTAAATTTATGCAATGAGTGAGCAGGAGTCTGATTGACTGTTTGGTTTTTTTGTGCTGTGATGGTTCTGTGACTACCAGCAGCTCCAGCTCCCTCACGACCATCCATCTCAATAATCTGTTGTCTCCAGATGTGTGTTGGGGATCGCCTCAGCTGCGCATGCCACTTGCCAAGTTGGCAACGCGTTCCTTCCCCACTGCCCTTGGTGAATGATCGGTCAGTGGTATGCTCTAAGCTCAGCATTTAATTACCCAAGCCAAAGACAAGAATTTTCGTAAACGTCTGAATCATGCGGGAATTGCAGGCGGGAGCGGGACAAAATACGGCAGGAGCGGACGGGAGCGGGACTGGAAATTCCGTCCCGCGCAGGCCTCTAGTTTCAAGATAATCACGTCACCAGCATTTTCAGTTATATCTTACCTTCCAGTTTTGGACTCCAAACAGTCCACCTCCTTATATTGTTTCCTTCTCTTTGATTTCTTGCTTGTATGTTCTCTCAATAGCTACGTTTACATGGGCACTTTTAATCGGAATAAACGCCCAATCGGATAAAAAAGACGTCATGTAAACATGTCAACCCGAATGTTTTGATCCGATGCAGCCTGATCCGAAAGAAATTTACTTCCGATGGAGAGGGGTGGTTTTGTCCAATCTTCATTCGGATAGACGTGCATGTACACACCCATTCGGAAAGAAAGGGTGAAAAGAGCCCTTTGCGCATGCGTACAACTTCAGCGTGACGTCTTTCTGCTTTCGCAGACTCAAGTAGAAAACATAGCGGGAAGTAAACAGAAGTGGTCTGCTGGTGCAGTCATCCTGTCATCCTGCTCTCCTCTCCTGTGGTGGAGGAGCAGTAGCAATATGTATTCAGCCGCTAGCTTGGTTAATGCGACCAGTAAAAACCCAAACATAATGGTAATCACCCGCAGAAGGTCCATATTGGGGATAACGTGAGTCAGCTCGAGCACACGATGGGGCGGGAAAGACGTGCAGAAAGGACGGAGTTTGTTTACTTTTTTTTTCTTCCCCCGGAAAGACAACTCGCTGTGCGCATGCTCAACTCATTTAACCTGATCGAGTGCTTGGTGCATGTGTACTCATGGCATGATCAGATCATTTCAGTAAGTGTCCATGTAAACAGGGATTTGGGAATTCAGATCGACCAAGATTTTAATCAGATTGGGGAAATTTGGCGCATGTAAACGTAGCCACTGTAAGTCGCTTTGGATAAAAGCGTCTGCTAAATGACAGTAGTAGTAGTAGTAGTAGTTTTGGCTCTTTATTTCTTGATTATCATGTTTAGTTATGGTTTCTTTTACTTAAGTATTATGTTTATCATTGTGTCATGTTTCGTTATGATTTTATCTTTACTCACAGTACTTTGACACGGTCTGTCTCTTTAGTCTTATTTCTTAGCATTTACCTTTCTGTTTCTGTCCCATTTGCTCCTTGTTGCAGCAAAGGCTTCACTTCTCTCTATTATGTTTTGTTTTCACATGTTCTTTAATATCTTCTTTTCTCTAAAGTTTCATCATGTCTCTGCCTTTCAAATTATGAGATGATTGATTCTTATGATGTCATGTTTTCTTCCCTTGTCGTCCACCTGTGTATATTATATAAAATAAAAATTCCCCTCTCGCCACTGGGTGGTGTTTTTTCCCGTTCCAAGCTCGGGTCCTCTACCAGAGGCCTGGGAGCTTGAGGGTTCTGCTCAGTAATTTAGCTGTTCCAAGTACTGCACTTTTCTGGACTGAGATGTTTGAGGTTTTTCCAGGGATCTGCTGGAGCCATTCCTCCAGTTTGGGGGTTACTGCCCCAAGTGCTCCGATTACCATGGGTACTATTGTCACCTTCATCTTCCAAGTCTTCTCTAGCTCCTCTCTGAGCCCTTGGTATTTCTCAAGTTTCTCATGTTCTTTCTTCCTGATGTTGCATCACTTGGTATCGCCACATCCACCACAACTGCTTTCCTCTGCTCTTTATCAATCACTACAATGTCCGGTTGGTTCGCCATTACCATCCTGCCTGTCTGGATCTGGAAGTCCCACAGGATCTTTGCTCAGTCGTTCTCCACCACCTTTGGAGGTGTTTCCCACTTTGACCCTGGGGTTTCCAGCCCGTACTCCACACAGATGTTTCTGTATACTATGCCAGCCACTTGGTTATGACGTTCCATGTATGCTTTCCCTGCCAGCATTTTACACCCTGCTGTTATGTGCTTGATTGTCTCAGATGACTCTTTGCACAGCCTACAACTTGGGTCTTGTCTGGTGTGGTAGATCTGGGCCTTTATCGCTCTGGTGCTTAGAGCCTGCTCCTGTGGTGCCAGGATGAGTGCCTTTGTGGTGTCCTGTTGGCCGGCCCTCTCCAGCCATTGGTAGGATTTCTTGAGGTCAGCCACTTCAATTATGTTCTGGTGGTACATCCCATGTAGGGGCCCTCTCATGATGGTTCCTCGTCCAGCACTTCCTCGTCTTGCCATTGTCTCAGGCATTCACTGAGTACGTCATCCGTTGAGGCCTTGTCCTGGATGTATTTATGGAGCTTCGATGTTTCATCCTGGATGGTGGCTCTCACGCTCATTAGTCCTCTGCCTCCTTCCTTATGGCGTGCGTACAGTCTCAGGGTGCTGGATTTGGGATGGAACCCTCCATGCATGGTGAGGAGCTTTCGTGTCTTAACTTCTGTGGTCTGTATCTCATCCTTTTGCCATCTTATTATTCCCGCAGGGTATCTGATCACTGGCAGGGCGTAACTGTTTATTGCCTTGGATTTGTTCATTCCACTAAGCTGGCTTCTTAGGACTCGCCTCACTCGTTGTAGGTATTTGGCTGTTGCCGCTTCCCTTGTTTTCTGCTCGAGGTTGCCATTTGCCTGTGGTATTCCCAGGTACTTGTAACTGTCCTAAATGTCTGCTATTGTTCCCTCTGGGAGTGAGACCCCTTCAGTGTGGACTACCTTGCCTTGCTTTGTGACCATCCTACTACATTTTTCAGGCCCGAATAACATCCCGATGTCATTGCTGTAGATCCTGGTGGTGTGGATCAGGGAATCAATGTCCCATTCGCTCCTAGCATACAGCTTGATGTCATCCATGTAGAGGTGGTGGTTGATTGTAGCTCCGTTCTTGAGGCGGTATCCATAGCCGGTCTTGTTGATTATCTGGCTTAGGGGGTTCAGACCTATGCAGAACAGCAGTGGGGACAGAGCATCACCTTTGTATATTCCACATTTGATGGATACTTGTGCAAGTTGCTTGCCATTGGCCTCAAGGGTGGTTCTCTGCAACCTCATCAAGTTCGCATGAATGCTCTAACAGTCCTGTTGTTGTTGTTGTTGTAGAGCTTCAAGCATTTATTGATCCATTTGTGTGGCATCGAGTCGTAGGCTTTCTTGTAGTCAATCCAGGCAGTGCACAGGTTGGTCTTCCGGGATTGGCAGTCTTGGGCAGCTGTTCTGTCAACCAGGAGCTGGTGTTTAGCACTTCTGGTATCTATGGTGTATATATACTGTATATATATATACATACACACACACAGGGCCAGAGTAGTCGGTAAATAAAGATTTATTTTAAGCAGGTGTCTAATCAACAGCTTGAATGGTCATTCTGAAGGCAGAGGAGTGAGGCAAGTTAAAATATGTTTTTTGAGGATTTAAATGAAGAAGATTGCTAAAATCCCTAGATGATTCAATAGTGGAGTTTACACTCTGGGATTATTTAAGGTGAGTGTTCGCTGAGGTTCTCAGCAATGGTTACTGGAAGCGAACTGTGTGTCCCACACAAATATCTAAAGAAAGTAAATCAAGAAACATAATACATTCTAGGAAATAATACTCAGAATAATGACACTGTCCAAGACAATCACCGAAATCAGTTCAACAGTTTGGCACAGAAAGGTAAAAAATGCAGAGTTAAAGGGAAGACAGAAATAACAAGATTGATAGTTTGCTGGTTTGACAGCTGGCAGCAAACCAGGAGACTCTGCCAGTGGGTGTGGCCACCAAAAAAACGTTTTCTCAAGTATTGACTGCAAATAATTACTATTTTATTATCTAGATGTTTAATTACAATAGATTGATTCTCTGTTGGATAGATGTGTCACATATCTGATATCCGAAAAAATATAATTAATAATTTTGGTGATTCTAACTCTTCATCCATCACTGTCATCAACAGTGGCGGCTGGCCAATAGGGGGCGCTAGGGCGCTGCCCTCCCTATCAAATACATGATGTGGAAACGAATAAGAAATATAGTTTTTTTTTTTTTTATTACATGTATTTAGAGTCAAAAACACTCATATGTATATTTATATACTGAGATTATTGTACAAATTATTTATGAAAGACAGAAATTGCTTTATAAAATATGATTTCCTCCTGCTTCTTCACTTATAGTCTAGTCTACGTTTCTCACCTCTGATTGGCTAGAAGTGCTTGCGCTCTTTTTCATATCTGATTGGCTAAAACTTTTCTTACAGTTTTCTCAGTTAATGGAAGGATAATGTGGGGAGTGGTGTGGCACTGCCAAGAAGACCAACACCACACTCCTTAGCACAGTGTGTCTCGGATGGTGTTTCTCTTGGTGGCCAACACAGCAAAAAATAAAAAAAATGCAACACAATTGTTCTGTTTGTCTGTTTCTTTATTATTAAGTTTTCATCTGTTTTCTACTGACTGATACAGCTGGAACATATATTATATTATCTCTCATTCTCACACAAACACACACACACAAACTGTTTGATGTCCATATAAACTGTCAAGTGTTCTAAATACTGTTCATTAAAATCAGTAATATTTGAATCATACTGTGGTGTCTGTTCATGATCATCATTCTCCCTGAAGAAGATCGGAGCTACAACAACATTTGATTTCCCTTTGGGAATTAATAACACTTATTAGATGGACTTGGTTTACTTAGCCGATCATGTGAAAGCCCTTCTAGCCAATCAGAGCCGAGAAAGGCGGGACCTTGCCTCTAAACAGGTACAATTCGCAAATTAGTGCGCAGCTCTGGAGCGCTGGAAAAATCGCCCTCAGGAGACGGGCTCTTAGATCGAATTAGCCAATAGCAGACCTGCATTGCCAAACGGAAGAACTTAATTTAGCCAATAAATGCAAAAAAAATAACTTCACAAAGGGCGATTTTTGAAGCGCCCTAAACCACGTTAAAGTACCGCGAGATTATCTGCTATCAAACAGCCGTTAAATGAGGAAAGCACCGAAAAGCAGTCTGTGAGAGGCTTCTCTCGGAGCTAGCTGGATGTAGCTATGCTTAATCTGTATTTGTTTTAAACTAGCGGCACTGATCCGGCCTGGACGGTTACAGAAGAGAGGAGGGATATGAAACATCTGTCTAAAAATATAATGAAGAGAACACCTGGAGACACACAGATAACAGAAGAACAATGGGCCTCATTCATGAACATGTTCTTAAAAATCTTCTTAAGAACGGTACTAAAGAAGGTTCTTGGGAGAAAGTGCGCCAGATTCACGACACATTCTTAACCAGGGGTAATCGTTCGTACAGGTGTTCTTAGTTTTCGTGAATGCCAAATTGGAAGCATGTGCGTGTGATGACTCATTTGCATAAGTTACCGCCTATTTTTCTCATATAAGGGGCAAAAAAGTACCGTGCGCAAAGCAATCCATCAGAGGACAAAATGCCAAAGCGCAAGTGTGAGACCAAGGAGCAGCCTGAGAAAAGAAAGAAAAACTTCAACTCTACAGAAATAGAAGTGCTGTTACAAGGAGTAGCTGAACACAAAGATGTGTTATTCTTTAGCGTTTCAACAGGTCATCAGGCCATTAAAAAAAACTCTGCATGGGACACGATAGCAGACAACGTCAATGCTGTTTCCACAAAAAGACGCACCACCGCAGAGGTAAAAAAAAAAGTGGTTCGGCTTAAAATCAGAGTCTAAAAAGAAAATTGCTGAACACCGGAGGGATGTGGTTGGAACTGGAGGCGGACCATCAACCAGTGCTGGCATTTCGCAGGTGGATGAACGGATTGCAGCCATAATCGGAGAGACTGTCATCAGTGGAGTCCCAGGCACCCAGGCCCTAGATACAGATGTGGACTTCTCAATCATCTTATCTGAATCCAAGGGTAGGTTACTTTTTATGGTAACTTTTACACCTTTTTGCTTTAAAAGTTTTTTCCAGGAAATACGTCTTTGTCACTTCACATTTAAAAAAATAGGCATTAATATTAGGTAATTTCAATTCTACATCTTAATTCACTATATTGGCCATATATACATAATATTTGTCTGAAGAACAACAGGTTTTGTTGCGGTCCATTTTAATGTGTTGGATGTGCTGCATACCACGCCCCCCTCCAGGTTGCTGAACCTTACACTCCACCCCATTCAGCCCTTTTGGTAGTTTGACAGAGATCCAGCAATCTAGCGCTGCAGAAGGTTTTTATTTGCCAATTAAAAAAAAATGCTGGAAGAGTTCTCCATCCAGCCGAAAATGTTCAAGCCAGAGTCTGACCCTGAGCAAGAGGACAATGAAGACAATCAACCTGGCGAAGCGCACCTTTAAACGCTTGTCAATACTGGCGAAGGTTAGTGAAGCACTCGTCTTTGAAGTTTTTGGTGCAAAAAACCCACTTTTGCCACAGATTCAGGCACATTACCATTAAAAATAAAACTTAACCATGCACTTCAATGCAGTTCTGATTGAAGGGAGACAATGTAAATAGTTGTGCAGGTTAAACTGCTGGCATGCAGATGTCCCTGTAAACACGTATTTTACAGCAATGTGCGCGTTCCCCCACATCATGAACCCTGAAAACCTATATACCACATGAAAGCTCTGATTCTCCAATTTCCGATTATATAAACCATTTTGTCATGGAACAACAACAGCACTGACACTAAAGCCTTTTTACAGAAACGCCAAGGCTTCAAGTGTTAACTTTTCCTATCTTTGACAGATTTCTACATGTAAAATATCCATCATTTCTAGCAATATATTGGTCTCCTTCTGTCCAAACAGTTCCAGGAAATATGATCCAGTAAATTAATTAGGTCCACAACTCAGGATAGATCCTCAAAGGTACAAAAACTGCAGAAAACGTTTCCTGACTTGAGATCAGCACCAACAGTTTTTTCTTGTACTTTCACCAGTGATAACTAAATACAATTTGGAGATGTCACATGATTTAGTCAAAATGACTACACTTGTTATTAATACACCCAACAACAGAACATTTTGACACTTGTACTTTTGGCATATGGACTACAAACTTGGAGCGAGCGAGCACCAAGCTCCTGCTATGCTAGCTATTTAGTGGTGGAGCTAGCATAAACAGAGAGATCTCAGCAACAGGGCGGGGGGATCCTCCGCGCCAACGGTTCTGCCCACAGCACAGAGGCAAATTGCTAATGATCTATGTAGAAACTACTTAGACGAAAACGACATAGTTTTTGTGATTTGGGGTAAAAATGGCATAATCATAATTTAAAGACCACCGAGATGCTTTGAATTAGCCCAAAAGATGATCAGAGTGGGTCTTTACAATGTTTTACAAAGTGGTTTACAAAGTTATGTTGCATCAGCCTCTCACGTCCGTACGTGTTTTATTTCAGAAGCTATTGTTCTTCACTTGGATTCAACACCTCATCTCTATTAATGATGGTTAAAATAGGAACACATTGTGAAACTACATATGAGTCACATGTTAAACCTGATTGTCTCTGCAGTCACTCTAAAGTCTGAGATCCTGTTTGTTAGAAGTGCAAGTTGGCACGTAACTCATTGTTTTTTTCTTTTCTTTCATTTCTGGCAAAAAGATACTCAGAGTGTAATTAAGTACCTGACAATAAGTCAACACTGTGGGAAAACATGAGTAACATGTTCTAGGTCAATTATTTCTTTAAAATCAAGTGTAGTTGAAATGTGAGTATAAAGTTACAGGTTTTAAGACACAACAAAACAAAGAATGAGAAATGTGAGTCCTCTTGCAAGAGTTAAATCATCATCAGAAGCCTGACTGTTTTCAGTTTTTATTTGATTGCTGCTGGTGAAATATTTTTTGGGTGGGGCTGCATAAATCCAATTAAGTGACGGTCAATAAAACATTTGTAAAGATGGGTAAATGTGAACCCTGTTTAAAAATAATTTTCAACTTCGGATAAATATTTAACAAAGAATTTATTCAATTGTAAAATAAAAAAATAATCAACAGAACAGGTTAATTTAGTCAGACAAATTTTGTGTTTTATGTAATATTTAATATAAAACAAACATTGAATATGTTTGATCATTTTAATTGTCCAGTACTGGATAAATCTCCACAGTTGTGTCCAGTGTGTCTCAGGAAACCTCCCACTGTGCTGTAGAAACAGTTCTCCATGCAGCAGGTCTCACTGACAAGATGCTGAGTGAAGACAAAACACTCCTCAATGTGCAGCAGGATGGTGTCACACACCTGGAAAACTGTTTTTCATTATAATAAAGTTACAGCCATCTACTAGTCATAAGTTAAAACTTCCTAACAACTTTTTTCTCTTTACAGACTTCTCTATCACTGGGTTTAACAAGTTTCCCTTCTGTTCAGTTTTATTCTACCAGAAAACAAAAAGAAAACATTGAGCCTCATTCATGAAGCGTTCTTACGCACAAATGTGTTCATAGTGCCTTCTTAAGAAGATTTTTGGCATTCACGAAACGAGTTCTTAACTCACTGTTCTCAGGTCTAAGAACAAATCCTAAGAACACCGAGGAGGACTCGTACGCACAGACAACACTCACACTTTGAATGTGCAACTGCGCTCATGAAATAAATAAATTATTTTATTTCAAATTACCGTGCAAATAAAATATAGGCTTATGGCTTATCGGTACGTAAAATGTGTGTTCTCTGCAATTTGATGACCACCAAACACGTAAATAGACATAATTTACCCAGTATATTTCAGGTGATCAAGGTTACGCACTGGCACCCTGGCTCATGACTCCATTAATTAACCCAAGGACACAGCAAGAGATGGTTTACAATCAAAAGCATGCGCGCACACGCTCATGCGTAGAGCGCACCATCGGTGTCCTCAAAGGTCGATGGATGTGCTTGGACACAGCAGGTGGAAAGCTGTACAAGCCAGAAAAGGTATGTTTTACGATTCAATGTGTTATGAGTAAAACATTTTAATCTAACTAATTAATGTTGCAGGTGAGCAGAATAATCGTTGCATGCTGTGTCCTGCACAATGTTGCAATGAAGCGTGGTGTGCCAATTGCGCGCGTGGCTCCCCCAGACAACATGCAGCCTCCTGAGCTACGTCTTGAGCCAGAACACAGGGCGACCTTATTAATTAGACAGCGCATTATTGATCAAATGTAACATGTCATAATAAACAAAATAACAGGAACAACTGTCTGGTTTTATTTATTTTTCCATTATTGTACAAATTTGTTGAAGTGTGTCAGACATTTCACGAAGAGTAGATACAATTTGAGCGAGTGACTCTGCTATCCGCTCTTGATTTTCTAGCACAGCGTCTGAGATTATTCTTGGTTGACGTGTCAGCACGTGTCGGGGTCCGGGCCTTGGCCTGAGTCAGGTTTCTTGCCTGTGCTGGAGTGCCGCTCTGCACAGATGTTCCTCCAACAAGGTCGTTTATGTCCCTTTAAGAAATAACCACAAAGTCCTGAAATCTGTATGAAATTGAATCTTTAAACAACCAAACTGGTTTCAAGATATTAAAGGGACTTAAGGCAAGATTTGTGAAAAACTACACATGCATTTCCAGTTTATTCAATGCTAATGGGTCATGAAGCATTAAAAACCCAAAATAACGAGGCCATCCGCATATATGTCTGTTGCCTTGGAAACGCTGTGTGCTACATAATGCGCTGCAGTTCGACGTCCGAATTTCCCGCGCAGTTGTAGGGATGTGACGTAAATTGACGCTGCATGCGCGTTGCCGACAGCTCTTGAACAGGAAGTACATGGCCGCCGTGGACTTGGATTCAAACACTGAAGGTATACTTATGGATGTTTCTGCAGCCAGCAAACGACCTGCATCCACTCTCACCCCCCAAAAAAGTGGCACCACGAAGAAAAAAAAGACTTTATCAGCGGCATCTCGTGAGTCTAAAAAAAAATATGACCGAAGCCGGGCAGGCACCCGCATAAATATTGGATATGCGTTCGGTTCATGGAGGGAACTTCAGCTGCATTTGGGAGTGAAAACGGATGCTGACATGGCTCATTTCCTTGTGACCAGGTGAGAAAACATTATAGGTCGTGTTTAGAGCCTGATACAGTATGAAAATGATGAGATCAAATCAAATAACAGAGTGGAGAGACCTGACGTGAAGTATGTTAGCCTCCCCGGTGCAGTGCTGTGAAGACGAACCGTCTGTAAAGTGTCTGTGCGCGCTCCCGTGCCGGCTTGGCTGGTGGCTGCAGTTAGCCACAGCGCCTGTCGCGGCAGCACTGAGTCAGATTTTGTAAAGCTGCCTTAAGTTCCTTTAAT